>JABTTQ020000523.1:0-50000 GCA_016081115.2 Rehmannia glutinosa | reverse complement strand
TGGATTTCCAATAGCACCGCAATCCCCGAGAATGTTATTGGTGTCCCAATATTCCAAACTGAGCTCGAAGATGCGTACCCAAACGCTAGCCACCGAGGTTTGCACCTTATAAGGATTGAAATCCGGAACCCAAGGAGAGAGACGAATAGTTCCCGGGTTAAGCGCCCAAGTGGTGCGAAGTTGAGCACGATCGATCCTGCGCATTAGACAATTTCACACAAAAAAATCCCTTGCCCAAGGGAATTAGTTTCGATTGTTCTTAATACCCCTTAGCTCGAAAAAGTTTTTGTGCGAAGCATAGTAGCCCATGGCTTATTACCTTTCCCCAAAAAAACCCGCCCGATCAAAGAATACGAAAATTCAAAAAGACGTTGTTGGTAAGCATTTTCACAAATAGTAATCGAATAATAATCCCTTTCCTAACAGGTTTGGGGATAGAATGTGTATTACCGAAACCAAATTGGAAAATAAGGCAATATTACCTGGGCCTGGGGAGGAGTGAATCCATAGTGTGGGGGTTGCCTGAAACAACTTTAGCGAACGTGTTACTCAAATTAGAGTGAGTGTAATGGGCCGAGATTCGAGGGATCGATTCACTAGGGGAGGCCCTTGCAGAGGTGCTTCCGGCCATTTGAACAACATTCTTGGGAGGGCATGTAGGAGTGGAGGCCGGAGTATGTTGCACATTGAGATAAACCGATTCCGGAACGAGTCCCAACACATTAGCGGTGTCAGGCGAATAAAAAAGGTTGAGGACCGGTTCGGATGTAAACAAGTACCCGGGGGATGTATGACAGCATTGGAAAATGAGAATGGAGAAAAATACGAAGTTATGGCCGCATACGGGTGCGTGTGGGCCCGAACCGCCGGTGAATAGTGACCTGCCGGAGTGGTAGCAAAACCAGAATTGGATGGGCTAGGGCCACTCGTTTCGACCTCCTGAGCAATATTTCCTTCTTCGACGAAGGCCAAATCGACCGTTTTAGGGGTCAAACGGGCATCCAAAGTTCGAAAATCAACTTTCGGATCCCCAATTTGGGTTTTTGATTCGGGGCACAATTGGGTCGATTGGAGGGCGGAACTTGTGCGTCTTGGAGAGAATTGAAAGATGGTGTGGTCAATTTTGGGATTGGGTATGTATTGGGGTCGGAATTGGAGTTTAATTGAAAGTTAGGAATATTAGGAAAAGCTTCGATTGTTGCGAGTCGAGTCGGAGGGCCCAAATTGGTGGCTGGGTATTGAAGCCCATGGAGAGACGATCAAAACCTGTGGTTGCACGTCAAGTTTGGTGGTCGGAATCATCGCCGAGAAGTTTCGAAATCGGCGCTGAAAATGTGCGCGATTTTTGATTTTGTAGGCCAAAATTGACGATGTTTCCGGCCATGTTTCACTGGTGTGAGCTTGGTTGTGGTCGATCGAGATGGAATTACATTTTCGGTATGACTCCGGCATTGGAATGGCCGGAAAGTGGCTGGTCAACGTCCATCTTAAAAAGTCAACAGTCTTGCCATTTTTTCTCTTGTTTGTTTTTTGTAATCAATTTGCCCCCTTCTTCAACACCACCTTAGAGATTACCACAATCTCACTTGAAGATTACCACAATCTCCAACGGCACCTTGTGAAGATTACCACAATCTTCAACCTTGAAGAATACCAAATTCTTCAACACTTCAACAAGAAGATTACCACAATCTTCTTACACCTAACACCTAGATCACCCAAGTGTGTTCTTACCACAAGAACACTCACAAGGATATCTTGTGTTGAATGATTACCCAAATTCAAGATTACAACTCGATAATTGATAATACAATAGAGTGCAAGTGTAATCAAGAAAATCCTAGACCTCAAGAATGTGAAAGTGAATAGCTAGGCAAATTACAACAAGAAATAAGACAATGTAAGAACAAGTGTATTCTTGAGTGTATCTTGTTGTGTTGTAGTTTTCTCTCTTATTTTGTTGCTTCAATTCTTCCTCTATTTATAGAAGATGTCTTGTACATGATAGGCTCCTCTTGGGGACATGAATTCTTTAAAAAATTGCAAGACAAATGAAGAAAAGAGCTGTTAGAAATCAATCCCACAAATTAAGGAAAAGATGTCTCACTGTACACACGGTTGATTTCTTTCATCAAACTTCGTGAGCGACCGGTCGCACACAAATAGACGTTTGAAAAAGAACATACACATTTACATAGGGCGATCGGTCGACATCTACCTCGACTGGTCGACCTATGCCTCAACCGGTCCCCCTCATGGGTTTGGAAGAAAGAAAACGTTCTGTTTCAATTTTTGCTCCCAGGTACCGGTCTCCCTATAGGACGGCGACGGTCACGGCACGATTGCTCTATAGGGCGACGGTTGCCCGACCATTTTCTCGCAAACATGAAGTTTTCTATTTTCCTTAACTTTCAGGGACGGGTTGCCCTATACGGCGACCGGTTGACCTCAAAACAAAAGTGTTATCCAATTTTATATCGAAAATAAACTTCAAGAAATACTCCGAAAAATAGTGAAAATATTTTAGACCGATCGGGAGTATTAGGACAACATTTAGAAACATTGTTTTGGTGTAAAAATACATTAACAGAAAATCATTAAAAGTGTTGTCCAATTTTGTCGAAAATAAAACTTGAAGAAATACTCCGGAAAATATTAAAATCATTTTAAATCATTTTGGAGTATTTGGACAACCTTTAAAACCATTGTTTTGGTGTAAAATCAAAATCATCAAAATCATGATAAAACCATTTATCAAACACTCAGGACCGAGACAAGTATGGATACTTAAATATTGATTTCCTTGATTACATGGATAGTGGCTGTTCCAGGCATATGATAGGAAACAAAAGAAATCTGTCAAGATTCAAGGAGATTAGAGGTGCTAAAGTCATATTTGGAGGTAATGAAGCTCTAGGGGAGATCAAAGGCACAAGATCCATCAAGAAAAATGGATTGGAAATCACAGATGTTGTTTATGTTGAAGGCCTCAACTTCAAATTATTAAACATCAGCCAACTCTATGACAAAGGCTACAAAGTAGGATTCAACATGGGAATATGCCAAATCAAAGATGTTGAGTCCAATGAAATAGTGCTGCAAGGATCAAGGCAAAAGAATATGTATGTGGTAGATTGGTCTACTTCTACACCAAGCACATGTCTGCAAGCAAGGAGTACAGCCGAATCAAGTTGGTTGTGGCACAAGAAGCTGAGTCATCTGAATTTCAAGACAATCAACAAGTTTGCAAGGAGTCATCTTGTAGAAGGATTGTCAGACTCAGTGTACAAGAAAGAAAGTATATGTGATGCATGCCAAATGGGAAAGCAAATCAAATCATCTTTTAAGGATAAACCAAGTCCTTCCTCAAATTTATTTGGTCCAGTGGAGCCAGCTAGCATTAGTGGAAAGAAATACACCCTAGTTGTGGTGGATGATTATTCAATATATACATGGACAATTTTAATGTGCAAAAAGAAGGAAACGCTGCAGAAGTTATCTCAGCTGATGAGAAGAGTTCAAAATGAGAAGAGTCAAACCATTATAAACATAAGATCTGACAGGGGAACTGAGTTTGTCAATGGGATTATAACTCAGTATTGTGTTGAAATGGTATTCCTCATAAGTTATCAGCTGCAAGAACTCCACAGCAGAATAGAGTACCTAAAAGAAGGAACATGTTGACGTGCGTTTTGGTCAACAACCAAATTATATAAGAAATTTAACACGTGGAAATATAAGTAATACGCGTTTATTTATGGCTAATTCTGCCTCTTTTGCGTAATGCCGAGCCGAATTATTGGGGTCGGTCTTTCTTACAATCTTGCTCTTTTTCCGGTCTCCCCCTTCTCCCTCTTCAAATGAGGATTTTTATACCCCTCGAGTCAGTTGGTTTTCAACAGTCATCTTTGCACTAATCAATCATTAATCAGTAAAATAATTAAAGAAGGACACATGTCCCTCTCTAATTGTGCATGTCAGCCAATTCTTGCCACTTGGTGACTCCTCTCTATAACTTTCTGACGTGTGGCAGTTTCTGATATCAATAAAGCGTTAAGCATGGGCAGGTATGGGCAAATGGTTATTTTTATGAATATGTCGCGCATGCATTTCCCGCCGAAATTTGTGCTCGGGGCTCGGAGCTCGGCAGTCATGCTGTGGTTGGGCTCGGTGGCGGACGAGCCTAATTCATGATGTGTCGTCGCGCACCGTTACTGACGTCACCCGTAGGTCCCCCACTCGGACATGTGCTGGACTGATGACGTGGATTAATTTCTTCCAGCTCGGCTCGGGCGTCATCAAAGGCCTCCAAGTTTAATTCCGAGAGAAGAATTTCTGAAGTCGAAGTTAAACTTTAATGCTAATGATAAACATTTAATGGGGAAACGGATTTCTCAAAGGTTTTGTTCATTCCTGACATCTGTCGCGTAGTGATTAATGCCTGTAACGACGCATTAATTGTGGTGCCATAATGACAGACACGTGGCATCTTGTGGTTGGACCAATCTTGCGTAGGAATCAAAAAGGTACGTCAGTTCTGTCAGCGGGCATGGGGACGCGATGTTCTCTGACATGTTTGACGGCTTTTGAGTTTAAAAAGGCGCGTCTTTCCGAATAAACGTTTCGTTTATCGAGGGAACTCTATCTATAAATACCCCTTTTTTCCTCCATCATTCACTTTTGCATCCATTATCCTTTGAGCTAGACTGATTGAAACCGAGCAGAAATTTCGGGTCGGCTTTCAAAGTTCAGAGACTTCAAACTTAGGTATTTTTTCGAAATATTCTCCTTTTACCTATAAAATGTCTTCTTTTGAGGATAGTAGGAGTCGTAGTTATAGCGTAGAGGTTGAAATCGAAGATCCCCCCTCTGAACCTTCTGTTTATTTCTCACCAGCACGGCGATCTCCGCCTTATAGCCCGAGCATCATTCAAATATCTTCTCCAGATTCTTCTCGAGGCGGAACGTCTTTAGAGCGGACGTATACTATTTTCGATCCGACGCCAGTGACTATTTTTAGAGAAGGAACGGTGTATCATCCTGGCCTGGCACAAGAGAGTTCCGACAAAGAATCCCCGAGTGCTGATTTTAGGCAGTATCAGCAGGAAAGAGAAAATATGGACCCATCGGAGCCGGAGCGTGATAACGTGGAGCGGGTAGACGGACCCTCTGGAGATTCGAGACCAGAGAGGCCTCAAGTGCCCATGGGCCATCGTAATGGCGACGGTCGGCAAGGAGGAGGTGGCCCTCGTCTTCGTGTCGAGCCTCGGTGGACGCCGAGTGATATAAACGATATCCCTAGCATGCTGATGATCCGGGAGGTAGAAGAGCTCCGGCGGAGGTATCGTATTCCAAGTGGCATCCATTTTTGGGTACCGGATGGCACAGAGGTTCCTCAGTACCCACCGCCGGGTTGCTTGGCCATATTTACCGCCAGCCTCCTATACGGGTTGCGATTTCCACTGCCGGCTTTCCTTACGTGGTGGTTTTGCCAGTGGGGCATGCATCTGACCCAGGTGCACCCTATTTCTTGGGGTAGGATCATCGGCCTCCTGGTGATGTTCCACCTGGAAAAATATCCTCGCCCCAAATTCAAGGAGATGAATGAGCTCTTTATCTGGCGAGCGACTCCTTCATCTCGGGGTCAGCCGTCCGGGTGGTATTACGTACAGACCCGACTGGGGTATCCGGACGGCTTGGTGGAAGGTCTTTCTTCATCTTTGAAGGAGTGGAAGGATAAGTGGCTCTGGGTGAGCGGCGAGTGGCAGGCTCGCGTGGAGGATGGGGAAAGGGAAACTGTTCTTCATCCCCCATCGAATTTTGTTTTTGGTTACAGTAAGTCTTATCTTTTCTCCTTTCTCTGCTTTTGCTGTTTACTGTTTCCTTTTGTGATTGACTTTGCTTCTTTTTCGTCTTTTTACCTTTACAGAGAACCGGGCATCAAAGGGGCCTCTGTCGGCCACCTTTATTCGAAGGCTGGAAAACAGCCAGGCCCGGGGCATCAGGGATAGGCGGATCGAGAGATTGGCCACTGAGGCCAATCTGGCCGCAGCCGGCTTGAGGCCTGCTCTGCCCTCCGACCCCGAGGCCGAGGGGGCGGCTCGGGACGAGGTGGCAGAGAGTGAGGGGGAGGTTGGGGGAGAGCCTCAGTAGAACCCTCCCGGTAATGAAGAAGTACGACCCATCTCTCCTGGGGAGCAACCGGGTAGAACAGAGCGAGCTGCGTCGTCTCCTGCAATGGCCAGTCCTGTGGGAAGATCGTCTGTGCCCGTTGGGCAAACACAGACTCCAGAGCCGCCGAGTGCGGCTGCCGTTCGAGGTAAACATAGTATTTCTTACACTTCATTTTGAAATGTTTTTCGTTTTCTTTTGACCTTTTAACGGTGGTTGCTTTTTGTAGGGCGTGGCTTGGATTTGCGTGCACGCCTTCGCAGCGTGAGGAACACGGCCGCACGGCGAACTCGGGCGACTGCCGACCCAACCGCAGATGCGGAGGCGGCTCGGAGAGCAGATATCCGGGCCGGCAAATGTCCCGCTGATGGAGTGCCGGAGGCAGTGGAACCTCCTCTTCAAAGGAGAAGATGAGGGATTGTGATGGAAGAGCCTGGGCAGACTGAAGGGGTTGGTCCGACGGCGCCGGAGCATCCTGGAGGCCTATTCTACCCTTCAAGGGGTACAAGAAATAATTGCCTATGCTACCCTTCAAGGGGTACAAGAAACAATTGCCTATGCTACCCTTCAAGGGGTACAAGAATCGTTAAAGACCCAAGCGGATGAGGCTACGGCTCAGGCCAACTCTGAGAGAGAAACTGCTGCGAGGGCCGAGGCAGAGCGAGATCAGGCCCGGAGGGCTGAAGAGGAGCTTAGGGCTAAGGTTGCCGAGCTGGAACGTGCTGCCACTACCCGGGCTGAGGAAATGGAGAGGCGTCTAGCCGATGTGCGCAGAGAGGCCGAAGAGACTACTCATCGGCGAATTGAGGAAGCTCGCACACAGGCCGTTGAAGCTTACAAGGACTCTGAGGAGTATGCATTTATGTTAACCTGTGGCCACGTGACCACCTCGAGAGAAATTCTCGATTTGAAGGCCGGAAGCTCGCCTTGAGGAAGATCTAGCCCTCCCGGAGGCTCTTCCCGATGCTCTTTGGCGAACTTTGCCGAGGCCCCTAATGTTTAGGGCTCTCCTCCTCCGGACGTGGAAGAAGTCGCATCCAAATGTGCGCTGAAATTCGCCCCCCTGCTTTCGCCTTGATGTTGTTTGCCCCTTTTTATTTACAAGCTTTCATATGTACTCGTAGGTAGGTAACTTGGCCGTGCCTTAAAATGTACTTAGGACTCCGCCTCCTTATGTAAATACTTTTGAAGTAGAAATGAACTGTTATTTTTCTCACCTGTGTATGTGTTTAAGCTTTTTGTATATGCTCGGATCTTTTCCTTTTTGTAAGATTGTTGCCTGAATAAGGGACTTCATCCGCTTTAATTGACTTTCGTACTTGGTATATGAACCTGATCTTTATTTTGTATTTGGTACTTGGTACATAAACCAAGTCTTCGTTTCATGCTCGGTGTGTACATCGAGCCTTTGTTTTGTGCTTGGTACGTAACCAAGTCTTTATTTTATGCTTGGTGTGTACACTGAGTCTTTGTTTTGTGCTCGGTGCGTAACCAAGTTTTTGTTTTGTGCTCGGTGCGTAACCAAGTCTTTGTTTTGTGCTCGGTGCGTAACCAAGTCTTTGTTTTGTGCTGGGTGCATAACCAAGTCTTTGTTTTGTGCTCGGTGTGTACACCAAGTCTTTGTTTTGTGCTTGGTGTGTAACCAAGTCTTTTCAGCGTGCAAAGGACGTACTCGAGGCGATTTTTACTGTCCTCGGCAAGTAGCTGAGGTGGGTAAAAATTTCGTCCCCCTTTAGGGAGCTCACAGAATATCAGATGAAAGGATAATTCTTTAGAATCCTATCTGGTTCGTAAACCGAGATCTCTATTGATAATACCGTTTCAGTTATGCTACATTCCATGGATGCATAAATTTTTCTCCATTCAAATATTCTAGCTGGTATGCCACACCAGACAAGACGTGGCTGACCCAAAATGGGCCCTCCCTGGTTGGCTTCAATGGGCCGGGTTCAACACCCGTTATCTTTTTCAACACAAGATCGCCGATCTGGAATCTCATTTCCTTTACTTTCGAATTGTAGTACCTCTCGCTTCTTTGTTTATACACGGCGTTTTTCATCTCGGCACTACACCTTTTTTCTTCGAGCAGATCTAGCTCGGCTCGGAGCGCAGCCTCATTGCCGTCTTCGGCAAAATTTGCAATTCTGAAGGTAGGGGCTCCAATCTCGACAGGAATCACCGCCTCGATTCCATAAGCCAAAGAAAAAGGTGTTTCTCCAGTGGCCGCTCGATGCGTCGTTCTGTATGACCACAGCACCCCGGGTAACTCCTCCGGCCAATTACCTTTGGACTCCTCCAATCTTGCCTTCAAGGTATACTTGAGTATTTTATTAACGGCCTCAACCTGTCCGTTGGACTGGGGATGATATGGAGTCGAGAAGTGGTTTTTAATGTGGAAACCTTCGCAAAAATTTCGAAACCTTCGGTTATCGAATTGTTTCCCATTGTCTGTAACAATCGAATGTGGTATCCCGAATCTACAGATAATGGACTTCCATACAAAACTCACAATCTTCTCTTCATCTATTTTCGCCAGAGGTTCTGCCTCGGCCCATTTTGTGAAATAATCCACCGCCACAATGGCATATTTGACGCCCCCCTTGCCAGTGGGGAGTGGTCCGATAAGTTCCATTACCCATTTGGCAAACGGCAATGGGCTAAATATGGAGGTAAGTTGCTCAGGATGATATCTGACCTGCGGCGCGAATCTTTGGCACCTCTCGCATCTTTTGACGAGATCGGTTGCATCATTTCTTAGGGATGGCCAGTAGTAGCCTTGCCGTATTAATTTATAGGCCAATGTCTGGCCCCCGGCGTGGTTTCCGCATATTCCCTCGTGAACCTCTCGAAGTGCATAATCTGCATCCGTCTCGGAAAGGCACCGTAGGAGTGGGACGGAGTATCCTCGTTTGTATAGGATGCCATCTACTAATGTAAACCGAGCCGCTTGAGTTCGTAATGTTCTGGCTTCAACTTTGTTTTCAGGTTGAACTCCTTTTTCTAAATACTGAATGATTGGGGTCATCCAGGTCTGCTCGGCGGTTTCAGTTGTATATATCTTCTTTGCACCAAGTGATGGGGCGGACAGTTGTGTGACAATGACATCCGCGATGGCATCCGTCCCTGGGCTGGAACCGAGCCGAGCTAAGGCATCTGCCGCATGTTCTCGCTCAGGGTATATGTAAGACTTTTGTCTTCAAGTGTGATAATCTCTTCTTGACCAAGTCCAAATATTGTGCGATTTTTTGCTCTTTCGCTTCGTACTCACCGTTGATTTGATGAACGACCACCGAGAATCACTGGTACCAACAGATTGTTTTAGGCCCATGGAAGCGCCATATCTAAGCCTCGCCGAAGTGCCTCGTATTCGGCCGTTGTTCGTTGCGGGGAACTAAAATCGCACGGCCGAGCAGTAGCATTTTTGATTTGGATCGATTATCACGATTCCGCCCCCTGCTCGGCCTGCGGTGGAAGAGCAATCAATGAACAATTTCCATTCTTGGTCTTCCATAACTTCCAATCGTATGGAAGGTGTGAATTCAGCCACAAAGTCGGCTAAAGCCTGTCCTTTTATTGTTGTACGTGGTTCGTATTGAATATCAAACTGACTGAGTTCGATGGCCCACTTGATCATCCGACCAGAAGTATCGGGTCGGTGTAGTACTTGCTTCAGTGGGTAGTTCGTCAAGACTATAGCAGAGGATGGCATCGCTAGGACTGTACAATTCCATCCATGCTAAGTACTTGTGGACGTGAGTAGTCGGGTCGGTTTCCCCATTGTAGAGACCGACCTGGGGGATTTTTAACTTTGGCGGTAATGGGGTCGCCAGGATTCCAGGGGAAAATGGCGACATAACAGCTGGTTGGTTCATTGCTTGGGGCAGTCTTCGAGACTGTTCGCCTTCCGGACCGCCTTCCAATTCGTTCAAACGACGGCGAAGGCGATGTATTTCTACATCCCGCTCATCCGGAAACCTGAGTCGGGAACTTATCGATCGAGCTGGGCGAAAAGGATCAACTCCCAGTCGCCCGGCGAACACCGAGTGGGCATGGCGATGTCGTGTTGGCTCTGGTAGTGACTCCGCTACACGACTTTGCCCTTCCTCATCTTCTCGGCCGCCTTCATCACGACGGACACATTGTTCATTACCCGAATCGCTTCTTGGCTTCGTCATGAGGAAGCCCGGGAACTTGAGGATTGATATTAACATTTAGTTGTGGATTGAGCGGGTTAGTATTTACAAGGAGTGGAGGAGGTTCTTGAGAGTTTGTGGTAGCGAGAGTTTGTGATATGAGTTGGTTCATTTGATGTACAAAAGTTGGGTTGGTAATTAGCTGGGCAAAAGGAAATAAAGTAGTGCTCCCTCGTACATGCGGAGCATATTTTGGCCATTAGTAGTCTGGCCAGTTTGGTTGTTAGGGTGTTGTTCTTCAGTCAAACGAGCATTTCTCGACTGTTGACTCATTTTATTTATTACGAAAAAGACAAACGTAGAACTTTACCTGGTTTTCACTTAACCTGCTTCTGTCTGGAACTCCGACTGGACCAATACGGGCCCTCCTTCTAGCGCCAATTTGTTGACGTGCGTTTTGGTCAACAAACAAATTATATAAGAAATTTAACACGTGGAAATATAAGTAATACGCATTTATTTATGGCTAATTCTGCCTCTTTTGCGTAATGCCGAGCCAAATTATTGGGGTCGGTATTTCTTACAATCTTGCTCTTTTTCCGGTCTCCCCCTTATCCCTCTTCAAATGAGGATTTTTATACCCCTCGAGTCAGTGGGTTTTCAACAGTCATCTTTGCACTAATCAATCATTAATCAGTAAAATAATTAAAGAAGGACACATGTCCCTCTCTAATTGTGCATGTCAGCCAATTCTTGCCACTTGGTGACTCATCTCTATAACTTTCTGACGTGTGGCAGTTTCTGATACCAATAAAGCGTTAAGCATGGGCAGGTATGGGCAAATGGTTATTTTTATGAATATGTCGCGCATGCGTTTCCCGCCAAAATTTGTGCTCGGGGCTCGGGGCTCGGGGCTCGGAGCTCGGCGGTCATGCTGTGGTTGGGCTCGGTGACGGGCGAGCCTAATTCATGACGTGTCGCCACGCACTGTTACTGACGTCACCCGTAGGTCCCCCACTCGGACGTGTGCTGGACTGATGACGTGGATTAATTTCTTCCAGCTTGACTCGGGCGTCATCAGAACAGAACTCTCAAGGAAGCTGCAAGAACTATGTTAGGTGAAGCTGCATTGTCTAAGAGATTTTGGGCTGAAGCTATAAATACGGCATGGTATACTCAGAATAGATGCATGATTAACAGGAAATTGACCAAGACTCCCTATGAGATTTTGACAGGGAGGAAGCCAAATGTTGGATATTTCAAGATATTTGGATACAAATGCTTCATCCATAATAATGGCAAGGATAATTTGAAGGCTTTTGATGCTAAAGCTGATGAAGGTATCTTTTTGGGATACTCAGCTGAGAGTGCTGAACAAAAGGACTATGGTCACAGAAGAGTTTATCCATGTGGTTTTTGATGAACTTAATGTGAATGGAGAAGACATTGATGAGTTAGCTGATAAGCTGAATCAACCAACTATGCAGAAGAGTCCTTATATTAAAGCTGAAGTGAGAGCACTCAACCCTGATGATGATGAGATAGCTGAATCTCAAAGACAGCTGGAAGGTCTACAGCTGAATGAAGATGGAAGAGTTGTTCAAGACAACTTAGCTGTGAGACGACTGAATCCAACAGACTTACTCCAACCTAATATGAGATGGTTGAGAGACCATCTACCTGAGTTTATTATTGGAGATCTTAGAGATGGCATAAGAACCAGATCCCGAGCACAACATGGAGCTATGTTCACTTGTTTTATTTCCCAAATAGAGCCTAAAGATGTGCCTCAAGCATTGGATGACACACATTGGATTCAAGCCATGCAAGAAGAGTTGAATCAGTTTGAAAGGAACAAAGTATGGGAATTAGTTCAAAGGCCTACCCACCAAAATGTTATTGGTACTAAGTGGGTATTCAGAAACAAGATGAATGAGGAAGGATCTGTTGTGAGAAACAAAGCAAGATTGGTAGCCAAAGGGTATTGCCAAGAAGAAGGTATAGATTTTGATGAAACCTTTGCTCCTGTTGCCAGATTGGAAGCAATAAGGATGTTTCTTGCTTATGTTGCACACAAGAACTTCATTGTATATCAAATGGATGTGAAGAGTGCATTTCTAAATGGATTGTTAGAAGACGAAGTCTATGTTGAACAACCTCCAGGTTTTGAGCAGAAAACTATTGGAGATAAAGTCTACAAGCTCAAGAAAGCACTATATGGATTGAAACAAGCACCAAGAGCTTGGTATGATACATTGTCTCAGTTTCTAATTGACAATGGATTCACCAAAGGCAAAGTTGATAAAACACTCTTCAGGATTCAAGATGGAGAGAGTAAATTGCTTGTTTAAATATATGTGGATGATATCATTTTCGGATCCACAAATAAAGAGTTGTGTGACAAGTTCTCAAACCTCATGCAAGGCAAATTTGAGATGAGCATGATGGAAGAGCTGACTTTCTTCTTAGGACTTAAAGTCAAGCCATTGAAGGATTGAACCTCCATAAGCCAAACCAAGTATACCAGAGATTTGATAATGAAATTTGGTATGGAAGAGAAGTCTTCTATGAAGATTCCTATGAATACATCAGTAAAGATGGACATGGATGCAGATGACAAAGCTGTTGACCAAACCAGATATAGAGCTCTTATTGGATCTTTGCTCTATCTAACAACAAGCAGGCCAGACATCACCTTTGCATTAGGTGTATGTGCTAGATTTAAATCTGCACCAAAAGAGAGCCACATGACTGCAGCTAAGAGAATTCTAAGGTATTTGAAGGCATGCCAGGAAGTCGGCTTATGGTATCCAAAGGAAGGAGGATTCAAGCTGGTAGGATACTCAAACTCAGGAAGAGTACTTCTGGTACATGTCAAATGCTTGGAAATAGTTGAGTTAGTTGACAGCTGAGTGATGATATGAGAAGAGAGAAACAGAGCTAAGTCACTTTGGAAGTAAGTTGAATCATTTATGAGCTAAGTGACAAAAATGCAGTCGTTTTAATTGAGTAGGAATGTTTTTAAGGAAGACGTAAGCGTAATCATGACTGTGAGCACAAAAGCTGCACAGTAAACCAAATGATTGGATATAAATGCTACTGCATTTAATGTGGGTAATTTAATGCGGTTTTGAAGGCTTAATTTTGACCGTTGATTTTGATCAAACTTCTCAAATTCCAAAAACCGTCCTTTCATGTCCCATATATACGAAATTTCATTTTCTCTCCTCACACAAACCTACTCATCTTCAGCAAGAAAGCATTTTCACTCTGCAAATCCATTTGAAACCCTACCGTTCAAGTTCAAGTTTCTCAAGCTTTCATCGTTTAAAAGTTCTGGAAATGGCTGCAAATCATAATTTCGCGTTGCTATCTGGGAATATCCACACCGGAGCGTCTATGGACTTTGATGGAATGATCAAGCAGGGCATTGATGAGGCCCTGGTGAAGAAAATAGCTGAGAAGTTGGCAAAGTCCGATCTGAAGTACTTTCTATCAATGTCGTTCACGCATACATATCTGGAGGAAGTGCCAATGTTCTATTTGAACGCCGAAGTGCATGACGATGAAATCCATTCATCTGTCCACAGCAAGGCCATCAAAATAACTGCAAAGGACCTTGTTGAGCACTGTTTCTTACCCTCTGAAGGGATGAAGGACATCGTTGAGAAGGATGTCAACTTGGCTGCAGCTTGGAAGGAAGTTGCAAAGTCAGAGTATGCTTCTAAAGCTGTGTATACAGCTAAGAAGGACTTCCTAAAGGAAGACTACCACAAACTGATGGACATCGTGTCCAAGTGCGTGGACATGAAATTTGGGGGTTTCAATCAGCTGTCTAAGACTAAGATGATTGTGAAGGTTGCAATCATGCAAGACAAGAAGGTGAACTAGGCTGAGTTTGTCTTCAGCTGAGTGTGCTAGAATGTGATCAACCGGTCCTATAAGGAGATGGGACCTTTAGATGTTCACTGGGTTATGGCCTTATGATTGGCCACTTGATGGAAGTGAAGTGGATCACATTGCGCCATGGAAAGCCGTTCCATGCAAACAAGAGGATGTTCAAGGCGAACCTCTCTGGTGCGCAGAAAAAGCCCATGCGAGGAAGGCGGATACTAGTGAGGGGGAATCAGTTGACCCTACTGAAGACACAGTTTAGACCTCCCCAGCACTCTCACCTAAGCCAATATCTAAGAAGAGAGATGCGACATCGAAGCCTGCCCCTGCCCCAGCAGTAAAGACCAAGAAGGCACCTGCCCCCGCAACCAAACCAAAAGCTCCTGCCAAAGCAGCCGAAGCCCTTGCCCCCGCAGCCAAGACTGAGGAGTAACCCCAAATTCCTATTCCAGTCGTGAAGAAGAAGCGGACTGCCAAGTCTCGAAAGACAGCTACTTCTAAGAAAGCTTCTATTGAAACACAGGCCTTCACTCTTGAATAGCTTACAGGAGTGGAACAAGAGATTCCGTTGGTTGCCACTCAGAGAAGACGGTTGTTTAAGAAGTATGAATATGAGAAGATAGCCGAGTCTAGTACTCAGTGGGAGAAGACCAGTGAGACTACTGATGCTGAAGAAGAGAAGTCTCAAGAAAAAGTTGAAGAACCTAAGAAGATTGATGATGCTGATCAGCAAGGTGTTGAAGACCCAACTGTGCGGGAGATAACTGTGGAAACAGAAGGAGCTAATACAGCCAAGATTATGGACGAACAGGTTCTCTCACCCCCCCAGGCTGATGCAGCTGAATTTGAGGAGGAACAAGCCCCATAAGCCGCCACTTAAGAGATCGGAGAGGGAGATGATGATGACGATCTTATAATGTACTCTCCAGTCTATCCAGACATCCAACTTGTAGGTCCTAAGGGGTGTGAGTAAGGTTTAGAAGGTTGGGGAGTTGAATAAACCTTACCTAATTTTTGATTTTAGTCCTTTTAAAATTACAACAGATTTGACTCAAACAGTTGTGTCCTTAAGGGACAGCTAAGTTGGTTATTCGGGTAAGTTAGCCACTCAACAGACTCGATAGAGCTGTTGATAGAATAACTCGGATGTTTAACCTAAACTTAACTTGGCTGGTTTGGTTTTATCAGTGGAAGACTTAACACCCTTTGATTAGATTTTAACTTGTTTTAAACACTTGAGTTTTAGCACTTAGTTATAAATCAGTTGGATTGCAATTATGATTCTATCAGCAGATATAAAGTAAATATGCAGAAAGATGAATGTGCTGAAAGTAAATGACACAAATATTTTTATAGAGGTTCGAGGATGGGGTAATTCTTCTAATCCTCTCTTCTCAAACTCCTGGAGGAATCCACAATGTAACATATCAGTTTACAAAGCGGTGAATAGTCTGGAGACAGCCTTGATCACACAGCAGGCTTCTCTTGCGACTCAGATTCTTCACAGGCGTTTGCGCTTGCTACTTGACTCACTTACGAAGTTCTTGGATTTGATCACGAAGCCCTCCAACAAACTTGACAATGGTTTGACCTGGAACCTTTCTACAATCCTAGCTTGGATAGTAGACCCCTTTTGATTCTTCAAAAGTTTCCTCTTCAATAGATTTGAGGTTGTCTTTCCTTCACAACTTGTGTTGGATCGATTTCCTTCGAGTTTCAGGCTTGAGGAATTGCTTGAATATTAATGAGAATATTGCAGGTTAAATGCTTGAATAATGCTTGTTTGTTCGTGGTTCAGGTAACCTCTTCTCAATAACTTCCTCAGCCTTTTATAGTGTATATTTGAAATTTTACCCGTTAAAGAGATATGCTAATTTCAAATGTCACTTTTGTTCGTTGGCTTGTCTTGTTGCGGTCCTTGATGTTGATATTTCCTCGTATTAAATGTCTTCGCAGTATTGCAGGTGCCTGACATAAGGTGCAGTGTTTTCCATTGGTTTATTCCTTTTCAAGTGTCTTGAACTCTTCAATCGATCTAGGCTCAGATCCATTATCAGGTATTGCATCCTGATCCTTTCCAACTGGAAGACCAGTTGTCTCAAAAGATTCTGAACGCGAGCATCTTGCTTTTGAGTTAACTCCTCAAACCCTTCTTCAATGATCTCTCTTTTGTCTGCTATTGATACAGCAACGTTCTCGATTGGTAGGGTCACAGGGAGTTTGATGAGGATGGACGCAGTAACATGACCTTGCTGAGGGGTTTCAGCGTACATCAATTGCAATTGCTTTGAACTTCCTTCCCCCTCAATTGCATCTTTCTTCTCAGCTGCGTCTTTCTGCTCAGCTGCATTTTTCTTCAGTTTTTCTTCTCTTAAGCCCTTGAGGAACTCCTCTTCCCCCTTTTTGGCATCATCAAAGGAGAGAGGAACCTAAGGGAACATGCCTCCAAGAATAAAATCCAGTCTACTGATCGTGGAGTTGTGCTTGGAGTTTGCTGTATCATATGCGGCCCAAAACTCTAAGCGAGTTTCCTTAGACTCGACTGTGACTAGCTTCATTTTAGCCATGAGAATGTTGAATTTGTCATTTGTGGTATTCTCGAGTCTTAGAATTTCATTCTTGTGGAATTGTTGCAACAGCTCCATATCTGTTTTCTGAGACTGGTTTATCCTTTAAATATAATCATTCAACCTTTGCCTGATCAAGAAGTTGTCAGCACTCCATACAAGCATCCTTCCATACAAGGCTTTGAAGTATTGTACTTGTTGTTGGGTTCGCTATACCGCGGGGCTTAACGCAGCGAAAATTAAAATTTAAAAATATGCATACAAGTTACACATAATAAAAGCCCCAGGTTATCATAGCGATTTAATGATCGCGCGAATTATACAAGCGGTAAAAACCAATGATAAGGATTTTACCTAAAAGCTTCCTTTTGAAGAAGATGTAGAAGGAATCCAAATTCCTCGCAGCAGGGTAAATCCTCGAATCACGATCTCGCAGAGGTCCAAGCGTCCCTTCTCTAAAGCCAGTCCACACGATCGATGGTAGCACCCGGATTATAAATTTCGCTAGTAATTTATAACCCATTTCTATGTTCAATCTCAAATTTGGAGTGAACACCAATCTTTAATTCAACCGGTGAAATTAAGAATTGTTGTTATGTAGTTAAACCAAGAAGGGTTCTTGATTTTTCCTACGAAGATGAATGAAGAAGAAAAAACTTGGAGAGAGAATAAAAAGGGGGTAGGCGTTTTTCTTAAGAGAGAAGACGCCTAAGAATTTTTATCTGTTTTGTATCTCTTATTCTTCTACTGATTGTTAAAGATACTTATATGATTCATCCTATGTTCATAAAAGTGTCCAGGTTCAAAACCTAAAATCAGTAGGAGAATGTTATAGGATAATCTCAATTGATCCTACGATATCTTGCCATATCCGGATAACCCTTATCCGAATATTCACAAGAAAATCCCTCCATCTTTTTCTTTCTTTCAAATTAGCCAGACGGGCCTATCCTTATGGGCTTAATTTAATTAAAAAGGTCCATCAATTAATTTCAATTAATTGATCCAGCCCATATTTAATTAATTTGATCAAATCAATTCCATCTAGCCCAAATAAATAATCCAATTTATTTATTTGGCTATATTTAACTATTAAATATAGTCTTTTCATAAAATTAATTGATCTTATCAATCAAATTATTTTTCACTCTAAAGACTTCCTAATCTAATTAGGTCTAATTAAATAATCTAATTATCTAATTAAATATTTAATTCAATCATTGAATTAAAATCAAGCCACAATTAATTAATCTCTATCAATTAATTGTATCCAACCTTTTGGACTAATTTTCGATTGAAGAAATGACACCAACCATTTTGTGTGTGACCCTTTAGGTTCACAACTAATGCTAGCAGTAGGCTTACAACTTCTGTATCTTACGAATAATAATTATTCAATTAATTAATCCAATTAATTAATACGTTTTGAAATTAACTCTTTAATTCCAAAAACCTACAAATCATGGGAACATCTATCAAGTAGCATGATCGTCTAGCAATAGGTGAAATAACGAGTAAACCTATTTCAATTGCGGTTGCATACATGCACGGATTATAAGTCGAAACCCACTTGATTTAATAACTGTGATTCCATTTCAAGTCTAGTGATTTCTTTATGAATCAATATTCATCATGCCTTGGCCAAGGTCTTTAAATCACAAACTACGAAAACACATGAGATTTGCTTGTCAATAAACAAGTGTCGAATTCTATGTTGACCACTGATTAACCTCCATATACACCAGTGCAACATCCAAAATATCCCCTTTATGATTGTCAAGCAATCAGAAGATAAATCAAAATATTACAGGATGTACATAAGGCTACTATCGTGCCTCAAGTCTAAGGACTAATCATGTACTATCGCAATGTGGAAATTATTAATTCGACAATAAATATTCCAGTTAAGAATTTCCATTGGGTCATGTTCAGTGTACTTGTTCTCTAACAAGCACCCGCATATATGCATTTGCGTCACGACGCTAATATTAATGGAATGCAACATCCTCGTCATACGAGCATGCATCATATGCACATGTCTTGCGGGACTATTCAATGTCCTTTCTTGAAAAGCCCATTGACTTGGAACTAATTTAAGATCAAAGCCTTAGAGACATGTTCCATGATCGCCATCAAATGCGCGACCATGTCCCATAGCTTAATATGATCTAAGGACTTTATCAAACTCACAATTAATAATATTAAATGCAAAACAAATGATAAACAAATGCCTTTGTTAATATGATTCTCAATAAAATTGTCTTTACAAGTAGAATAAACTCCAATCTAATTGGAGCGCCGGGCACTCTACTCTAACAATCTCCCACTTGCCCTAGCTCCAACTGCCCATGTATCTTAGGCCCATCTTCTCGAGATGTCCGTTGAATACCTTTTGTGATAAGGGTTTAGTTAGTGGGTCTGCTATATTTTTCTGTTTACCTCGATCCACAACGACGTCGCCTCTACCAATGATCTCTGGATCGATGGTATCGCCTCATGATGTGCTTGGATCTTTGATGAGATCTTGGCTTTTTTGCTTGCGCAATGGCTCCATTGTTATCACAGTAAATCATTAACAACAGATGGAACTACACCCAACCCTTGGATGAAGTTTCGTATCCAAACAGCTTCTTTTGCTGCATCTGATGCAGCAATATATTCAGCCTCTGTGGTGGAGTCTGCAGTTGTTTCCTGTTTGGAACTCTTCCAACTGACTGCTCCGCCATTCAAGGTGAATATATACCCAGACATGGACTTAGAGACATCTACATCGGACTGAAAACTAGAGTCAGTAAAACCTTCTAGTTTCAAATCTCTATTGCTGTATATTAAAAAGATATCCTTAGTTCTTCTCAAGTACTTAAGGATCATCTTAACGGCCTTCCATGATCATCCCCTGGATTGGGTGATATCTGCCGTGACACTCGAGCATGAGCAACATCGAGGCCTAGTAATAACATCGCATACATTATGCTTCCAATAGCAGATGCATAAGGTATGTGAGCCATCCTTTCTCTTTCTGCGGGTGTCTTGGGGGACATAGCCTTAGAAAGTGAAATTCCATGACTCATTGGCAGGTATCCTCGCTTGGATTCCTCCATGCTAAACCTTTTTAGCATTTTGTCTATAGATCTTAATCCCTAGGATGAAGGATGCATCTCCCAAGTCCTTCATGGAGAACTGTTTAGACAACCAAGTCCTTGTTGACTGTAACAATCCTATATCATTCCCAATGAGTAGGATGTCGTCAACATAGAGCACAACAAATGCAACTGCGCTCCCACTAACCTTCTTATAGACACATGGTTCATCCAGGTTCTTATGAAAGTCAAACATTTTGATTGTTTCATCAAACCTGATGTTCCAACTCCTCGAAGCTTGTTTGAGTCCATAAATGGATCTCTGGAGCTTGCAAACCTTTTGCTCGCTCCCACTGGATATGAAGCCCTCTGGCTGCTTCATGTAGATCTCTTCTCTAATGTTTCCATTAAGAAAAGCAGTCTTCACACCCATTTGCCATATCTCGTAGTCGTAATATGCTGATATAGCCAGCAAGATCCGAATGGATTTAAGCATCGCTGCTGGTGAAAAAGTTTCCTCATATTCAACTCCTTGCTTCTGAGTATAACCTTTTGCAACCAACCGTGCTTTGTAGGTTGCTACCTCTCCATATACTCCAAGCTTTCGCTTGTAGACCCATTTGCAGCCAATGGGAACAATTTCCTATGGTGGGTCCACAAAGGTCCATACCTTGTTGGTGTACATGGAGTCCATTTCGGACTGCATTGCTTCTCGCCATTTTTCTGAGTCAATGTCCAACATCGCCTCTCCATAGCTTCTTGGATCATTATCCAAGGGGAGTCCCTCTTTTTTGTTCTCTAACAAAAGGTTCGACCTCTCGGCGCCCTTGAAACCCCGACATTTCCGAAGAGGTTGTGCTTCAGATGGTCCAGCTACAGCTGGTGTCTCATTTGCGGTAACATTCGGGAGATTCTGTGGCTCTTGAACTTCTTCAAGTTCTACGACTCCGCCATTCCTTTCAGATAGAAACTCATCTTCAAGAAAAGGTGCATTCCTCGAAATAAACACTTTTTGCTCCGAAGGGTCATAGAAATAGTATCCAATAGACTCTCTAGGATACCCCACAAATTTACATAAGATGGATCTCATGCCAACTTATCTCCCACTTGCTGCTTCACATAAGTAGCACACCCCCATACCCTAAGGTACTTGTAGGAAGGTGTTTTGCCACACCATATCTTATATGGTACTTTGGGCACGGCTTTTGAGGCACTCTATTCAATGGATATGCTGCCGTTTCTAAGGCATAACCCTAGAATGAAAGAGGTAATGAAGTGGAACTCATCATCGAACAAACCATGTCTAACAGGGTTCGATTCCTACGCTCCGCAACCCCATTGAGCTGTGGAGTAGCAGGAGGAGTCCACTGTGAGACAATCCCATTCTCTTTTAGATAATCAATAAACTCAGTGGTCAAGTATTCACCCCCTCGATCCGATCGAATGGCTTTAATGCTTCAACCAGTTTGTTTCTCCACTTTGCATCTAAATTCTTTGAACCTTTCATAGGCCTCAGATTTGAACCTCATTAGGTACATATAACCATACCTAGAACAGTCGTCGGTAAAAGTTATGAAGTAGTGATAGTTCCCTCGTGCACTAACACTTAGTGGACCACACACATCGGTATGGATCAAATCCAATAGATCTTTGGCGCGCTCAACTTGTCCAACAAATGGTGATTTGGTCATTTTTCCTTTGAGACATGATTCACATGTTGGCAACGCTTGCTCTTCCTTAAGGTTGAGTTTTTGCCCCAACTTGTTAATTCTTTTCTCAGAAATATGACCTAATCTAGCATGCCACAGTGTGAGAGAACTATGATTATCTAACTTTCTTTTATTTTGTTGAATGTGATATATGGGTTTTTGGGGAGTCAATGTGTATAAACCATTCATCAAAATGCAAGTAGATATAATAGAAGAACATCGAGAGATAGAACAACTTCTATCCTTAAATAAAAAACCATAGCCTTCTCCATCCAAAATAGGAATGGAGATGATGTTTCTAACAATATATGGTGCATAAAGACAATCGTTTAAAACTAAAACAAAACCATTATCAAGAGCTAAGTTAACAGTTCCTATGGCTAATGCAGCAACTTTTGCTCCATTCCCCAGCCGCAGGATCATCTCTCATCTACTCAGCTCCCTTCTTCTTGTCATTATCTGCAAAGCATTGCAAATATGAGATGTGCAACCGGTATCTAATACCCAAGAAGAATCATTAACTGATAAGTTAACTTCAACAAAATAAATACCTGAACGTTTCCGGCTTGCAAGATACTCCTTGCAATTCCTCTTCCAGTGTCCCATCTTACCGCAATTGTGGCATTTGTCATTAGCTTGTGAAGACCCCTTCTTGGAATTAACGCCCCCACCTTTTGTCTTCTTGTTGGGATTAGTGGAAACCTTTCCATTCCCCTTCCTTTTCTTAGACTTTGCAGCCTTTGATCCAGAAGTGGATCCAACAACCAAGATCGGCTTATCCTTCTTAATGGTGGATTCAGCCGTCCTTAACATGCTCACCAACTCATGTAGACTAGTATCCATGTTGTGCATGTTAAAGTTGACAACAAAGGTGTCAAATGAGGGAGGCAAAGATTGCAACAAGAGGTCCACATAGAGCTCATTACCCATAACGACTCCAAGGGACGCAAGCCTTTCAATGAGTGCTATCACCTTCAACCCATGATCATGAACTGAAGAGCCCTCGGTCATACGACATTTGAAAAGCTCCTTAGATATCTTATATCTTTCTTGTCGGGTTCTCTCACCATACAACTCTTGTAGGTGGAGGAGGATATCAGTAGCATTATCCAAACCCTCGGTCTGCCTTTGCAGCTCATTTGACATCGAAGCTAGCATGTAGCAACGAGCCTGGAGATTGTCATCTACATGACGTAAATACTCCAAATAGGCCTCTGAAGTCACATCCTCAGGAGGAGTAGTGGGGGGCGATTTTTCAAGAACATAAGCCCTCTTTTCAGATTGGAGGACTATCTTGAGGTTTCTCAGCCAATCGACAAAATTAGGACCAGTCAATTTGTTTTGCTCAAGAATAGTTGCAATTGGATTTTTAGCCATTTTAGTAGATTAATCTACAAAAATAAATGAAGCAGAAAATGAGTAAACTATGAGAATAACATATTAATTTAATATAAGGTCTTTAATATTAAATTCTCCCACTATTTTATTCAAATTCCATTAACCCCAAATGGAAAAACGAGAAATCCAATTTCCTAGTGGGCTTGAGGCCCAATAGCGATATTTCACACCCCAATATTATGAGCCCATGAAATATATCTTATGGTAGTCAACTCTTTGACAATTGTATCGCTATACAACCCTCAAGTTTGTTTTGCCTCACCTTTTCCCGTATACCCCAATTTTATGAGGCTATACGGTACTAAGTGTCAAACAAACCCATCAAACCTTCATGCAAATGGAGCATCAAAATGTTCCACGACTCATGGCCAACATAAGGACGAGTCCATTCCACGAACATCTCTGTGTTTGGTAAAAACACAGCTTTCCAACACTAAGTCACTCCACGACTCATGGCCAGTGACCAAGTGTGGTAGCATCGTCATGTCATCTACCTTTGATGGAAGGCATGGAACGATAGATCCAACCTATCTTGTCCATTTTGTTTGATATAGAATTAATTTTAAAAAAAATATTAAATTCTTTTAAGTTTCAAAAACTTGGGGTTTTTAATTTTCCAAGACCTCATCATAATCCTAATTACTAGGTGAGTTTTATTTAATGCAACATATCAATATATGAATTGCGCAAGCAAAAAGCATTAAATAAATTCTAACATGCATCCTAGGCAAAAAATGGTGGGATGATCATGGCCAGCCTATGCGACCCATTTGAGCCAAAAATGGGTCTATGGTCAATCTAAGGGACAAAATAAATAGAACTATTTCTATTACATTTTATTAATGTACCCATACATGCATGGGCCTTGAATATTCTATTTTATTACATTTGTAAAATCTACCCACACACGCTTGGGCCTTTAGCATCGAACGTCCTCCAAATTACAATAAATGGAAAGCCTCACCACCTAATCTACTCTCAATGCAAAAATTTAAAGAACTTACAAATAATAGAATAAGAGGCTCGCCGGCCCCAAAAACCTAAAGAAATTAGAACACATCCAATCACATTGGTCATAGGCTCATGATCATCCCTAAATAAATCACGCTAAAACATCCATCACATGAATTTAAAGCATTTAAATTTACCAAATTCTATGTGCCGATTTAATTTTTTGGGATAAAGGTTATTTTAAAAATCCATAAACCCTTTTATTAATTTTGAAATTAACCATTTAATTTCAAAATAAATAAAACAAAACTAAATATATGTTAAGAATTTATTGAATGGTGGCTGATTATACGTCACAATTTTAAACAAAAAAGTGGAATGAATCCTTTTAAAATTATATCAAGTTAATCCACCAATTGGATAAACCTTGAAAAATTTTAATCTTAAAAAAAGAAGATAAACATAAGTCAGACTTTGTTAAATCCTTAAAAAATAATGATGTGTAATCTGCCAGTCATTCAAATCCTTACACAAACATAAATCTTTCGCAAATAGAGCATTAGTACGATTTCCAAACTGAATGCATTTATCCAGGAATGAAATTTGATCTCATAATCTTAACAGAATAATGATCCGTGCGTCTCAGAGACTTACTTCATAAGAAAAATATGAAACCAGTTTTATCCCAAAGCATAAATCGAATAAAACGCCTTTTATCGCACATTACAATTTCGCTATACCGCGGGGCTTAACGCAGCGAAAATAAAAATTTAAAAATATGCATACAAGTTACACATAATAAAAGCCCCAGGTTATCGTAGCGATTTAACGATCGCGCGAATTATACAAGCGGTAAAAACCAATGATAAGGATTTTACCTAAAAAGCTTCCTTTTGAAGAAGATGTAGAAGGAATCCAAATTCCTCGCAGCAGGGTAAATCCTCGAATCACGATCTCGCAGAGGTCCAAGCGTCCCTCCTCTAAAGCCAGTCCACACGATCGATGGTAGCACCCGGATTATAAATTTCGCTAGTAATTTATAACCCGTTTCTATGTTCAATCTCAAATTTGGAGTGAACATCAATCCTTAATTCAACCGGTGAAATTAAGAATTGTTGTTATGTAGTTAAACCAAGAAGGGTTCTTGATTTTTCCTACGAAGATGAAAGAAGAAGAAAAAACTTGGACAGAGAATAAAAGGGGGTAGGCGTTTTTCTTAAGAGAGAAGACGCCTAAGAATTTTTATCTGTTTTGTATCTCCTATTCTTCTACTGATTGTTAAAGAAACTTATATGATTCATCCTATGTTCATAAAAGTGTACAGGTTCAAAACCTAAAATCAGTAGGAGAATATTATAGGATAATCTCAATTGATCCTACGATATCTTGCCATATCCGGATAACCCTTATCCAAATATTCACAAGAAAATCCCTCCATCTTTTTCTTTCTTTCAAATTAGCCAGATGGGCCTATCCTTATGGGCTTAATTTAATTAAAAAGGTCCATCAATTAATTTCAATTAATTGATCCAGCCCATATTTAATTAATTTGATCAAATCAATTCCATCTAGCCCAAATAAATAATCCAATTTATTTATTTGGCTATATTTAACTATTAAATATAGTCTTTTCATAAAATTAATTGATCTTCTCAATCAAATTATTTTTCACTCTAAAGACTTCCTAATCTAATTAGGTCTAATTAAATAATCTAATTATTTAATTAAATATTTAATTCAATCATCGAATTAAAATCAAGCCACAATTAATTAATCTCTATCAATTAATTGTATCCAACCTTTTGGACTAATTTTCGATTGAAGAAATGACACCAACCATTTTTTGTGTGACCCTTTAGGTTCAAAACTAATGCTAACAGTAGGCTTACAACTTTTGTAACTTACGAATAATAATTATTCAATTAATTAATCCAATTAATTAATACATTTTGAAATTAACTCTTTAATTCCAAAAACCTACAAATCATGGGAACATCTAGCAAGTAGCATGATCGTCAGCAAATAGGTGAAATAGCGGTTGCATACATGTACGGTCCTTTCAACATCTAATCTCCCGATTAAATCTTGGGCACGGATTATAAGTCGAAACCAACTTGATTTAATAACTGTGATTCCATTTCAAGTCTAGTGATTTCTTTATGAATCAATTTTCATCATGCCTTGGCCAAGGTCTTTAAATCACAAACTACGAAAACACAGGAGATTCACTTGTCAATAAACAAGTGTCGAATTCTATGTTGACCACTGATTAACCTCCATATACACCAGTGCAACATCCAAAATATCCCATTTATGATTGTCAAGCAATCAGAAGATAAATCAAAATATTACAGGATGTACATAAGGCTACTATCGTGCCTCAAGTCTAAGGACCAATCATGTACTATCGCAATGTGGAAATTATTAATTCGACAATAAATATTCCAGTTAAGAATTTCCATTGGGTCATGTTCAGTGTACTTGTTCTCTAACAAGCACCCGCATATATGCATTTGCGTCATGACGCTAATATTAATGGAATGCAACATCCTCGTCATACGAGCATGCATCATATGCACAAGTCTTGCGGGGATCGCTTCAATGTCCTTTCTTGAAAAGCCCATTGACTTGGAACTAATTTAAGATCAAAGCCTTAGAGAGATGTTCCATGATCGCCATCAAATGCGCGACCATGTCCCATAGCTTAATATGATCTAAGGGCTTTATCAAACTCACAATTAATAATATTAAATGCAAAACAAATGATAAAGAAATGCCTTTATTAATATGATTCTCAATAAAATTGTCTTTACAAGTAGAATAAACTCCAATCTAATTGGAGCACCGGGCACTCTACTCTAACACTTGCCTCATTCTCATTGCAATCTATTGTTGAGTCCATTCCCTAATTTGCACCACGATCCCTCTCAAGTTAGCTGTGAGAGTGGCATCATGATTGTCCAGACGTAAATCCAGAGAGGCCTGATGTCTTTTTATCTTCTCAATCTCCTAACAGATCTTCTTGAAGCTTGACGAATTTCATTGTCTCATCCAATTCAAAATTCTGGTCATTCTCGTGATGGAATTGAAGTCTCTTGAACAATTGTATTGTATCGGTGGGAATGATGGGATCTTCTCTCGATCGTGTATCTCCTCAATTCGATTGTTGTCTCATCTTCTAATTCAGGCGGAGTTCTTGGAGAAGGGAAACCGGTCTTGAAAGGCATCATCGCGCACATATGGAATGCCATGTTGAGTTTGTGCTCGATGACTCAGCTCCGTGTGCCTCTGCTGCGGCAGCTTCATCGGCAATTGTCACAGCTGTGGGAGCCTGTGACCGAGCTGATGGAGTCCTTACTGCTGCAGCTGTGGGTCCTGCGCCGATGACTTGATTCCAGCTGGGGAATTGGTGATGTTTTGCCCAGCTGACTGAGCCTCAGTTATCTGAACAGCTTCCTCGGTCTTAGTAAATTTCTCTAAATGAATTACCTAGTCATCTGTTGTATCATCAGCGTCATCGGATGATGATGAGACTTGTGGAGTTGGCTCATCATCGCAGTCAAACCTTATAGGAGCCGTCTTTTCACTGACTTGGCTCTGAGATTTGTGAACATCCTCTATAATTGATGTGGACTCTTCTTTATCTTCGGATCCCAGAAAGGATGTGTCAATATTTTCTTGAGAGTCTTGAAGGGCACCAATGACTTCATCTATGGCAGATAATTCGACCAGGGGTATGTTCTCAATAACTGCATCATTTTCCTTACCTAGGGAAGTCTCAACCTCCCCAAGGCCTTCAGCACCCTTAGTAGTCTCAACTGCAGGAGGGCCTTCTACATTCTCTTCGCCGCCGACTCACTGTCTTAGGGTCTTGGATGATGGCATCCGAGGAGTCTCAACCCTTGATTGCACTTTCTGAGCCCAAAGTGTTAACTCCCGGGGCTTCACCATCCTGTGCCTCGGCTGCATCGATAGTGTCATCGGCCTTCAAAGCAATTGATACTTCGGCTGGGACAGACTCAACTGTCTGAGCTTCATCAATGTCACTCTGCGATGTTCGAAGATCTTTCTGAACTTTGCCTCCTTGCTTCATAGATGACTCTCCCACAAAGAACCTCCAACCCAATTGTGGGGAGAGAGTTTCCCCACACCGGCACTCACCGAGTGACTAATTGTGGGGTCACTCTTCTCCAGAAACGCGGATTTTTCCGTTGAGTGCTCAACCGCTGGGGTAGGTGTGAGAACACCTTCTTCAGGGGTTGGCTCAGCTTGGGTGCCCAACTTCCCAGCTTCATCGCCATCTCCCTTGGATCCATCCTCTGATTGAACGGGGGACGTGGCTGCAGTAATGACCGATGCAATTTGCTGACCACTCCCAGAGGATTGGTTTGCAGAAGAGTCTGGGATGACTCTCCTGGACCTTCGAACAATTGTTGCTCGTGCATGGCTTTGGATTCCTGCAAGGCTTTCTGCATCTCCAACTTCTCAACTGCAGCAGCAGGATCCATATCCTCATCACTTTCTGAGAGAAAATAAACATTTGTGTGAGTATGCTCTAGAGAGCCTGTAAATTCGCATATCTTGGACTTCTCCAACGTTCGAGCTTGCTCGACAGCTTTCTCATTTTCTTTCTCTTTCAAGATGCGGAGGATATCCATGCGATTTGTCTTCATCTAGGCGGATCGACATTTGCGGACCAAGAAATCGAAGAAGTTCATCTTCTTCGTCGATGAACTCAGGGCGAGTGAATTGCACCCTTGAGTGATCCAATTTCAATGCTCTCCATTCTCTTAGGTGTCTTTGAATATCGGGATAAACTGGAGAATACATGATCACATCATCATCATCTTCTTCACCTTCACCTCCAGTTTTCGGAATGGAAGGTAAGAGAACTTGTTCTTCCTCATATGCAAAGAACATCGATTGTAGGCGGAGACAACTTTTTCAAAATTAGGCTCAATTATCTCGATCGCTTGCTTTCTTCACCGTCTTCCTCACAACTGGTCTTAAATCGAGATATCTGCTGATTACCACCAGCAGACTTCGCAGATGCATCAATAACTTCTGGAGACTGCGCTTCTTGATCACTAACAGTCTCGGCTTCTTTCTCCAGCTGAGTAGCAAATTCAGTCGTCTTTTCAAGTTCAGATTGCCTGATCAGCCTTCTTTTCCTTGGACGAACCAGAGGAACTTCTGGTTCTGTTTCAGCAGATTTATCAGAGGTGGGGACTTGGGAACTCTTCTTAGAGGGAGCTGCCTTCCATGACTTGGCAATCCTCTTCTTCTTTACAATTGTAGAAGGAAGTGAGGGTTCCTTCTTAGTCTCTACTGCAGGGGTAGGAGTCTTGGCTGCTCGGGCAGGTGACTCGGCTGCAGGGGCAGGAGCTTTCTTGGGCTTAGCTGCAGGGGCAGCTTTCTTCTTCGGGGGAGGGGTCTCAGCAGATTCTTCAAGGTCAGTTGATTCCTCTCCCCTCACTTGTATCAACTTTCTTGGCATGAGCTCTCTTCTGGGCATCAGAAAGGTTTACCCTGAACGTATTCTTGTTCATGTGAAAGGGTTTGCCGAGACGAAGAGCAATGCCCTTCACTTCCATGAGATGGCCAATCACAAGGCCATAGCCCAAAGAACATCCAAAGAACCCGTCCTACTTATAGGTCATGTTCAGCACATTCTGGCAGAGTCTGCTGTAAACAAACTCAGCCCAGTTAACCTTCTTTCCTTGCATGATCGCAGCCATCATGATCAGCTTAGTTTTGGATAGCTGATTGTTGTTTCCAAACTTCATGTCGACACATTTTGAGATGACGTCAATCAACTTGTGATAGTCGTCCTTCAGTGAATACTTCTTGGTTGTGAAAACCACTTTCGCAGCACACTCTGGCTCAGCCACTTCTTTCGAAGCCGCATCTAAGTCGACATCTGCCTTCGAGATGTCCTTCAAGCCCTCCGCCGCAACAAACAAAGATGCTCGGCAAGGTCTTTTGACCGAGTTTGATGACCTTGCTGTGGATGGAAGATTTGATTTCATCGTTCTGCACTTCTGCATTCACATAGAATATTGCTACCTCTTCAAGGTAGGTATGAGAGTATTCCATCGTCATAATTGCCTTTATATTGGACTTCTCCAACATTTCAGCTATCTTCAGAACCAGGGTGTCATCAACACCCTGTTTGATCATTCCATCGAAATCCACTGAAGAACCGGTGTGGATTTGCTTTGAAAGCTTCACAAAATCATGCTTTGGGGCCATTTTCAGATATTTTTACCAAACGAAAAACGAGAACCTTGCTTTGAGAAAACTTAGGGTTTTAGATAGAAAAATGCTTCTTTGCTTGAAGATGAACAGTTCGCGTAAGGTGAGAGAAATGCAAAAGTCCGTATATAATGGTTATGAAAGGGCATATTTCTGATTTTAAAATTTTTGATCAAAATCAACGGCTAAGATTAAAATGTCAAAATCACATTTAATTCCCCGCATTAGCAGATCGCTTAGCCCCATTCATCTGACATTTATATCCAATCATATGGCTTACTGTGCAGCTTTTACTGTGACTGTCATTATTACGCTGACGTCATCCTTAAAAATATTCGCGCTCAATTAAAATGATTGCATCCTTGTAACTTAGCTCATAAATGATTCAGCTTATATCAAACGTGACTTAACTCTGCTTCTCACTTCTTGTGAAGTAACTCACCGTCGCCTAACTCGTCTGACTATCTTCCCATAAGGTCATTACACTTGGCTAAAGTGTGAAGCTTGCTCTGCTTTGATTTTCTCATCTTCTTTCTCTGCTGATTGAGTCTTTTGAGTTTCAACTCAGCTCAATTAACCCTAACTCATTCTTGAGTTCTTCAAATCTTGATTCACATAGAGGCTTTGTGAATATACCAGCTAACTGTTTATCAATTGAGATGTTGCGAGGCCCTAGAATCGTATTATATGTAATATATTGACTAATAATAAATATTTTGTATATATGAGTTTATTTTGTGAATTTAAATCCATTTTCTCCTACAATGGTAAAATTAGTTGTCTTTATTCACTTTTTTTTTTTTTAATCAAAATTTTTAAACAATATATAAATAAATTTGAGCCTATTTTGCCTACATTTTTTGACTTTGAACTTGTCTTCCATTTCCTTCCTGCTGGACTGATTTTTGTGGGACAAAAAGGACAAAATTTTAGTTCATTAATTTTGCAAAACTTGGTGACATAAGCTCATCAAATTTTAACCACACAAATTGCATGGTGGTTATTACATTTCATCACCTTCTCTTACAAGCCTTATCGGCCAAATTTTTAGGAACTTAAGGGGGTTCAAAATTTATGTGCAATACATTCAACACATAGCAAGGAAAAAGACAACACGAAATATTTTTTTTAATTTCTTCCTTTCTTATCCGAAGTATATATCTTGAACACCATTTTTCTTTCAATTTTAACCATGAACCTTTTTGAATTACCTACTTAAATTATCATAGCTTATTATAAAATAAAATATTTTCCTTGGGTATTTGGAGGTGACCGAAAGGTTGACAAAAAAAATATTAATCTTGTTTCAAGTATCAACACCAAGCTACTAGGTGCTACTAGGTAAGGGAGGTTCATTTTCAAGATTTTTATTGGTTTTAATATGGCAATTATAATCTCATGAGTTAGGATTATAATGAAATTGTAGGGTTTTGTTTGGAGAATTTGATTGGGTGACAAGTTGAAACCAAGAATTGAAGAGAAGTTGATGAGGGTAAAATAAAGCTTAAACACTTTTGCTAAATGATTTGCTTGTATTTCAATTCTTGTAAATCATGTTTTAATTCTTTAAGTAGCATGAAAATCATGTTTATGTATGTGCTTGGAGGTGGCTATATGATTCTAGGATGGCTTATAGTTATTTTTGGAATTTAATTGAAATTGAGGGTTAAACTAAAAATTCAGAATTTTAAGGGCTGTTTAGGGTTATTTAAACTGAGAAACATATTTTAGAAGTGATTTAATGTGTTGTGGCTGAATTTGAAAGAAAAGGAAATTGAATTTGAGGCCAGTTTGCAAATATAAAAAATATAGGGGCTGAACTGTAATTTTTGAAAATTTAAGGCACTATTCTGAAATGTCGATAAGTTGTAGGGACTTTTCTTGAAAGGGTGTTTTGAAGGTTGAATTGAAAAGAAAAATTGGACTTGAGGTCAAAAGGCGATTTCCCGTTAAAACTGGAGGCTTAAATGCAATTCCTTAAAAGTTGGACCCAAAACTGAAAATTGTTTTATTTGGGACTGATTTGTCATATTTGTAACTGGTTTTATATTTTTTTGAATTTTTTTAAAAAAGAGTTTGGACCGTTGTGAAATATATTTAAAGTTTAGAGTTAATAATGAAATATTTTGATAAACTAAGGACTAGTAAGCAAAATGTGAAAATCTTTTGTCTTAAACTAAAATTAAATTATTATAACCTTATAGGTCAGTTTATAAGACTTGAGGCACTTGTTGATGATTTTTGACATTGTTGAGATAAGTTGTAAATTATATAACCTTAAAGGTTTTTGTGCAGATTTTAAAAGCTCAAATCCTAAACAGAAATTTTGAAACAAAGAGAATGAATCAGTTATTAAAAAATTAGTTTGAGGGTTTTAACTTAGAAGTCTTCCGGTTAATATTGATATCCGATAAAATTCCAACTTCGATTATAAATCAAATTCTTGTGTGAAATTGGCACTTGCTATTTTAAACTTTCTTGCTTGGGTTGTGAGCCATTTAAAAGTTCTTACGTGTATTGTTGTACTTGAATTGAGCATGTGTGCCACAAAAATTGATTCTTATATCAATTTTGGATATTTGTATTGTTTGTTTGTCTTGCGGTGTGGTTTGGTCAAACGAGATTAAGTAGGTCGCCTGCGGTATTGATTTGACCGGCCATGGTCCTAATCCCACCACAGTAGGACGGAGTGTCCTATGGGCGAAGTGGGTCGCAGGTTTGGTATATTCCAGAATATGGCGATGTCTGGACAGACAGGTCCTAGCTAAAGAGACGTCGAGCCACGTGGGGTAGTTATAAGGTAGCATGTGACTTCGGTCAACTCTTGCTTGGGGAGACATAAGGTAGAATGGCGTAATTATGGCCCGATCACTCAATTATGACTCATAACACTTCGTTCCCGCTTGCTTGCTCATTCTTGTTTGCTCTTTAATGCTTCTACTCGCTTGTCCAGAAAATATTTAAAATTTACAATAATTGCTCGTTAATGTTACTACTTGTCATTTCTAGTCATCACCTGATTTTATTAAACTTTATTATTGTCAAACTATCTTTTGAAAACTGCGGTTTAACGAAACGTTATTTTATCAATAAAGATGCTTGCTTGTATGTCATTACATGTACATTTATAAAAATTGGTAAATTTTAAAAATATAAACTCAATTTCTTTGTTCAAGCCTTGAAAACTAATTCAATTTTATTTAAAATATCATTATCACCATTCCCCAACCACTGAGCTCGTTTCGCTCACCCCACTAATTTTTAAATTTTTAGACACAGGTGGATTTGACAATGAGGGGTCCAATCGATGAAGGGTTTCCGAATCAAGGTTGAAGTTAGTAGAAGAACTTCTAGGAACTGTTTGGATATATGCTTTTGTATCAATATTTTGGATATTCAAACTTATTATAGACCGTGTACTTATGTCTGTTTTTGGAATATTACTACATGTTAGACTTTCGCTGCCTATTTGTATTGTGATGTATAACATTTTGGATATGGCCTGGCCAAATTTAAGTTTTTATTATTTTTCGGAATTGTACTCTGATGAATATTATATTTAATTCTACTTATCAAGATTGGGGCGTGACAGTTATGCTATCAGAGCTTGGGTGTACGTAACAGGAACTACACCTGAGCTAACCCAGGATAAGATTCTCTATCTGTGGACTAGGTTACCACTATTGGATGATTTTAAAACCCAAGATTTAAGTTTACTTTGGGATTCTTGTGTCGTGTTGGATTGAATCACTGATTAGATGTGATCGTCAAATGGGAGGTGAATTATTATTCTTGAATATGATAACTAATAGGTTTCGTTGGAACCGAGAGGAGTATACTCATATTGAGTGATACTGCTTAGAACGTTGATGGAATCAATGAATAAATCTTTTGGACCTCTAGCAATGATATTGATTTATATGTTAGATGTATAGATATGAATACTATGTATAATAAGTGAAAATGGCTTGTGCCATTGACTTAGGCAGACAACACTATTTGGGTTATTGTGTTGAAATTGACTACAAATTTTGGGAGTTGTAAATATTAAGGCATATACATCATCTTTCAAAGTGTATAACACTTTTCTTTTTGTTTTCGAATGATGTTGTTCTCTATCATATTAATTATATGATTGGTTATTTGAGATGTCTGTGTTGTGAGACTTAATCGTATATAGTTACGTGAGATACGCCTAGGTAGATGACTTTACTTAACTGGTGACTTGGTTTCTCGATATATTGCTATTTGGAATGGTTTACTAGGAACTAATTTTGACTTAACATCAGTCCCAGAGAGAAATTTGAAAGTATGGAATGAATTGTTGAATTATTGATTGAATAGGAATTAGAAATTTTGTAGGTGGAATCGGATAGACATTTTTGGGAATAGTACAAATACTTGAATGCCATATTTTAGAGTTGTATGTCACTAACTATGGAAATGTTGCATATGTATAAAAGTGAGCTACTAGGTGCACTCTTTTGCACAATCATTACTTGAGTTTATTCTACTACCATATCTATTAAAGGAATTAAGTTATGCTTACTAATATTTAGGTTTGATATTATTTTAGCCGCACAAGTACTATTAAAAAGAAAAGTGAGATTGTTTATACCTAGACGACCAAAAACAAGAATCGTTTTTTCTATTCCAATTCTAGCATTTTCAGAGACTAAGTTATAATTTCTCAAATCTTGAGATTTTAAATAGGTTTAGTGGAATAGTTCTAAAGGACTGATAGGAAATTATTTCTTAATATGGTGAAGAGATATTGACGTGAATAAGTTGCTCGACAACCCATTGACTTCCCACAATAACTAGTTTATTTTTTTGGTACTATAGAGTAATAAACGGGGATATTACCATACGATTGGGATTGTTACTGATTATATATATGAGAGATTGTTCGATAAATGATTGAAAAATAAACTTGACCTTAAGGGAAATCTTTGATATCAGAAGCAATTAGCAACTACTCTTGGAAAATGTTAAACCATGATGTGGAGTTTTGTGACTATGACATAATGTTTGAGAATAATTGTTTAATTTTCTACTAATTTTATTGTGTCCTGAGCACTAGAGTATGATTATTGGATTGTTATGCTATGATTGAAGTAGTTACTCTAGTGTTTGACTTGGAAATTAATTGAAGTAGAGTGATATTCAAAGTAAGTTACAATGAATTTCTATGTGAATATACTATCTAGATGTTTCATTCAGTCGTTGGATGATGTACGTTTACAGTTGAATTTAGTAGAAGTGTTTGTTGATTTGAATATTTTACAATAAAGAGCATATTTGGCAGATATCATTTGAGATTGTTTCTTTCATGCGATAATTCTGTGGGAAATTTCACGGTTTGTTAAAATGGTCTTAAGAAGATCTTCTAGAGAATTCAATCTGAAAGTGGTTAAAAATATAGTGGGACGAATAGGCATTTGACGATATTAGGTTTAATCTTTTGACCCCATGGTATGATATTTGATCTCCTACAAATGGATATCTTTTGTGTATAATTAAGATCGTTCAATAGAACTTCTTAGTTAAGATAGACCTTTTATGATATAATTTATGGATTAAGTTATATGCTTTAGAGTTTCTGAATTGATAGTTTTGAGGTGTATAAACATATAAGTTACTAATAAGGTAAGATGATTTGAAATTAGGATTTTTCAAATGAAATTTGGATTCAAGAATTGATTAGTACGAAGTAGGAATTTTTGTTTTTTGGGAAAACGAACATATGAATAATTTTGGATTTTGGTGAATATTAATGACAAAGCTAAATCGAGTATGTTAGGTTTATCAGATTTTTGAAAGGACTAGAAAGTTGGCTTATCGCTTAGAACATTCACTAATGTTTAGAAGAATGCATGATGTATATTATATCTCTCAACTAAAGAAATATAATCCAGATCTAAAGCATGTGATCACAAAAGAGATTTCGAATATAATGGAAGATTCGACATATATAGAGCGACCGCTTTAAATTTTGATATCCAAACTTGAGAATTGAGAAAAAAAGGTTTTCATTGGTCAAAGTAGTATGGTAAATGCTTCATATATACTAGAAGAAGCCACTTGGGAGACTAGAGAAGAAAATGAGAAAGAGTTAACCAGAATTATTTTAGAAGGAATTTGGGGACCAAATTCTTTTAAGGAGGGGTGAATGTCAGGCCCTAGAATCGTATTATATGTAATAGATTGACTAATAATAAATATTTTTTTTACATATGAGTTTATTTTGTGAATTTAAATCCATTTTTGCCTACAATGGTAAAATTAGTTGTCTTTATTCACTTTAATTTTTTTAATCAAACGTTTTAAACAATATATAAATAAATTTGAGCCTATTTTGCCTATTATTTTTGACTTTGAACTTGTCTTCCATTTCCTTCCTGCTCGACCGATTTTTGTGGAACAAAAATGACAAAATTTTAGTTCATTAATTTTGCAAAACTTGGTGACATAAGCTCATCAAATTTTAACTACACAAATTGGTGGTTATTACATTTCATCACCTTCTCTTACAAGCCTTATCGGCCAAATTTTTAGGAACTTAAGGGGGTTTAAAATTTATGTGCAATTCATTCAGCATATATCAAGGAAAAAGACAACACAAAATATATTTTTTAAGTTCTTCCTCTCTTATCCGAAGTATATAGCTTGAACACCATTTTTCTTTCAAATTTAACCATGAATCTTTTTGAATTACCTTCTTAAATAATCATTGCTTTTTATAAAAGAACATATTTTCCTTGGGTATTTGGAGGTGACCGAAAGGTTGACAAAAAAAAAATGAATCTTGTTTCAAGTATCAACACCAAGCTACTAGGTGCTACTAGGTAAGGGAGGTTCATTTTAAAGATTTTTATTGGTTTTAATATGGTAATTATAGTCTCATGAGTTAGGATTACAATGAATGTATAGGGTTTTTTTGAAGAATTTGATTGGGTGACAAGTTGAAATCAAGAATTGAAGAGAAGTTGAGGTGGGTAAAATAAAGCTTAAACACTTTTGCTAAATGGTTTGCTTGCATTTCAATTCTTGTAAAGCATGTTTTAATTCTTTAAGTAGCATGAAAATCATGTTTATGTATGTGCTTGGAGGTGGCTATATGATTCTAGGATGGCTTATAGTTATTTTTGGAATTTAATTGAAATTGAGGGATAAATTGCAAAAATACTAACTTGGATGGTTAAACCAAAAATTCAGAATTTTAAGGGTTGTTTAGGGTTATTTAAACTGAGAAACATATTTTAGAAGTGATTTAATGTGTTGTGGTTGAATTTGAAAGAAAATGAAATTGAATTTGAGGCCAGTTTGCAAATATAAAAAATGTAGGGGCTGAACTGTAATTTTTGAAAATTTAAGGCACTATTCTGAAATGTCGATAAGTTGTAGGGACTTTTCTTGAAAAGGTGTTTTGAAGGTTGAATTGAAAAGAAAAATTGGACTTGAGGTCAAAAGGCGATTTCCCGTTAAAACTGGAGGCTTAAATGCAATTCCTTAAAAGTTGGACCCAAAACTGGAAATTGTTTTATTTGGGACTGATTTGTCATATTTGTAACTGGTTTTATATTTTTTCGAATTTTTTTAAAAAAGAGTTTGGACCGTTGTGAAATATATTTAAAGTTTAGAGTTAATAATGAAATGTTTTGATAAACTAAGGACTAGTAAGCAAAATGTGAAAATCTTTTGTCTTAAACTAAAATTAAATTATTATAACCTTATAGGTCAGTTTATAAGACTTGAGGCACTTGTTGATGATTTTTGACATTGTTGAGATAAGTTGTAAATTATATAACCTTAAAGGTTTTTGTGCAGATTTTAAAAGCTCTAATCCTAAACAGAAATTTTGAAACAAAGAGAATGAATCAATTATTAAAAAATTAGTTTGAGGGTTTTAACTTAGAAGTCTTCCGGTTAATATTGATATCCGATAAAATTCCAACTTCGATTATAAATCAAATTCTTGTGTTAAATTGGCACTTGCTATTTTAAACTTTCTTGCTTGGGTTGTGAGCCATTTAAAAGTTCTTACGTGTATTGTTGTACTTGAATTGAGCATGTGTGCCACAACAATTGATTCTTATATCAATTTTGGATATTTGTATTGTTTGTTTGTCTTGCGGTGTGGTTTGGTCAAACGAGATTGAGTAGGTCGCCTGCGGTCTTGATTTGACCGGCCATGGTCCTAATCCCACCACTGTAGGACGGAGTGTCCTATGGGCGAAGTAGGTCGCAGGTTTGGTATATTCCAGAATATGGCGATCTTTGGACAGACAGGTCCTAGCTAAAGAGACGTCGAGCCACGTGGGGTTGTTATAAGGTAGCATGTGACTTTGGTCAACTCTTGCTTGGGGAGACATAAGGTAGAACGGCGTAATTGTGGCCCGATCAGCTCAATTATGATTGTTAACACTTCGGTGTTCCTGCTTGCTTGCTCATTCTTGTTTGCTCTTTAATGCTTCTACTCGCTTGTCCAGAAAATATTTAAAATTTACAATAATTGCTCGTTAATGTTACTACTTGTCATTTCTAGTCATCGCCTGATTTTATTAAACTTTATTATTTGTCAAACTATCTTTTGAAAACTGCGGTTTAACGAAACGTTATTTTTTCAATAAAGATGCTTGCTTGTATGTCATTACATGTACATTTATAAAAATTGGTAAATTTTAAAAATATAAACTCAATTTCATTGTTCAAGCCTTGGAAAACTAATTCAATTTTATTTAAAATATCATTATCACCATTCCCCAACCACTGAGCTCGTTTCGCTCACCCCACTAATTTTTAAATTTTTAGACACAGGTGGATTTGACAAGGAGGGGTCCAATCGATGAAGGGTTTCCGAATCAAGGTTGAAGTTAGTAGAAGAACTTCTAGGAACTGTTTGGATATATGCTTTTGTATCAATATTTTGGATATTCAAACTTATTATAGACCGTGTACTTATGTCTGTTTTTGGAATATTACTACATGTTAGACTTTCGCTGCCTATTTGTATTGTGATGTATAACATTTTGGATATGGCCTAGCCAAATTTAAGTTTTTATTATTTTTCGGAATTGTACTCTGATGAATATTATATTTAATTCTACTTATCAAGATTGGGGCGTGACAGTTATGCATCAGAGCTTGGGTGTACGTAAAAGGAACTACACCTGAGCTAACCCATGATAAGATTCTCTATCTGTGGACTAGGTTACCACCATTGGATGATTTTAAAACCCAAGATTTAAGTTTACTTTGGGATTCTTGTGTTGTGTTGGATTGAATCACCGATTAGATGTGATCGTCAAATGGAAGGTGAATTATTATTCTTGAATATGATGACTAATAGGTTTTGTTGGAACCGAGAGGAATATACTCGTATTGAGTGATACTGCTTAGAACGTTGATGGAATCAATGAATAAATCTTTTGGACCTCTAGCAATGATATTGATTTATATGTTAGGAGTATAGATATGAATACTATGTAGAATAAGTGAAAATGGCTTTTGCCATTGACCTAGGCAGACAACACTATTTGGGTTATTGTATTGAAATTGACTACAAATTTTGGGAGTTATAAATATTAAGGCATATACATCATCTTTCAAAGTGTATAACACTTTTCTTTTTGTTTTCGAATGATGTTGTTCTCTATCATATTAATTATATGATTGGTTATTTGAGATGTCTGTGTTATGAGACTTAATCGTATATAGTTACATGAGATACGCCTAGGTGGATGACTTTACTTAACTGGTGACTTGGTTTCTCGATATATTGCTATTTGGAATGGTTTACTAGGAACTAATTTTGACTTAACATCAGTCCCAGAGAGGAATTTGAAAGTATGGAATGAATTGTTGAATTATTGATTGAATAGGAATTAGAAATTTTGTAGGTGGAATCGGATAGACATTTTTGGGAATAGTACAAATACTTGAATGCCATATTTTAGAGTTGTATGTCACTAACTATGGAAATGTTGCATATGTATAAAAGTGAGCTACTAGGTGCACTCTTTTGCACAATCATTACTTGAGTTTATTCTACTACCATATCTATTAAAGGAATTAAGTTATGCTTACTAATATTTAGGTTTGATATTATTTTAGCCGCACAAGTACTATTAAAAAGAAAAGTGAGATTGTTTATACCTAGACGACCAAAAACAAGAATCGTTTTTTCTATTCCAATTCTAGCATTTTCAGAGACTAAGTTATGATTTCTCAAATCTTGAGATTTTAAATAGGTTTAGTGGAATAGTTCTAAAGGACTGATAGGAAATTATTTCTTAATATGGTGAAGAGATATTGACATGAATAAGTTGCTCGACAACCGATTGACTTCCCACAATAACTAATTTATTTGTTTTGGTACTGTAGAGTAATAAACGGGGATATTACCATACGATTGGGATTGTTACTGATTATATATATGAGAGATTGTGCGATAAATGATTGAAAAATAAACTTGACCTTAAGGGAAATCTTTGATATCAGAAGCAATTAGCAACTACTCTTGGAAAATGTTAAACCATGATGTGGAGTTTTGTGACTATGACATAATGTTTGAGAATAATTGTTTAATTTTCTATTAATTTTATTGTGTCCTGAGCACTAGAGTATGATTATTGGATTGTTATGCTATGATTGAAGTAGTTACTCTAGTGTTTGACTTGGAAATTAATTGAAGTAGAGTGATATTCAAAGTAAGTTACAATGAATTTCTATGTGAATATACTATCTAGATGTTTCATTCAGTCGTTGGATGATGTACGTTTACAGTTGAATTTAGTAGAAGTGTTTGTTGATTTGAATATTTTACAATAAAGAGCATATTTGGCAGATATCATTTGAGATTGTTTCTTTCATGCGATAATTTTGTGGGAAATTTCAGGGTTTGTTAAAATGGTCTTAAGAAGATCTTCTAGAGAATTCAATCAAAAGTGGTTAAGAATATAGTGGGACGAATAGGCACTTGACGATATTAGGTTTAATCTTTTGACCCCATGGTATGATATTTGATCTCCTACAAATGGATATCTTTTGTGTATAATTAAGATCGTTCAATAGAACTTCTTAGTTAAGATAGACCTTTTATGATATAATTTATGGATTAAGTTATATGCTTTAGAGTTTCTGAATTGATAGTTTTGAGGTGTATAAACATATAAGTTACTAATAAGGTAAGATGATTTGAAATTAGGATTTTTCAAATGAAATTTGGATTCAAGAATTGATTAGTACGAAGTAGGAATTTTTGTTTTTTGGGAAAACGAACATATGAATAATTTTGGATTTTGGTGAATATTAATGACAAAGCTAAATCGAGTATATTAGGTTTATCAGATTCTTGAAAGGACTAGAAAGTTGGCTTATCGCTTAGAACATTCACTAATGTTTAGAAGAATGCATGACGTATATCATATCTCTCAACTGAAGAAATATAATCCAGATCCAAAGCATGTGATCACAAAAGAGATTTCGAATATAATGGAAGATTCGACATATATAGAGCGACCGCTTTAAATTTTGATAGCCAAACTTGAGAATTGAGAAATAAAAGGTTTTCATTGGTCAAAGTAGTATGGTAAATGCTTCATATATACTAGAAGAAGCCACTTGGGAGACTAGAGAAGAAAATGAGAAAGAGTTAACCAAAATTATTTTAGAAGGAATTTGGGGACCAAATTCTTTTAAGGAGGGGTGAATGTGAGGCCCTAGAATCGTATTATATGTAATATATTGACTAATAATAAATATTTTTTTTATATATGAGTTTATTTTGTGAATTTAAATCCATTTTTGCCTACAATGGTAAAATTAGTTGTCTTTATTCACTTTAATTTTTTAATCAAACGTTTTAAACAATATATAAATAAATTTGAGCCTATTTTGCCTATTATTTTTTGACTTTGAACTTGTCTTCCATTTCCTTCCTGCTGGACCGATTTTTGTGGAACAAAAATGACAAAATTTTAGTTCATTAATTTTGCAAAACTTGGTGACATATAAGCTCATCAAATTTTAACCACACAAATTGGTGGTTATTACATTTCATCACCTTCTCTTACAAGTCTTATCGGCCAAATTTTTAGGAACTTAAGGGGGTTTAAAATTTATGTGCAATTCATTCAGCATATAGCAAGGAAAAAGACAACACAAAATATTTTTTTTAGTTTCTTCCTCTCTTATCCGAAGTATATAGCTTGAACACCATTTTTCTTTCAAATTAAACCATGAATCTTTTTGAATTACCTTCTTAAATAATCATTGCTTTTTATAAAAGAACATATTTTCCTTGGGTATTTGGAGGTGACCGAAAGGTTGACAAAAAAAAAATGAATCTTGTTTCAAGTATCAACACCACGCTACTAGGTGCTACTAGGTAAGGGAGGTTCATTTTAAAGATTTTTATTGGTTTTAATATGGTAATTATAGTCTCATGAGTTAGGATTACAATGAATGTATAGGGTTTTTTTGAAGAATTTGATTGGGTGACAAGTTGAAATCAAGAATTGAAGAGAAGTTGAGGTGGGTAAAATAAAGCTTAAACACTTTTGCTAAATGGTTTGCTTGCATTTCAATTCTTGTAAAGCATGTTTTAATTATTTAAGTAGCATGAAAATCATGTTTATGTATGTTCTTGGAGGTTTCTATATGATTCTAGGATGTCTTATAGTTATTTTTGGAATTTAATTGAAATTGAGGGATTAAATTGCAAAAATATTAACTTGGATGGTTAAACTAAAAATTCAGAATTTTAAGGGTTGTTTGGGGTTATTTAAACTGAGAAACATATATTAGAAGTGATTTAATGTGTTGTGGTTGAATTTGAAAGAAAATGAAATTGAATTTGAGGCCAGTTTGCAAATATCAAAAATGCAGGGGCTAAACTGTAATTTTTAAAAATTTGAGGCACTATTCTGAAACATCTATAAGCTGCAGGGATTTTTTTTGAAAGTGTATAATTTTGTTTTAAAGGTTGAATTGAAAATAAAAATTGGACTTGAGGTCAAAAAGCGATTTCCCATTAAAACTGGGGGCTTAAATGCTATTCCCAAAAAGTTGGACCCAAAACTGAAAATTATTTTATTTGGGACTGATTTGTCATATTTGTAACTGGTGTTATATTTTTCTGAATTTTTTTTAAAAAAGGGTTTGGACCATTTTGAAATATATTTAAAGTTTAGAGTTAATAATGAAATGTTTTGATAAACTAAGGACTAGTATCGAAAATGTGATAATCTTTTGCCTTAAACTAAAATTCAGATTATTATAACCTTATAGGTCAGTTTATAAGACTTGAGGCACTTGTTGATTTTTGACATTGTTAAAAGCTCAAATCCTAAACGGAAATTTTGAAACAAAGAGAATGAATCAGTTATTAAAAATTTGTTTGAGGGTTTTAACTTAGAAGTCTTCCGGTTAATATTGATATCCGATAAAATTCCAAATCCGATTATAAATCACTTTCTTGTTTGAAATTGACACTTGTTATTTTAAACTTTCTTGCTTGGGTTGTGAGCAATTTAAAAGTTCTTACATGTATTGTTGTACTTGAATTGAGCATGTGTGCCACAAAAATTGAATTTTATATCATTTTTGGATATTTGGATTTCTTGTTTGTCTTGCGGTGTGGTTTGGTCAAACGAGATTGAGCAGGTCGCCTGCGGTCTTGATTTGACCGGCCATGGTCCTAATCACACCACAGTAGGACAGAGTGTCATATGGGTGAAGTGGGTCGCAGGTTTGGTATATTCCAGAATATGGCTATCTCTCGACGATGTGTCCTAGCTAAATAGACGTCGAGCCACATGGGGTAGTAATAAGGTAGCATGTGACTTCGGTCAACTCTTGCTCGGGAAGACATAAGGTAGAACGGCGTAATTGTGGTCCGATCAGCTCAATTATGATTGTTAACACTTCGGTGTTCCTGCTTGCTTGCTCGTTCTTGTTTGCTCTTTATTGCTTCTACTCGCTTGTCCAGAAAATATTTAAAATATACAATAATTGCTCGTTATTGTTACTACTTGTCATTTGATTTTATTAAACTTTATTATTGTCAAACTATCTTTGGAAAACTGTGGTTTAACGAAACGTTATTTTTTCTGTAAAAATGCTTGCTTGTATGTCATTACATGTACACTTATAAAAATTGGTAAATTTTAAAAATGTAAACTCAATTTCTTTTCTCAAGACTTGGAAAACTAATTCAATTTTATTTAAAATATCATTATCACCATTCCCCAACCACTGATCTTGTTTCGCTCACCCCACCAATTTTTAAATTTTTAGACACAGGTGGATTTGACAATGAGGGGTCCAATCGATGAAGGGTTTCCGAATCAAGGTTGAAGTTGGTAGAAGAACTTCTAGGAACTGTTTGGATATATGTTTTTGTATCAATATTTTGGATATTCAAACTTATTATAGACCGTGTACTTAAGTCTGTTATTTGGAATATTACTACATGTTAGACTTCCACTGCCTATTTGTATTGTGATGTATAACATTTTGGATATGGCCTGGCCAAATTTAAGTTTTTATGATTTTTCGTAGTTGTACTCTGATGAATATTATATTTAATTCTACTTATCAATATTGGGGCGTGACAGATGTATTCCAAGGTGATGTCTTTCTTTTCAACATAATCTCTTATAAAATGATATCTGGCATCAATATGCTTTGTTCTTGAATGCAACACAGGATTCTGAGTGATTGCAATAGCACTCGTGTTATCATACATAATTGGAATCTCTTTTTCTTCAATATCATAATCTCTCAGTTGTTGTCTCATCCATAAGACTTGGGCACAACAACTGCCCGCAGCTATGTACTCTGCTTCAGCTGTGGAAGTGGCAATTGAATTTTGTTTTTTACTAAACCAAGAAACCAATATATTTCCAAGAATTTGACATGTACCTGAAGTACTCTTCCTGTCAACTCTACATGCAGCATAGTCTGAGTCTGAATATCCAATTAGCTTGAATCCGCCTTCCTTTGGATACCCAAAGCCAACTTCCTGGCATCCCTTCAAATATCTTAGGATTCTCTTAGTTGCAGTCATATGGCTCTCCTTTGGTGCAGATTGAAATCTTCCACATACACCTACTGCAAAGGTGATGTCTGGCCTGCTTGCTGTTAGACAGATCAATGATCCAATGAATGATCTATATCTGGTTTGATCAATAGCTTTGCCATCTGCATCCATGTCCATCTTGACTGATGTATTCATTGGAATTTTCACGGAAGACTTTTCTTCCATACCAAATTTCTACATCAAATCTCTGGTGTATTTTGTTAGACTTGTGAAGGTTCCATACTTCAATTGCTTTACTTGAGTCCTAGGAAGAGAGTCAGCTCTCCCATCATGCTCATCTCAAATTTACCTTGCATGAGGTTTGAGAACTTGTCACACAGCTCTTTATTTGTGGATCCAAAAAGGATGTCATCCACATATATTTGAACAAGCAGTTTACTCTCTCCATCTTAATTTCTGAAGAGTGTTCTATCAACTTTGCCTTTGGTGAATCTATTGTCAGTTAGAAATTGAGACAATGTATCATACTATGCTCTTGGTGCTTGTTTCTGTCCATATAATGCTTTCTTGAGCTTATATACCTTATCTCTAATAGTTTTCTGCTCAAAACCTGGAGGTTGTTCAACATAGACTTCTTCCTCTAAAAATCCATTCAGAAATGTACTCTTCACATCCATTTGGTACACAGTGAAGTTCTTATGTGCAACATAAGTAAGAAACATACTTATTGCTTCCAATCTTGCAACAGGAGCAAATGTTTCATCAAAATCTATACCATCTTCTTGGCAATACCCTTTGGCTACCAATCTTACTTTGTTTCTTACAACATATCCTTCCTCATTCATCTTGTTTCTGAAACCCATTTTGTGCCAATAACATTTTGATGGGTTGGCCTCTGCACCAATTTCCATACTTTATTTCTTTCAAAATGATTCAGCTCTTCTTGCATGGCTTGAATCTAATGTGTGTCATCCAATGCTTGAGACACATCTTTAGGCTCTATCTGGGAAATAAAATAAGTGAATATAGCTTCATGTTGTGCTCTGGATCTGGTTCTTATGCCATCTCTAACATCTCCAATAACTAACTCTGGTGGATGGTCTCTCAGCCATCTCACATCAGGTTGTCTGCTGGATTAAGCTGTCTCGCAGCTAAGTTGTCTTGAACAGCTCTTTCATCTTCATTCAGCTGTAGACTTTCCAGCTGTCTTTGAGATTTAGCTATCTCATCTTCATTTGGGTTGATTGCTCTTACCTCAGCTTCAACATACGGACTCTTTTGTATAATTGGTTGATTCAGCTTATCAGCTAACTCTTCAATGTCTTCTCCATTTACATTTGGTTCATCAAATACCACATGGATAGACTCTTCTGTAATCATAGTCCTCTTGTTCAGCACTCTATAGGCTTTGCTCTCAGCTGAGTATCCCAAAAAGATACCTTCATCAGCTTAAGCATCAAAAGCCTTTAAATTATCTTTGCCATTGTTATGGATGAAACATTTACATCCAAATATCCTGAAATATCCAACATTTGGCTTTCTCCCTATCCATATCTCATAGGGAGTCTTGGTCAGTTGCATGTTGATCATGCATCTATTTTGAGTATAGCATGATGTGTTAATGGCTTCAGCGCAAAATCTCTTAGACAATCCAGCTTCAACTAACATGGTCCTTGCAGCTTCCTTGAGAGTTCTATTCCTTCTTTCAGCCACTCCATTCTGTTGTGGAGTTCTTGCTGTTGATAACTCATGAGCAATTCCATTTTCAATACAATACTGAGTTATTATCCCATTAACAAACTCAGTTCCTCTGTCAGATCTTATTTTTATACTGGTTTGGCTCTTTTCTTTTTGAACTATTTTCATCAGCTGAGGTAACTTCTGCAAAGTTTCCTTCTTTTTACACATGAAGATTGTCCATGTATATCTTGAATAGTCATCTACCACTACCAAGGTGTATTTCTTTCCACTTATACTGGCTGGCTCAACTGGACCAAATAAATCCATATGCAACAGATGTAATATCCTTGTTGAAGAAGGGCTTGGCTTATCTTTGAACAAAGACTTTATTTGCTTTCTCATCTGGCATGCACCACATACACTTTCTTTCTTGTACACTGATTTTGGCAACCCTTCTACAAGATGACTTCTTGCAAGCTTGCTGATTGTCCTGAACTTCAAATGACTCAGCTTCTTATGCCACAACCAACTTGATTCGGCTGTGCTCTTTTCTAGCAGACAAGTGCTTGGTGTAGCAGTAGACCAATCTACCACATACATATTCTTCTGTCTTGATCCTTGTAGCACTATTTCATTTGATTCAGCATCTTTGATCTGGCACACTCCCATATTGAATCCAACATTGTAGCCTTTATCACAGAGTTGGCTGATGCTTAACAAGTTGAAGTTGAGGCCTTCAACATAAGCAACATCTGTGATTTCCAATCCATTCTTCTTGATAGATCTTGTACCTTTGATTTCCCCTCGAGCTTCATTTCCACCAAATATGACTTTTGCACCTCTAATCTCCTCGAATCTTGACAGGTTTTTCTTGTTCCCTGTCATATGTCTGGAACAGCCACTATCCATGTACCAGGTTCCTTGGCACTCAGTTGTTCCTTGAACCTGCAATCAAGAAAATTAGTTTTTAGGTACCCATACTTGTCTGGGTCCTTAGGGGTTAGTGCTATAAGATGATCCAACCAACCTATAACCAAAGGACTTGACTCTAAGAGGTTGCCATCAATCAGTGCCATAATCATAGTGCACATTCACAAATTGCTTGGCGGTTTTAGGTTCATACAACTGTCTCTTTTGTCTGTATGCTTGTGTTTATGTTTTAGCAATTGCTTTCTTGGGATAGTTGTGAAATTTCTGAGTGTAGTGCTTGGGTGTGTATGTGTGCTGATAATAGCTCTTTTGCCTTTGTAATGACCTTTGCTGAGTTTTAGGTCTTTGCCATCTAGGCTTGTATTCCATAGGTCTTTGCTGGTGTTTCACATTATTCCTGTAGGTCCCAAGGGGTGTAAGTGTAAGGTTTAGAAGGGGGGGGTTGAATAAACCTTACCAAATTTTCGATTTAGTCCTTTTAAAAATTCAGAGTTGATACTACACAGCTGTGTCCTTGAAGGACAGTCAATTTAGTCACTCAAATGAGTTAATCTCTCAACATGCTCAACCGAGTTGTTGATGAAGTAACTCACCGTTGGCTCTAAATTAACTCGACCGCGGGTTTTGTTTTTCAGCGGAAGACTTAACACCCTTAAGTTTGATTGAGCAAGAATTTAGTGCTTGGTTTAGTACTTATAAGTTATTAAGTGGATAGCAAATTTATCAAATGAGATATAAGCGATTAAAAATGCAAGAATTAAAGTCTTTGAAATGTAAATGACACAATGAAATTTTTATAGAGGTTCAAGATGGGGTAATTCTTCTACTCCTCTCTTCTACAACTCTTGGAGGAATCCACTAGGTAATGATCGGTTTACAAAGTGGTAATATCCCGTATACAAGTCTTGATCACACAAATTTCCGACTTGATCCTTTGGGACTCGATCTGAGACGCCTTGATCACTCACCGGTGGCTTCTCGTGCGACTCGACTCGGCTTCTTCACAGGCACGCTTGCTACTACAACTCACTTGCTCAAGCTTTTGGATTTGATCACGAAGCCCTCCAAAAGCTTAAGACTTGGCTCAACCTTGAACCTTCCTACAATCCTTCCTGGAATGTAGACCCCTTGTTTTCAGTATCTTCCTCTTCAACTGATTGAAGTTATCTTTCCTTCACAGGTGAGTGTTGGATTGATGTTCTTCGTAATGTAGGCTTGAGGATTGAGAATGTTTCAGTTTTTCTACTATGCTTGTATATCTCACATATGTGTCATTCTTCTCAAACAAACTCCTCAGCCTTTTATAGTGAACTTTCAAAAATTTGCCCGTTGAAGAGATAGGCTTATTTTTGAAAGTCACTTGCGATGTTGGCTTGTCTTGTTGCAGTTCTTGGAATTGCCATTTCCTCGTATGAATTGTTCTTTCACCTTTTCAGAGTTCTGACACGGTGTAGTGCTTCCCATTGGTTCATTCCTTTTGCACTCTTGATTTCTGTGCAACGGATCTTTTACAGTTATCTCGACTTGACTGCATTTCCTTGCTTTCCCCAGGTGACTTAGAGTCAGCTTCCAATCATTGGATGACTCTTCCGTCACTTCAACTTGAGACTTGGCTTTTCTTGAGTTGACTTGACCGATGCTCCACTCACCGCATCTCACCGCTTCTTCAAGAGAGAGTTCCCATCTACTCTTCTTTGCCATACTCAATTGTCTCGCAATGAGTCTTCCTTCAAGTCTTCGATTGTCTTCTTGCATGTTAGGGCGTAGGTGACTTAACTCAACTTGGCCACTCTATTTATTGCAATGCATTTTACAACAAGAATTGGGGTGCCAACTTTCTATTCTAAGTTTTACATGGCATTCATCAAAATCTAAACAATAAAATTCCTAACAATTTCCCCTTTTTGATGATGCCAAAACTTAAACCATACAAAAATGCAAATAACAAAGATACATACTGAGATAGTGTATTGACATAGAATGTATGCGCAGAATCAATCTTTTTATTGATCATATCATTCTTGTACTTAACACAATCACATAAAGGTGTATCGAGCATATAATTGTCTTCACAAAAAAAACTAAAGAATTTATAGCTTTATTACGTAAGACTTACATTGTATGTATTTACATAATAAAATACACGAAGGGTTGGACAAAGAACACTTCATCTCCTTCGCCGTCTC
>JABTTQ020000522.1:0-271371 GCA_016081115.2 Rehmannia glutinosa | reverse complement strand
AATTTATCACACAAATTGCTTGTTTGTGGATCCAAAACGATGTCATCCACATATATTTGAACAAGCAAGATGCTCTCTTTTCCCGCCTTGAATTCAAGAGCTGTTCTATCCACTTTTCCTTTGTGAATCCGCTCTCAAATAAGAATTGTGACAATGTGTCATACCATGCTCTGTGCCTGTTTCAATCCATATAGAGCTTTCGAAGTTTGTATACCTTATTCTCCAAGAATCTTTCTCGCTTCAAATCCTCGGAGGTTGTTCAACATATATTTCTTCTTCCAATAAACCATTATGGAATGCACTTTACATCCATTTGATATGCAATAAAATTCTTGTGAGTCGATAGGCAAGAAAACATCCTTATAGCTTCCCAATCTTGCTACAGGCAAATGTTTCATCAAAATCTACTCCCTTCTTCGCAATATCCTTTGGCTACTAATATCGCTTTTGTTTCTTACCACAGAACCTTCCTCGCTCATCTTGTTTCAACACCCATTTAGTGCCAATAACATTTTGATGGGTGGTCTTTGAACCAATTCCCATACTTTATTTCTTTCAAACCTATTCAACTCTTCTTGCATAGCTTGAATCCAATGTGTGTCATCCAATGCTTGTGACACATCTTTAGGCTCTATTTGTGAGATAAAGCATGTGAACATAGCATCTTGTTGAGTTCTCGATCTTATTTTTTGACACCTTCTTATATCTCCAATGACTAGTTCTCGTGGATGGTCTTCACCATCTTACATCAAAGTTGGAGTAAGTTAGCTGATTCACCATCTTGCAGCTATGTTGCTTTGATCAACTTCTCCTCATCACTTAGTCAGCAGATTTTCCAAATGCTTTTTGAGACTCAACTATCTCATCTTCATCGGTTTATAATTCCAGCTTTCCAACTTCAAAGATAGTGGACTCTTCGCATGGTTGGTTGATTCAGCTTTATCACCGACTTCTTCAATGTCTTCTCCATTTACATTTGGTTCATCAAACACCACATGAATGGATTCTCTCAAACCATAGTCCTCTTGTTGAGTACTATGTAGGCTTTGCTTTCAAATTGAGTATCCCAAGAAGATACCTTCATCAACTTTAGCATCAAAAGCCTTCAAATTATCTTTTGCCATTGTTATGGATGAAGCATTTACATCCAAATATTCTAAAATATGCAACATTTGGTTTTCTCCCCGTCCAAATCTCAGGAGTCTTTGTCACCGCCTGCTTATCATGCATCTATTTTGAGTGTAGATGCCGTGTGTATCGCTCACCAAAATCTTTAGGTAACCCTGCTTCGCCTAACATGGTCCTTGCCGCTTCTTTGAGAGTTCTATTCATTCTTTCTCGCAACTCCATTCTCACGGGAGTCCTTGCCGCAGAGTAATTCATGACCAATACCATTTTCAATACAATATCGAAGTTATTACACCATTGACAAACCTTAGCCTCCTCCGCTCCTTTATTTTGATAATGGCTTGACTTTTTTCATTTTGAATCCTCTTCATCACCGTGGGTAGTTTCGTGATAGTTTCTTTCTTCTTACACATGAATATTGTCCATGTATATCTTGAGTAGTCATCTACTACTACCAAGGTGTATTTCTTCCCACTTATGCTAGCTGTTCAACTGACCAAATAGATCCATATGTAGCAGATGCAATATTCTTGTTGAAGATGGACATGTCTTTTCTTTGAATGATGATTTGATTTGTTTTCCCTTCTGACATGCGTCACATATACTTTCCTTCTTGTATACTGAGTCTGGAAGTCCTTCCACAAGATTGCTTCCGCAAGCTTGTTAATCGCTTTTGAAATTCAGTGACTCACTTTCTTGTGCCACAGCCGACTTGACTCACTTTCGTGTTTTGCTAATAGACAGGTGCTTGTGTTGCAGTTGACCAATCCACGACATACATGTTCTTTTGTCTGCATCCTTGCAACACAACTTCATTTGATTCATTACCCTTGATTTGGCATATACCCATGTTAAATCCAACATTATAACCCTTGTCACAAAGTTGGCTGATGCTTAGCAAGTTGAAGTTGAGTCCTTCAACATATGCAACATCTGTGATTTCTAATCCATTTTTCTTGAGGGATCCAATGCCTCTTATTTCTCCTAGAGCTTCATTTCCTCCAAATATGACTTTTGCACCTCTGACTTCCTTGAATTTTAACAGATTTTTCTTGTTTCCTCACATGTGTCCTGAACGAATATGCACTATCCATGTACCAGGTTCCTTGGCACCACCTTTTTGAACCCGCAAACAAGGAAATTAAGTTTTAGGTACCCATATTTGTCTCAACCTAAGGGGTTAGTATTGTAAGATGATCCAACCAAACTATAGCCAATTGATTTGACTCTAAGAGATTGCCATCTATCGCTGCCATAATCATAATTAACTTTAGCAAATTTCTTGGGGGTTCTAGTTCATACAACTGCCTCTTTTTGTCCGATGCATGTGTAGTGTTTTAGCAATTGCCCTCTTTGGGTAGTTGTGATGTCTCCGAGTGTAGTGCCTAGGTGCATATGTGTGTGTCGATGAAAGCTCTTATACCTTGGAATGGCCTTTGGAATGGCCTTGCCATTTGGGCTTATATTCCATAGTCTTTGCCGATAGTTCACATTATTCCAATCAGCTTGGCTTAGGGTGCTTTCTACCATTCCCTTCATATGTATTTCTTTTATAGAACTTCTGGGGTTTTTGGTAGCTCTGCTTTTTTCTTTACGTAGTATTTCCTCGCTTGGAGTTTGCTCGAGAACTCGGGTACCGATTTCTTCAAATGTCCTCTCAAAGACACTCAATCGGCCGCTTTCCTTTTCCTTTATAGCCAATGCGCTTTGCTTGTGATTGTGCTTTGGAATGGATGTGTGTGCACCATTTGGAGTTTTGATTTTTGAGATACTTCATTGCTTGAAGATCCTTTTTCCAAAATCACTTTTGAGCTTCGACATAGCACAGAGGAATTAAATCCTAAGCCTGCCTTGTCTCCACATTCTCTTTCACTCATAATAAGATCATCCAATGATTTAGATGCCTTAGTGAATGAGGCAATCACATTTTTGAGGTCATTTTCCTCTTTTCTATAGCAATATCTCAAATTATTAGCTTAGCATTTTCTTGCCTTTAAACTTTCATTCTCATCACTATTTGACTTAGAGTACTCAAATCCTTAGTCACTGTGAGTTTTGACTTTGAGTAGGTTGTTTTCCTCATTTAGTAGTGTGTGTGAGGATTTAATGTGTTCAAAATCTTTCATCATTTTGCCTAATGAATCATAAAGATTAGCTGGTGATGAAGTGTGTGTCATACTACTATCACTAGAACTGAGTGTGATGAGTTAGAGTGTACCTCATCTTCTTGGTCAGGTTGTTCTTGCTCCTTGCCATCAAACAAAGTCAAGGCTTCTTCTTCGTAGTCACTTGAGTAGTCACTTCTCTACTTTCTCAATCACCAGCTGTTTCGACTTGGTCCGTTTCAAATAGCCGATCTCTGCGCAGCCTAACGTTGCTTTTTCTTTTTCTTTGTCTTCTTTCTCTCAAGACCTTTCTTTCTTCTTCTTCATTCATGTATTTGTTGACTACAAAAGATATCGGCAATCAATGGCATAGTGACCTGGTTGCCTGGCATAGCCTCAAAGATAGATTTTCAACCTTTTGATCACCTCTTTCCATTCTCGATTGTCACTCTTTGATATTCAACTTTTGATGCTCTTTTTCTTGTTGGCCTATCTTCCTCGACTTGGAGGGAGTTGAGTGTCTTCTCGAGGATTCGCCTTGCCTCTCTTGTAGTTCTTATTGAAGAACTTGTTGAACCTTTTAACCATCAGTGGCTATTTCCTCCTCAACCCACTTCTTTGACCTCACCTTTCTTGCCATCCTTAACACCAGAGTTAAATGCTTTGGGTACAATGCCTCTTCTCTTCTGGTCTTTTTCTTCTCATGGTCGGAGATGTCTCAAGGTTGATAGGTCCATGGAATGTCTTAAAGTGCCATGACCTTCATTTCCCATTCACCGAGACTTTTAGATCTTCATACACATTTCTTCGTGTATATTCTTTTCCAAGTGCAGATAGCTCATTGGTAATTTCGTGGAACCGAGCATCCAAAGCTTGATCCAAGGTCTTCCTCGCGATCATTTTGAAATTCTCAAATTTCAGACAACCACCGATAATTTATTTTCCTTGATTTGCTTCCGAGCCATCACAAATCAATGTTAGCTTGTCCCATTTCTTAGCCGCTTTGCATGATTTGACTTTATTGAACATGGCTTTGTCCAAGGTTTTGTAAAGAATGTCCTTGGCCACATTGTCCAGGTTATATCTTTTTCCGTCATCATTTGTCCATTCAAATTTCTTGGTTTTTCAACCATAGCCGTCCGGGAGCAACATCCTTCTTCACCTTCACCGCAGCCTCTCTACTTACCGTTCTTCACTTTTAAAATTTGCAAGGCTCATCCTCTATCACTATCCACATATCATCATGTAATGCCGATAGATGAGCCTCGTGATACGAATTTTCCAATCATCAAATTTTTCAATTGTGAACATAGGGATGCGTGTCAAATTTGCTTCCATGATAATAACTTTTTGATAGTAAAATGAGTTTTGAAAACTTAAGTGCTAAAACAAACTTTGAAAAATTTGGAGATCTAGTTCAAGAACTGGGAAGGCTCAATGAACCAACCGCTCCGATACCACTTGTAGGTCCCAAGGGGTGTGAGTGTAAGGTTTAGAAGGGGGGTCAATAAATCTTACCAACTTTTCCAATTAGTCTTTTAAGTAATCGAGTTAAGATTTCACATACCGTGAGTCCTTGATGGACAAATGGTTAGTTAATCAAATAGAGTTAGTCACTCAACAGACTCGACGAGCCGTTGATAAAATAACTCAACTGCTTTTGACTAAAGACTTAACTTGACCGTGATTTGTTTTTCGCAAGACTTAACACCCTTGAATTTGTTTTTGTTTTAATACTTGGTTTTAGCACACGCTTGATTATCAATTGATGGCAAATTTATCACAGAGTTAAATAAATAAGATGCATGAATTAAAGTGCTTAAATGTAAATGACACGATAAGTTTTTATAGAGGTTCAAGATGGGGTAATTCTTCTACTCCTCTCTTCTCCAACTCCCCGGAGGAATCCACTAAGTATTGATTAAGATATACAGTGGTAATGAAAGACAGATACAAGTCTTGATCACGCAACTAACTTGATCCTTTGGGACTCGTCCCGAGATGCCTTGATCACGCAAATGGCTTCTCGCTTTCTCTCCTTTCTTCACACAGGGGGCAGTCGCTTTGCTACTACAGCCACTTGCTCAAGCTTCTGGATTTGATCACGAGCCTCCAAAACTTGAGACCGGGTTGACTTTGAACCTTCCTACAATCCTCCGTGGAATGTAGACCCCGATTCTTCAAAAATTTCCTCTTCAACCGATTGAAGTTATCTTTCCTTCACAGTGAGTGTTGATTGATTTTCTTCGTAATGTAGTTTGAGGATTAATCTTGAATGATTTGAGAATATTTTTAGTTACGCTCAAATGCTTGCTTGAAATGTTCGTGTTCAGTAACCTTCTCTCGAGTTATTCCTCACTTTTTTATAGTGATATTTCAAAAAAATTCCCTGAAGAGATAGGCTTATTTTTGAAATTCACTTGTGGTCGCTGGCTTGTCTTGTTCATATATCCTTTGAATTGCCACTTCCTCGTATGAATTGTTCTTGACTTTTCGTAGTTCGACATGGTGCAAAGTTGCTTCCATTGTTTATTCCTTTTGCACGCTTCTCGGATCGAGCACTTCAAGAAAGATAGTATGGAGATATTAATTGTTTAAGTAATTTCTTGATTTCTCGGTAACGGATCTCTTTTTCTTTGTCTTGACTTGACTACATTTTCTTCACATCCCCCAGGTGACTTCAGTCACCTTTCCAATCATTTGATGACTCTTTCCTCACTTCAACCTTGAGACTTGGTCAGTTGACTTTGATCGATACTTTACTCACCAGTATCTCACCGCACCTTCACCGAGTTCCCCGTCTTCTCTTCTTTTGCCATACTCACCGCCTTGCAAAATGAGTCTTCCTTCTAGTCTCCATTGTCTTCTTGCATGTTTAGGCATAGCGACTTAACTCACTTGACCAAAATTTATTTATTACAATGCACTTTACAACAAAAATGGGGTGCCAACTTTTATTCTAAGTTTTACAAGGCATTCATCAAAATCTATAAAATGATTTTCCAACAATGAAGCATTTACAACCAAATATTTTAAAGTACCCAAAGTTTGGCTTTCTCTCGCTCCAAATTTCATAGGAGTCTTTTGTCACCGCTCATTTATCATGCATCTATTTTGAGTAGATCCAAGGTTTTTATAGCTTCAAATTTCAAAATCTTTTTGGCAATCCACTCGCTAACATGGTTCTTGTAGCTTCCTTGAGAGTTCTGCTCCTTCTTTCGCAACTCCATTCTCATTGCAGGAGTCCTAGTCAGAGATAGTTCATGAGCAATACCATTTTCAACACAAGATCGAAGTTATTATTCCATTAACAAACTCATTTCCTCTATCGATCTTATCTTTATAATGGTTTGACTCTTCTCATTTTGAACTCTTTTCATCACCGAGGTAACTTCTTCAAAGTTTCCTTCTTTTACACATGAAGATTGTCCATGTATATCTTGAATAATCATCCACCACTACTAGAGTGTATTTCTTTCCACTTATGCTTTGCCGGCTCAACTGACCAAACAGATCCATGTGCAAATGATGCAATATCCTCGGTTGAAGATGGACTTGACTTTTCTTTTGAATGATGATTTGATTTGCTTACCCATCCGCATGCATCACAAACACTTTCCTTTATGTACACCGAGTCCGGGAAGTCCTTCTACAAGATTACTCCTTGCAAGTTTGTTAATTGTCTTGAAATTTAGCCGACTTAGCTTTCTTGTGCCACACCAACTTGATTCTACTGCATGTACTTTTTGCTAGCAAACAAGTGCTTGGTGTAGCAATGACCAATCTACCACATACATGTTCTTTTGTCCGGATCCTTGCAACACCACTTCATTTTATCCAGTGTCTCCGATTCGCACACCCCATATTGAATCCAACATTGTAGCCCTTGCCACGAGTTGATCGATGCTTAGTAAGTTGAAATTGAGCCCTTCAACATATGCAACATCCGTGATTTCTAATCCATTTTTCTTGATAGCTCCAATGCCTCTTATTTCCCCGGAGCTTCATTTCTCCAAATATGACTTTTGCACCTCTAATCTCCTTGAACTTTGACAGATTTTTCTTGTTTTCTATCATGTGTCCGGGAATGTACCACTATCCATGTACCAGTTCCTTAGCACTCGCACTGCTCCTTGAACATGCAATCAAGGAAATTAGTTTTTAGGTACCCATACTTGCCTGGGTCCCGAGGGGTTAGTGTTGTAAGATGATCCAACCAACCAATAGCCAAATGATTTGACTTCTAAGAGGTTGCCATGTTTCTCGTGCCATAATCATGATTCACTTTGGCAAATTGCTTGAGGGCTTTAGTGTTCATACATTTGTCTTTTGTCTGTATGCCTGTGTGTGTGTTTTAGCAATTGCCTTCTTTGGTAATTGTGATATCTCTGAGTGTAGCTACGCTTGGGTGCATATGTGTGCCGATAATAGCTTCATGTTGCTTGGAATGGCCTTTGGCCGAGTTCTGGCCTTTTCCATTTAAAGTTTGTATTCCATAGGTCTTCTTTGCCGATGTTTCACATTATTCCAATCACCTTTGACTTGGGTAGTTTCTACCATTCCCATCATATTTGTTCCTTTTATAGAACTTCCTCTCGGGCTTTTCGTAGCTCTCTTTCTTCTTCACAGAGTACTTCCCTCGCTTGGAGTTTGCTTGGAACTCCGGATTTCTTCTCACCGCCCTCTTAGCATACTCAATCGGCCGTCAGTTTTCCTTTTCCTTTATAGCCAATGCCAATTTGGTTGTGATTGTGCTTGGAATGAATGTGTGTGCAACATTTGGTGTCTTGATTTTGATATGCTTCATTACTTGAAGATCCTTTTTCCAAGATCACTTTGGGAGTTTGACCATGCACAAAGGAATTGAATCATATGCCCGCCTTGTCTCCACATTCTTTTTTGCTCATGATTAAGTCATCCAATAATTTAGATGCCTTTGTGAATGAAGCAATCACATTTTTGAGATCATTTTCTATCTTTCTATAGCAAATATTTCTCTTGTCAATTTAGTATTTTCACCTTCACTCCTTGTTTTCATCAACAATTTGACTTAGAGAACTCAACTCCATAGTCAGCTTATGAGTTTTGGCTGAGCTGGTTGTTTTCCTCATTTAATAGTGAGTGTGAGGATTTAATGTGCTCAAAATCTTTCATCATTTTGCCTAATGAATCATAAAGATCAAACGGGTGATGAAGTGTGCGTGTGTCACAATCACTATCACTAGAATCAATGAGATGAGTTAGAATGTACCTCATCTTCTTGGTCAGTTGATCTTGTTCTTTAGCCATTGCATATATTAAGGCTTCTTTCTTCGTAGTCACTTGAGTAGTCACCTTCACTACTCTCTGAGTCCTCCGCTTCTTTTGACTTGGTCAGATTAGCGCCTCAGCAGCCCAACATTGCTCTTTTCTTTTCTTGTCTTCTTTCTCTCAAGACTTTTCTTTCTTCTTCATTCCCGTATTTATTGACTACAGGATATGGATAATCAATAGCAAAGTGTCCTGGTTGTCCGCAATTCCAACACAAGTTTTCAACTTTTTGATCACTCTCTCTTTTTCTGGATTGTCGCTCTTTGATACTCGACTTTTTGATACTCACTTCTCTTTGGTGGCCTATCTTCCTTGACTTGAGGAGTCAATGTCTTCCGAGGATTCACCTTGTTTCTTTTGTAGTTCTTGTTGAATCTTTTAACCATCAAGGCAATTTCTCCCGATCAATGACTTCTTTGGTCTCACTCTCTTCCCTTCCTTGACTACGAGTGCAAAAATGTTTTGGCACAACTATCTCCTCTTGATCTTTTCTTCTCACCTCAAACTCATAAAGCTTTGAGGTCCGACAAATAGTTCATGATTGGATGTTTTTGATAGGTCCATCGAGTGCTTTAGAGCCATAGTCTTCATTTCCCACTCACTGGGAGGCTCCTTAGATATCTTCATACACATCTCCTTCTCGTGTTTATTCTTTCCTGTTAGAGCTCATTCGTTATTTCGAGAATCTAGCATCCACCGATCCATTGTTTCACCCGCAAGCATTTTTTAATTTTCAAAGTCTTGTAAAGTATATCCTTGGCCACATTGTCAAGGTTGTATCTCTTTCTATCATCATTTGTCCACTCACTCTTCGCTTTTCAACCATAGCCGGGTCCGGGAGGAGCAGCTCTCTTCTTCACCGATCGCCTCTCCATGCAAATTGTGTTCACCTTCATTATTTGCAATGGCCATCCTCTATCACTATCCACATCTCACCATGTAAAGTCGATAGATGAGCCTCGCATACGATTTTGCATTTTTAAAAAAAAAAACGGCTTTTGAAAGAACAAGTGTTAACAACTTCTTTGAAAGATTGAGATCTAGTTCAAGAACCAAAGGTATGCTCAATGAACCAACCGCTATGATACCACTTGTAGGTCCCAAGGGTGTGAGTAAAGGTTTAGAGGGGGTTGAATAAACCTTACCAAATTTTCGAATTTAGTCCTTTTAAATAAGTTCGTAGTTAATTTCACAGCTATGTCCTTGATGGACAACTAAGTTAGTTAACCAAAAGAGTTAGCCACTCAAATGCACTGATCGAGCCGTTGATAGAATAACTCACTGTTTAGTCTAATACTTAACTCCTACTCGATGAGATTTTCAGCAAGACTTAACACCCTTGAATTTGGTTTAAGTTGTTTTAACACTTGGTTTTAACACTTTGTTAAATATCAATTGATAGCAAATTATCAAGCAAATATTAAATAATATGCAGTAAGTAAATGTTGAAATGTAAATGACACAATAAATTTTATAGAGGTTTAAAGATTGGGTAATTCTTCTAATCCTCTCTTCTCCAACTCCTTGAGGAATCCATTCTTCTAATCCTCTTCTCCAACTCCTCGAGGAATCCACTAAGTATTGATCGTAGTACAAAGTGGTTATCACCCGTCAGGATGCAAGTCTTGATCACACAAATTGACTTGATCCTTTAGACTCGCCCGAGATGCCTTGGTAACACATCCGCTTCTCGTCCGACTCAGCTCTTTCTTCACAGGCGCGGTTGCTTTGCTACACGCTCACTTGCTCACGCTTCTTGGATTTGATCACGAATCCTCCAATAATTTGAGACTGGTTCGACCTCAACCTTTCTCGCAATCCTCCTTGGAATGTAGACCCCTTTGATTCTTCAAAAGTTTCCTCTTCAACAGTTTGAAGTTGTCTTTCCTTCACACTTGGTGTTGGATCGATTTCCTTCGATGTTTAGGCTTGAGGATTTGCTTGAATAACTTGAGAATATTTTTGTAGGTTACAAAATGAATAATAGCTTGAATGTTCGTGGTTCGTAACTTTTTCTAAAAGTGATTCCTCACCTTTTATAGTGTTCTTTTAAAAATATGCCCGTTGAAGAGATAGGCTGATTTTTAAAAGACACTAGTGGTGGTTGGCTTGTCTTATTGCAGTCCTTGAAATTGACATTACCTCGTATTAAATGAACCTTCACTTTTCGAGCCTCGACATGATGAATGATGCTTTCCATTGGTTTATTCCTTTTGCACGCTTATGGACTGAGCACTTTAGAATATTACAACATGGAAGTATTACTTATTTAAGCAACTTTCTTGACTTTTGTGCAAATGACTCTTTTTAGTTGTCTTGACTTGATCATAGCTTCCTTAACTTCCCGGATGACTTGAGTCGCCTCCCAATCATTGGATGACTCATCTCGTCACTTCAACTTGAGACTTGATCGTCTTGAGTTGATTTGATCGACATTTCACACACCAGAACTCACTGATACTCCTTCAATGGGGTTCTTGTCTTCTCCTCCTTGCCATACTCAAATGCTTCACAAATGAGTCTTCATTCTAGCCTCCGGTTGACTTCTTGCATATCCAGCATAGTCGACTTGACTCACTGCATAACCCTATCTATTACAATGCAAATTACAAAGAAAATGGGTGCCAACTTTCTAGTCTAAGTTTTACATGGCATTCATCAAAATCTAAACAATAAATTTCCCAACACTCTTTAAGAAAAATTTTATTGGAATATTTTTCTAACAAAAGATTTGTATGTGCATCACATTTTTAAATAAACTTCACAAATAAAAACTCTCGATTGTGAAAACTTTATATCTTGTTCTATAATTTCTTTTGGTTGGTTAGTGATTCACAACAATTCATTGTTGATCAAAATGAGATAATTCACAAAGACTACAACTATTGGAAATAAACTACATATGAATCTAGATATCAATGGTACAATTTATATTCTATGTTTCGGTTGTATCATTTTTATATTTGTAATTATTTAATATATTGTTATGATATTGATGTAATGTTTTTGGTAATACAATTAATGTTGATGTGAAACCCCGATTTTTCCGAGCATGTAATTGAACCTTTTGTCGCTATGTATTTGATCGACTATTTTACCACGTCACTTAGACGGGTAAATATTAATGATATATATATATATATATATTTTGCAATTTATTTCATTTTAATTATTACTTGTGATCATGATCATTATTAATTCTATTTCGCATTTATGATCACTTGATTGATCATTATTACTATTTTTGTATTTATTAGTCACCTTAGAATTTTTAGAGACTATTTATTTTAGAGATTTTTACCTTATAGAATTAAGAATTTGATTTAGTATAGTGATTTTGAGACTTATAAGTGATTAAGGAAATCACTAATTGTTTTAGAGATTGATTTTATTCATCTATTATCATCAAATTTGGGACAAAAAAAATATATGGAATTACCACTATACCTCTATAGTGGACGGCCAACATGAGAATTTTGGTGTAGAAATACCGCCAACTCTTGTACACTTACACCTTATATTAGTCATCTTGTGTATAATTACACCATTTATTCAAACATTATAAGCATTTTCTTATACCTCAATTCTTTATTATGTATTTCCCGACATCCTTCTCAATATTCCCAACACCATTCAAGCTCATACCTTTGACCACCCTATTATTCCCCATACAACAACATAACACAAGGCTTGCAAAATTTTCTCTCCTCTCTCCATATCACACAAGGCCAAGAGGCCAAAATTGCAAGCCTCCATTTTAATTTTCATTCAACACATACAACTCTTACAAAATTCTCCTAAAAGTCTCCTACTTCTCTCTACTCTTCCTTCTTACCTTCTTCTTCAACACTTAAAAAAATTTCAAGACGTTCCTCCTTAATAGTCAAAAAATTCGGACACCCCCTCTCTACACAAGGTAAGAAATTTCATCTTCAATTCATTTTGGATATCACCTAGTTCATCTCTTTCACCTTCTAATTAAGTTTTAAATTTTGTTTGAGGTATACTTAGAAGACCATTTGAAGATTAGAGTTGACATCATCTTGAAGAGGACTTCAAGACTTGAAGAATAATTGTTAGAGTAATTGTACTACAAGGTAAAATTTGGACACTAGAGCCCTTCTCTCTTCTTCTTCCTTCTATTTTTCTTCAAATTTTAACGCCTCTTTTTCATTTTTGAGAAATAGGGGATGACCTTAGGTGATTTTGGAAGTGAACCAAAAATTCAAAACTTGAGGCTTCAACTAGTTCCAAATCACTTACTACATAAGGTAAAGTGTAGTATTTCCAATTTTCTTATCTTCTTCTTTTCTTCTTAATTTTTTTCACTCATTTTCCTAACTCTAAATTTTGATATTTCTTGACTTAGGGGCTGACCTAAGCAACCTCATATCAAGTTGTGAAATTTGTCCTTTTATTTCACAACTCTCCAAATTTAAGGTTGGTGAAAAAATGCTTTAACTTATAGGGATTTTTGTTAAATGCATATACTGTTTTGATCATGAGCACTTGAGATATATATATATTTTATGTATTGCATGTCAATTTCATGTATCAAGTTATGAAATTTCTCAAGTGTTGCTCAAAAATGCTATTTATTGAAATTTAGGTGCATGCATGTACAATTTAATGTTCTATTTGATGAATTCTTGTATGAAATGAACATGCATGTGTATGATCCTTGAAATTTCATGTTTTGTATGACTTATAACCTGGACAAGTCGAGCATAATTGATTAAATTTCAATTTTTGGACTTAAAATGCAAAATTAGGAAAGTTGGTGGACTTAATTGCAAGAAAATAAAACTTAAGGGACCCTCTGCATATTTCGAATTTTTTGGGACTGTACTCAGGTTAAAAAATGACTTAAGGACATTTTAATAAAGTTTTAAGAGTTTTAAGATAAATAAAATAAACCTTTAAAAGCCAAAGGACTAGATTGAAAATTTTTAGAAGTTTAAAGGCTACTTTGCAATTTCTGAAACTGTACCAGACCTTACTTTCAAAATTTGAAATTTTCACTCTTAAGGGACTGGAGATGACATATTTTAGATGTATTCCAAAAATCCAAGTGTTTAGAGCTTGGAAAGTAATTTTACTAAAATTGAGGGACTAAATTGTAAAAGATTAAACTTGAGGACCCAAATGAAATTTCCAGGACTTATACAGCCCATGTACCTGTAATTACTAATTTAACTATAACTTAATTATATTTTGGACCCAAGGTTCAAATTTCATAACAATTGGACCCCTAAAAGCCTTAAAGGATTATTTCAAAATGGGACAAAAATGAGATTTTCAAAAGCTAAAGGACCTACACTTATTTCATTTTAAAACTGCTTTTGTCCCAATATCTTACTAACCTTAGTGATATTTCCCAACTGGAATCACATTAAAAGCACTTCCGGTTTGTGAGTTTTAATTTTTTTAAACTAAGGGCCCGAAATGATAATTTTTACAAATTTGGGGCCAATGTGAGAATTTTATAAAAACTCGACCTCAAAACTTTAAAATCCTGAATCTATGAACAATTTAGAGAATTTAGGAACTTAACTCATAATTTTTCAAGGTCGGAATATTTATTTATTCAATTTTTAACCCCAAAAGTATTGGTTTTTACAAAGTGGGGCTAATTATAAATTTTCTTTTTATCAAGGACCTAACTCAAATTATTTTACTTTTACTAAAATAGCCCTGGACCCTCTGACTTTAATTATTAATTAAAATATTTTATTTTCTCAAAACCCCTTGACTTATCGGATCGTCTTGACCGATTAATACCCGACGGGGCGACTTCCCTTGCGATTTTGAATCAATAATGGGACTTATGTTCCACCTAATCTTTCAACATATCGAAGATTGCTTATCCTTCCGATAATCATCTTCATCCAATAACTCCACCAATGCTATAATTGCCACTCGCGTTTTTCGAAAATTTTCCAATCGCTTCTCAATCAATAATACTGATTGCCTGTTTGACTACTTGAACTTGTATTTACTTTCCCGCCCGAGTCAACTTGGCGTGTCGAGCTCACGCTTGAACGGATACGTCGGGATGGAACCGGGCAGCTCGCTCGCTATTCCACTCTTCCGCCCATCGCCCTATTCCCGCAAATCGAGGGACTGAGTTTGTCCAAGGAAGCGGGTCGTAGTACTTGAGGTATAATCATGATTATGACAAATCCAAGCCTTGCTAGCTCCACTATGGATTTTGTCTTTGCCTATGGAGCGATAAGGTGACAGGTCTTAGACCATCTTGCTCGAGGAGTTACAAGGAAGAACGAAGGAATCATTGTCTGATCCACACGATTCCGGAGTTAATCGGACCCGTTTGATTGGCGCTACAAATCCGTACGCAACCACTACTTGTATTGCATTGGTTGGCGCTACAAATCCATACACAACAATTAATTGTCTTGCATAGGGTTGGCGTTACATTCCGTACGCAATCCTACCTGTCTTGCCTGAATCACATAGTGCCTATGTGACCACGAACTGTTTTCTTAAACTATATAAGTATATTACTTAAATATTTTATCACGACGATTGTGCATCGTGTGTGAATTCATGCATCATATCTCACGCGCTTTTCATACAATCAAGCTCGCATCAACTATATATCGCCACACTTGCACACAATCACCCCATCCACTGAGATTTCTGTCTCATCCACTCAAGTTTTCTAACCTATAGATGAGGACTTCGTTGCAGATGTTGAACCAACCACGGACTGAGCTCCCGTACTCCGCTTGGTATACTTACTATCTTTTATTGTTGATGTCGCTGGACTTGTTTCTTTAATTTTCTGTTGGACTCTTTTATTCTCTTTCATTCCGGTCTGTAACTGAATGGGCGTAGGACCCTTTGACTATTAAGTTGTTATCTTTAGTTGATTTTGGGATGTAATTTGGATGTTTGTTGGACTGTAAGTTGTAACTTGTACTTGTTCTTTATTTCCGCTGCTATTTGACTCTGTTTCATTGGGTTTTCGTGGATATTCGTCTAGACTATTTGGTTTGTTTGTATTTAAGTTGTGGATCATCGTCGCGTCCCCGTCTGGGGCGTGATAGTTAGAGTGGTATCAAAGCTCGGCTAGTAAGATGGAAACTTACACCGAGCTAACCCAGGATAGGACCCTTGGTCTGTGTTGGGTAGTACCGCGACTTGACTCATTAAGTGTGAAATCGATTTCAATTTGGCGTAGAACTATATTATTGAGATTGAAACTAAGTTAGAACGCATATTTTGAGGTTCCATAGTCATACTTGTCTTCACTTAGTTGACTCTTGACTGACTTTCCTTGTTCATTCTTTCCTTATTTCTTCCTTATCTTTTCTTTACCTTTGACTGATCCGCCTTAGTTTTGTTTGATCAGGATGGAGCCGGCGCCACCTTCTTGGTGGGACGTTTTTCAGGCCCGTGCCGAGCGGGAGTACTACAAGTCACTTACGACTCACTGGCACTGGGAGAGTATTCGAGCGACCTCAGAACTATCCGAGGAGCGCCAGCGTAACATGGACTTGACACAGCGCTTGGCAAGGAGCTAAGATGAAAAGAACGAGTTGACCATCATCATTAAGGACCACGACAACACCATACGGGCGCGGGAGGATCGGATACAGATTATCTAGGAGCGCCTGGATAATGTGCGAGAGAAAATGAAGAGGACAAGTGACGGCCACTAGAAGTGGGAGATGGACGCCCACATGTCTCGAGATACCATTGAGCGCTTGGAGGAGACCCTCATCAAGCGTATGACCGTAATAGAGTAGCTTACACAGCCCTAGCCAATGAGACGCCGCTGAGGCGCTTTGGTAGCTAATGCACAACCATTTCCACAACCCGAGGTGGAGCCCGTACCCAACACTGAGGAGGATCCTGAGGAGGACCCCGAGGAGGACCCTGAGGAGAATCCTGAGGAGGATCCAGTCGAGGTTGGAGAGCCTGAGGCACTTGAGGCAGCTCAGCTTAATGATGCACAGGGATTCGAGCAATGGATGGATTTCATCGATTGTCCCCGAGGTCGAGGTGCCACCTCGCCCGACCAGGCCCCGATTATGGATGTATCTCGCTAGTGACGATGATGGCGATCTCACTGAGTAGTTAGCTTGATTGCTAGTTTGTGCTTTCGTTGTTGTAGACACTTATTCCTCCATGTGGTACCTTGCTTTCTGTTGTATTAGATTCAGTTGTATTGTGATTCAGATGTATCTTTGACTCGATATTACTATTGTTGTACTTCATGGGTGTATTCAAGTTTTACATTAATGGATATGCCTTTTCTATTTATTCGGTGTCTTGTGTTTTGTTGTTACTTTCCCTATGATATAACTTGCTTTACGCGAATAATTATTGTACTCATTTACTCGTGGATCGCAACTAACACTTCAAGATACGTAATGGCCAACATCGTGGACGGGAGACCTCGCCGAGTTCCCTAAGAGAATGACGATGTACCCAGGGACCGGGTACCTTCCCCTGAATTACTAGCGCATCCTCCACCTGCTGCAAGAGACAACTTGACTGCACATGCTCTACAACAAATACTGGTTTTCATGAGGCAACAAGCGAGCCTCAACACCGTGCTCCCGAACCCCGCTGAGAGAGGCGAACGATCGCACATTGAGCGTTTCCTACTACGGTTCGACCCACCGGATTTCTTAGGAGAGCCAGACGACTTAAAGGCGTAAGAATGGATAGAGAAGTCGAAAATATCTTCAATGCTCTCCAATATTCGGATGAGCGAAAGTCACACTCGCCGTATTTCATCTAGAATCGGCCTTGAGAGAAGGTGGAACAAGACCGAATAGCCGAACATGGGGAAATTTCTTGGCCGAGTTCAATGAACAAGACATTCCATAGGTTGTGAAAGAGGCGCACGATGAATTCCATAGGGTTGAGACAGGGAACCCGTCTCGTAGCTCAAGATATGAGTCTGACTTTCATCGATTGTCCAAGTATGCCTGGGGGACAAATAGTACATAAGAGGACAAACTTTACAAGTTCACACGAGGATTGAAGCTGAACTTCAAAGACAACTTTTGATCGTTGAAATGATAACCTACTCACCGCGGTAAAGCGCAGATCTCCGCATTGAGCCGGGATCAACCATATTGATGATTCAAAGAGTAGGACATCAACTGATCTCAAGAGGATACTGTGGGACAGCCATCCAAACAAACTGCTAAGTTTCGAAGGACCAGCTTAATAAGACAGATAATGGGAAGGGACCAAGATCAAGGAAAGCGGGGTCAAGTTTGTGCACATTGCCAGAAATCGGGACATACCGCCAATGATTGCTGGCATAAATAGGGAAAGTGTTTGCACTGTGGTAGTAATCAACACCAAATGAAAGATTGCCCGAAATACGAAGATCGAACCAAATAGCGCAGCCGGAGGCCGAAATGGCCAGTGGTAATCCGGGCAAGGATGCCCGCCGAGCATTTGCACTTGTTGGACATGAGGCTCCGGAGGCAACAGACGTGGTGGAAGGTGCGCTTTAGTATCTAACTACTACGCTAAAATACTATTTGACCCCCTGGATCAACACATTCATTTGTCGCACCGCATTTTGTACACAAAATTCATGCATGCATGGAACATATGCCCATATGTCTAGAAGTGTCAACTCCTATGGGTGCGAGCCGTATAACATATATTATCTATAATGCATGCAAAGTTAAGATCAATGAGATAAATTTTCCTGCCGATTTGATCTTATTACCTATATCCGAATATGACGTGATATTGGGAATGAATCTGTTTTCGCACACCATGCACAAATGGACTGCCATAACAAGTACATTAAGCTATGTGAACCGGAAAACCCGGTGGAAATTTCGGAAGGCACGAGTTAAAATTTCCCTAATCATTTTAGCAATGAAAGCGAGGAAGGCGATCACTAGAGGGTCACAAGGGTACTTGGCGTTTGTAATTAACAAACCCAAGGTTGAGACACAAATTAAACAAGTACCTATAGTATCAAAATATACGGATGTATTTCCACAAGAACTCACCACCTGTCCCTCCGATAGTGGAAGTCGAGTTCACCATCGAGGTATTACGGAACCACCCCGATTGCTAGAACATCGTATAGAATGGCTCCTCTTGAGTTGCAAGAGTTGAAGACGCAATTACAAAAGCTGATGGATGTGGGCTTTATCTGACCGAGTACGTCTCCGTGGGGAGCACCTGTACTATTTGTCAAAAAGAAGGGTGGCACATTAAGATCGTATAGATTATCGTGGTCTTAATAGCGTGGCCATCAAGAACAAATATCCCCTCCCGAGGATAGATGAATGTTTGATCAACTTCAAGGAGCGATGTGTACTCAAGTTTGATTTAAAACAAGGATATTATCAATCAAGATCCGCAAAGGAGACATTTCCAAAACGCATTTCAAACTCGATATGGACACTACGAGTTAGTAGTGATGCCTTTCGTCCGACGAAACGCACTCAAAGAACGTTTATGGATCTGATGCATCAAGTCTTTCAACCTTATTTGGATCAATTCGTAGTGATATTCATTGATTTACATACTCGTATACTCTAAGTTAGAGAAGAGCATGAACGTTATCTCAAAATCGTTTTGGAGACACTACAAGAGCATAAGTTGTTTGCCAAATTTAGCAAGTGCGAATTTTGGCTTAGTGAAGTCGCGTTCTTGGGACATGTAGTATCCAGAACCGGATCATCGTAGATCCTTCGAAGGTACAAATAGTGGTTGAATGGAAACAACCCGAGTCCAGAATGGAGATTAGGAGTTTCTAGACTAGCCGGATATTATCGAAGATTTTTCCAGACATCTCCAAGATAGTTTGGATCGCTCACTCGACTAACCTGAAAGCAAGTCAAGTTTGAGTGAAATGACAAGTGCGAAGCTAGTTTCAAGAGTCAAGAAACGACTTACTACAACTCCAGTCTTAGCTCTTCCAAAGGAACAAAAACTTTGTCGTATACATGATGCATCAAAGGAAGGACTAGGAACATTAGGTGCTCATGCAGAAGGAAAGGCCATCGCTTATGTATCACGAAAGCTCAAGCCGTATGAAGCCAATTATCCAACGCATGACTTGGAATTGGCAGCGATAGTGTTCGCATTAAAGAAATGGAGACACTACCTCTACAGAGCAACATTCACGGTTTTCACAGATCATAAGAGCTTGAAGTATCTATTCTCCCAGAAAGATCTCAATCTGAGGCAACGGAGATGGATGGAGTTGATTGAGGACTATCACTTTGATATTCAATACCATCCCGGGAAGGCTAACGTAGTAGCTGACGCTTTGAGCAGAAAGGCGAGCTTAGCCAGACTTATGATTCAAGAGTGGGAATCATTAGAAGAGCTGAGCAATTGGAATCTGATGAGAACCAATACTCATATTTCATGTGCTAACATTTTAGTTAAACCCGATCTGCTGAATGAGATCAAGGAAGCGCAAGGGAGAGATGTACATCTTTCAAAAACTGAAGGAGAAGATACTTAAAGGAGAAAGATCAGAATTCTCGGTACATGAAGATGGGGTTATCGTTAGGAATAGAATCCTAGCAGAGGCACACCATTCGAAATACACTATACATCCTGGAGGAAACAAGATGTATAAGGATTTGAAACGGAGTTATTGGTGGGTAAACATGAAGCACCGAGGTAGCGGAGTTCGCTAGATGTTTGGCTTGTCACGAGTAAAAGCAAACACCAACGACCATCCGGTTTACTACAACCGTGAGAATTCCCAAGTGGAAATGGGAACACATAACGATGGACTTCGTGACGGATCTACCAAGGACCGAGGAGGCCATGATGCTATTTGGGTAGTTGTAGAGAGCGACTCACGAAATCGCACACTTCTTACCTATCAAGAAAATCGATAGCTTGCGTAAACTTGCGCAGATTTATATTTGAGAGATCATTCGACTACATGGAGTACTGTGACATAGTATCGACAGACCCGAGGTTTGTCTCCGTTTCGGAAGTGCTTGCTTGAGAAATTGGGTACCTCACTAAGTTTCAAAGACAAAGAAGACATCCACAAACCGATGGACATGCATGCGAACGATTCAAACCCTGGAAGATATGTTGCGAGCCTGCACATTGGATTTCCAAGGAAGTTGGGATTCGCATTTACCATTAGCCGAGTTTGCCTACAATAACATCTATCGTGCCACGATTGGGATGGCACCCTACGAGGCATTATATGGGCAAAATGTAGATCCCCACTACACTGAGATTGATGACCAATGGACTCCGAAAGAGAAACTAAAGTCGCCCTCGATTCCAAAGGTCGACTTAGTTCAGGAAGCCATGGAGAAGGTCAAGCTGATCAAGGAACGGATTCGCTTAGCTCAGAGCCGCTAAAAGAGTTACGTGGACAAGAGAAGAAAGGATTTAGAATTTGAAGTCGGAGATGAAGTATTTCTCAGACTCTCACCGCAGAACGGATTGATCAATCCGAAGAAAGGAAGCAAGTTGAGTCCGAGATATGTTGGACCTTACAAGATTTTACAGAGGATCGGGAAGTTAGCATACCAACTCGAGTTACCAAGACCATATGCGGGAATGCACGATGTATTCCACGTATCGAGATTGAAGAAGTATCAACCAGTTTCCAAACATATCATCACTCAAGATACTCCTCCTCTAATGGAAAATTTATCCTACACCGAGAGGCCGATCTGGATCATTGATTAGCAGATACATCAGTTGAGTAAGAGGGAGATTCCAATGGTTAAAGTGGTGTGGCGAACCACAACCGAGACGAAGACGCAACGTGGGAGATGGAAGAAGACATGAGGGATCAATATCCAGAACTATTCTGAAGAAAATTTGGGGACCAAATTCTTTTAAGGAGGGGAGGATGTGAAGCCCCATTTTTTCCGAGCATGTAATTGATCCTTTTGTCGCCTATGTATTTGATCGACTATTTTACACGTCACTTAGACGCGTGTAAATATTAATGATATATATTTTGCAATTTATTTCATTTTATTTATTACTTGTGATCATGATCATTATTAATTCTATTTCGCATTTATGATCACTTGATTGATCATTATTACTATTTTTGTATTTATTAATCACCTTAGAATTTTTAGAGACTATTTATTTTAGAGACTTTTACCTTATAGAATTAAGAATTTGATTTAGTATAAGTGATTTTGAGACTTATAAGTGATCAAGGAAATCACTAATTATTTTGGAGATTGATATTATTCATCTATTATCATCAAATTTGGGACCAAAAAAAAAATATATGGAATTACCACTATACCCCTATAGTGGACGGCCAACATGAGAATTTTGGTGTAGAAATACCACCCAACTCTTGTACACTTACACCTTATATTAGTCATCTTGTGTATAATTACACCATTAATTCAAATATTATACACATTTTCTTATACCTCAATTCTTTATTATATTTTTCCCAACATCCCCCCACTTACCCAACATTGTTCTCAATATTCCCCAACAGCATTCAAGCCCATACCTTTGACCACCCTGTTGTTCCCCATGCAACAACATAACACAAGGCTTGCAAAATTTTATCTCTCTCTCTCTCTCCCTATCACACGGCCAAGAGGCCAAAATTGCAAGCCTCCATTTTAATTTTCATTCAACACATACAACTCTTACAAAATTCTCCTACCTCTCTCTAAAAAGCCTCCTACTTCTCTCTACTCTTCCTTCTTACCTTCTTCTTCAACACTAAAAAATTTTCAAGACTTTCCTCCTTAATAGTCAAAAAATTCGAACACCCCCTCTCTACACAAGGTAAGAAATTTCATCTTCAATCCATTTTGGATATCACCTAGTTCATCTCTTTCACCTTCTAAATAAGTTTTAAATTTTGTTTGAGTTATACTTAGAAGACCATTTGAAGATTAGAGCTTGACATCATCTTGAAGAGGACTTCAAGAATTAAAGAATAATTGTTAGACAAATTGGACTATAAGGTAAGATTTGGACACTAGAGCCCTTCTCTCTTCTTCTTCCTTCTATTTTTCTTCAAATTTTAACACCCCTTTTTCATTTTTGAGAAAAATGGACTGACCTTAGGTGATTTTGGAAGTGAACCAAAAATTCAAAACTTGAGGCTTCAACTACTTCCAAATCACTTACTACACAAGGTAAAGTGTAGTATTTCCAATTTTCTTATCTTCTTCTTTTCTTCTTAATTTTTTCACTCATTTTCCTAACTCTAAATTTTGATATTTCTTGACTTAGGGGCTGACCTAAGCAACCTCATATCAAGTTGTGAAATTTGTCCTTTTATTTCACAACTCTCCAAATTTAAGGTGGGTGGAAAAATGCTTTCAACTTCTAGGGATTTTTGTTAAATGCATATAGTGTTTTGATCATGAGCACTTGAGATATATATATTTTATGTATTGCACGTCAATTTCATGTATCAAGTTATGAAATTTCTCAAGTGTTGCTCAAAAATGTTATTTATTAAAATTTAGGTGCATGCATGTACAATTTAATGTTCTATTTGATGAATTCTTGTATGAAATGAACATGCATGTGTATGATCCTTGAAATCCATGTTTTGTATGACATATAACTTGACAATTCTAGCATAATTGATTAAATTTCAATTTTTTGACTTAAAATACAAAAATAGAAAGTTGGTGGACTTAATTGGACCCAAGGTTCAAATTTCACAACAATTGGACCCCTAAAAGCCTTAAAGGCAATTATTTCAAAATGGGACAAAAATGAGATTTTCAAAGGTTAAAGGACCTACACTTATTTATTTTTAAAACTGCTTTTATCCCAATATACTACTAACCTTAGAGACATTTCCAAACTAGAATCACATTAAAAGCTCTTCCGGTTTGTGAGTTCCGATTATTTTAAACTAAGGGCCCGAAATGACAATTTTTACAAATTTGGAGCCAATGTGGCCAATGTGAGAATTTTATAAAAACTCGACCTCAAAACTTTAAAAACCTGAATCTCTGAATAATTTAGACAATTTAGGAACTGATCTCATAATATTTCAAGTTCGGGATATTTATTTATTCAATTTTTAACCCCAAAAGTATTGGTTTTTACAAAGCGGGGCTAATTGTAAATTTTCTTTTTATCAAGGACCTAACTCAAATTATTTTCCTTTTACTAAAACAGCCCTAGACCCTCTGACTTTAATTATTAATTAAAATATTTTATTTTCTCAAAAACCCCTTGACTTATCAGATCGTCTTGACCGATTAATACCCGAACGCGGGGCGACTTCCTTGTCTTGCGATTTTGAATCAATAGTGGGAATTATGTTCCACCTAATCTTTCAAGATATCAAAGATTGCTTATCCTCCCGATAATCATCTTCATCCAATAACTCCACCAACGCCATAATTGCCACTCGCGTTTTTCAAAAATTTTCCTGAACTGCTTCCCTGAATCAATAATACCCGACTGCCTGGTTGACTACCTGAACTTGTATTTACTTTCCTGCCTGAGTCAACTTGGTGTGTCAAGCTCACACGATCGGAATGGATACGTCGGGGGATGGAACTCGCGCTCGGTTGCTATTCCACTCTTCCTACCCATCGTCCTAATCCCGCAAATCGAGGGACGGAGTTTGTCCAAGGGAAGCGGGTCGTAGTACTTGAGGTATAATCATGATATGAAAAATCCGTGCCTTACTAGCTCCACTGTGGATTTTGTCTTTGCTTATGGAGCGATAAGGTGACAGGTCTTGGACCATCTTGCTCGGGGAGTTACAAGGAAGAATGAAGGAATTGCTGTCTGATTCACACATTTCCGGAGTTAATCGGACCCATTTGGTTGGCGCTACAAATCCGTACGCAACCGCTACTTGTATTGCATTGGTTGGTGCTACAAATACGTACACAACCATTAATTGTCTTGCATAGGGTTGGCGTTACATTCCATACGCAATCCTACCTGTCTTGCCTGAATCACATAGTGCCTGTGTGACCACGAACTGTTTTCTTAAACTGATAAGTATATTACTTAAATATTTTATCACGATGTTTGTGGACTGTGTGTGAATTCATGCATCATATCTCACGCGTTTTCATACAATTGTTTCTCGCATCAACTATATATCGCCACACTTGCATACGATCACCCCATCCACTGAGATTTATGTCTCATCCCCTCCTGTTTTCTAACCTTTAGATGAGGACTTCGTTGAAGATGTTGAACCAACCACGGACTGAGCTCCCGTACTCCGCTTGTTGGACTTACTATCTTTTATTGTTGATGTCGATGGACTTGTTTCTTTTATTTGTTGTTGGACTCTTTTATTCTCTTTCATTTCGGTCTGTAACTGAAGGGCGTAGGACTCTTTGACTATTAAGTTGTTATCTTTAGTTGATTTCGGGATATAATTTGGATGTTTATTGGACTGTAAGTTGTAACTCGTACTTGTTCTTTATTTCCGCTACTATTTGACTCTGTTTCATTGGGTTTTCGTTGATATTCGTCTAGACTGTTTGGTTTATTTGTATTTAAGTTGTGGATCATCATCGCGTCCCCGTCTGGGGCGTGACAATTTATATATATTTAATAATAATTTGTTTGAAATTTTTATATCTATTCAACATAATATTTTCTCATGTGGGAACAATAATGAATAATTATTTATTTACACAAAAAATTGTACATGTATTCGTAGTCATGCTAGGTGAAAACAACGACATCAGATTGGTTGTTACAAAGCTTGGTGATCATGGTTTGAATGGAAATATTCTTTCAGGAAACAATGATAGTCAAAAGAGATTAATTCCTCGAATGATAGTGACCCACTCCGATCCGAGGTTCCCATTTAAGTTCCAATGAAGACAAGTTTCTTTGATCGTTTCATATGCGATGACGATCAACGAAACCCCCCCTCTCTCTCATGTTGGGCTTCTTTGAAAAGCCAATATTCTGGTATGGTTAATTGTATGTTGTTGTATTCAGAGTGACTAAAAGATTTTAAAATCCTGATTTTTGATAATGAGAATACATATAGAAACAAAACTATGAATATTGTATACAACAAAGTTTTTCGTAATTCGTAAGTTACATTCCTTCATTAACATTATTTACGGAAACTTGATAGATTTAATAATACAATTTTGTTAAGAAAATATTTGATCAAACACGCCAAGTATTCATTTTCAACAATACAAGTTCAATATGAAAATATATGTCTCACATATATATTAAATCTAACAGTAATATAAAGACATGCATATACTAAGATAAATCTAAACCAGTTGAATTTGACATTTAAGTCTATAATTGAAAATATAAATTTTTGCTATTATTTACTTTATATTAATATTATTATTAAAATAAAATAATAAAATTATGTTAATATATAGTTTCATATAAATTACTAATATTAAAATAATAATATATGTGCAACGCACGAGCGAGGTCAGAAGTACTAATATAAATATGTATAGCCCAATAAACTTTTGTACATGTATGATAAATAACAAGCAACATGTGTATATATATAGATAATATATATACACACATAATCTACATAAATAATTATACACTTACATGTATAAAGGTTACACATATAGATGATTTGTATAAATATAAAATATAATTATAAAATAATATTATTTGAATACTCAAATCAAATATAATTAAATTCATATTCGTCTTCACATATTATGTGAGTCAAAATAAATATTCTTATTTGGATTCGTATTCTAATTTTCCGAATTCAAACATTAATATACGAATTTGAATATCAAATCGAATCAAGAAAGATTCGCTTCTTTTACACCCTTAGTACAAACACACATTGTAGGTGCCACACATTTATAAGTACATATGAATAAAATATAATTAGTATATTTAATCATATATATTTCTGTGTGTGTATATCTAATAATCCATACACATGCACCACTGCCTAAAACTTAATCCGATAAATATTTATCATGCAACTTAAGTCATATGTGTAATTAAAAAGAGGGCAAGAACTTTTCGAGACATAGAAGTAGAAATAAATAAAGAAAAAAATGGTAGATCGGAGAAGAACATGGAGAAAACTGTTGTTTGCGGTGTTTGGTTTTCTAGAAAAAAGGATAGAATAACGGGACTGAATTATAATTCGAGGCGAGAATTGGATTCTCTATCCGCAAGATGAAATTGCCCCCGTACAAAAAAGTCTTGTGATTTCTAGAAAATCGTCTCTAAGATATAATGACTTTCAAGTTCAACTTAATAGCACTTGCAAAAGTCGAACTTACAACGAACTTCACGTATTTGAACTTTCAAAATGCGAAAATATGAAGCATGCACACAATATGCTAACAAATGCAAATTTTTGAGATTTTTCTGATGACAAAATCGAGTTCTAGGGGTCTGTTTATATAAAGTTATGGATGCCCTTTTAGAACAGGTGCATCTTTTGGTCCGGATTGATCTGGACTATTGGATCGTGCATTCTGATCATCAGTCACAATCTATGGTCCAGTTGGCATCTCTTCTGAAGGTACACAAGCTTCTGCACGCACCCCTTTAAACTGAACAGAGGCATCCAGTCAGCGAACAGGCGCGTCCAAATTAGCGCCACTGCGTGCCACATGTCGCCATCTAGATAACTCTGCCAAGTCACTGCCACCTGAGCTGCACTGCCATGTCACCGAGCCACTGGACCGAACCCTAGTTTGATTTGTTAAAACTTTAAGGCTCCTCAAAGCTCCTCGCGATGATGGATACGTGCAAAGTGCAAAGTATGTCTCTACAGTGCCCAATGCAACTATGTGCGACGTGCGCGGGCCCAACTCTAGCTCAGATGGTGCTCCGCACCATCCTTGGTGCTATTTGATCTAGACAAAGGCTAGTCAAAATTGACTTGGTCCACTAGGGCAATGGCGGATCCACTTGGAGACTTGGGGGTATAATTGTACCCCCAATTTGGAAAAAACAAATTAGTTTAAGAAATAATATTAATAATACTTTTGTACCCTCAATCTTTACATTAAATGATATTTTTAACAATCAAAATTCAAAAAGATCAAAATATCTTACTTACTTTTGACACAATCACCCACATTTTCTTCCCCTCACAAATACTTTGTTCCCAAAAAACAATTGTAGGACCCAACTCACCCACCGAGCAATTTGTTATTCTCCTTGCTGCCAAAAATGCCAAACCATGTAATTTTCTTTCCCCAAACCCAATTATAGTTTAATATTTTAATTACTTAAATAAAGTTTATAATTTAAATAAAATATAAGCAAAACCCAAATAACTTAACGATTTGTAGTAGGAATGATGAAATCAATTAACAAGATGAATGAGTTTATTGTGTTAGTGAATGAATGAAAAAAACAATTATGTTAATCCAGTAATTGATTTGTTTTGATGTTGTGAAAAAAATTATGTTTTATCATTTTGGTTTAATTGTTGGGTGATTTGGTATTGGGTTTAATATGAGTTAGTTGTTAATGAAACATAAATTAAGGTTTGTGGATTATGATTGTAATTTTGTTTTTGTCATAGAATTGGAGTTATATTATTGTACATAGTGGTATTCTTATTGTTTACTATTGACTGAATTAGGAAATGACAAATGATACACCAAAGAAAACCAAAACAATGGTAAAACAACCCGATATTTGACAATTTCTATTCAAGAAAGTGAAATCGCAAGGAACTTCTTGCTCTTGACAAGAGATAGTGTCCCTCCCTCCATTGATAGTGAGTCCCCTTCATCTCTATCATTTAATTCCCTCCAAGAGGAGGAATAATTGCTATATGATGTTGAATTTCTTCCTCATGATCCCGGAAAAAGAATAAGCATAATTGATTATCCTTCAAAACAACGAAATGCTGTGAGGAGAGCATATATTCTTAAAAACCTTGTCAACCAAAAACTCATGACTTTCGTCAAAGATACATTGGAGGTATGCACCGATTTAGTGTCTTATGGTTCAAAAAATATGATCGGCTTGAATATAGTATTGAGAGAGACACGACATTTGTTTTGTTTGTTACTTATTCAAGAATGATGTTGAATCTAGCACGGCAAGGGATGCATTTGTTAATGAAGGATTTAGGTCATGGAATAAACCAATTCGGTTTGAGAAGCATGTTGGTGGAGTTAGAAGTTCTCATAATCTTGCTTATGAAAAATATGTTAATTTAAGAGAATAAAAAAAAATTCTATTATACATGTTTTTGATAATGCAAATGATGTGATTCGAAGTGAGTATGAAACTCGCTTGAAAGCTTCACTTTCTTGTTTGAGGTTTCTTTTGCGCTAAGGGTTGGCATGTCGTGGACATGATGAAAGTGAGGAATCAATTAATAGAGGAAATTTTCTTGAGCTTTTGAAATGGCTAGCAGATCATAGTAATTATGTTAAGAAAGTCATTTTTGGAAATGCTCCAGGAAATAATCAAATGACATCCCCCACGATCAAGAAAGATGTCATCAACTGTTGTGCTAACGAAACAACTAAGCGCATTATAGAAGAACTTGGCGATGACTATTTTGGTATTTTAGCCGATGAGTCTAGTGGTGTATCCCGAAAGGAACAACTAGCTCTTTGTTTGGATTATGTTGATGGTAAACTAGGAATGGTAAAAGAAATATTTATTGGACTTATACATGTTGGTGACACCATTGCTTTGTCACTTAAAAGTGCGATTATGTCTTTGCTTATGGAACATTCATTGAGTCCATCTAAGATTCGAGGGCAAGGGTATGATAGGGCTAGCAACATGAAGGGTGAGATAAATGGGCGTAAGACTTTGATTATGAAGGATACTCCATGTGCCTACTATGTTCATTATTTTGCTCATCAACTTCAATTAACACTTGTTGTCATTGCTAAGAAAAACAATGATTGTGGTTGGCTTTTTGAGACAATTGCAAATTTGTGGAATGTGATTGGAGTTTCTTGTAAACGAAGAGAAATGATTTGAGAAATTCAAGCTCAAAAAGTTTCTCAAGCATTGGTAATGGACGAACTTGAGAGTGGATTCGGTTTAAATCAAGAACTTGGTTTGAAGAGGCCTGACGATACTCATTGGGGATCACATTATAAAACTCTCTTGAATGTTATCCACTTGTTTCCTAAAATTGTTGAGGTACTTGAAATAATTGGGAAGAATGCTTCAAATTCGGAAGATAAGGTAAAAACCCAAGCCATTTTACTTTTATGGCAAACTTGATGTTGACTGTGTTTGGGTACACTAATGATTTATGTCTTGCTTTGCAAAGAAGAGATCAAGATATTGTTAATGCCATGTCCCTTGTTTCTTTAACTAAGAAACAATTGCAAAAAACAAGAGATTTGGATGGGAAGCTCTCTTGAATAAAGCACTTTATTTTGCTCTAAGTATGCCATTGTTGTTCCCGATATGGATGCTCATTATATTCCAAAAGGAAGATCAAGGCATTTTGTTCAACAAGCGACAAACCTTCATCATTACCGGGTTGATTTTTTTTAGGAGTGATTGATTTACAACTTCAAGAACTAAATAATAGATTTGATGAGGTTAATATGGAATTGCTTACGTGCATGGCTTGCTTAAGTCCTAAAGATGGCTTCTCTTCTTTTTGACAAGACAAAAGTACTTAAATTTGCCACATTTTATCCCTCTAAATTTTCAAGTATTGATTTGATGGCTCTTAAATGTCAACTTGATATATTCATTGTAGATATATCAAGAGATGGCAAGTTTCGAAATTTGCATGATCTTGATTCCCTTTTGAAGATGCTTGTTGAAACAAAAAACATGTGGCTTATCCGACAATTTATTTGCTTATCAAGTTGATGTTGATTCTTCCAGTCGCCACTGCAAGTGTAGAAAGAGTGTTTTTCGGAATAACTTGTGTCAAAAATAGGTTGTGGAATAGCATGGGTGATCAATTACTAAATGATTGTTTGACCACTTTTGTTGAGAGAGATATATATTCAGAAGTTTCAGATGATCGTATTGTAGACCGCTTTCAGAAAATGAAAAGGCGTCGAACCCAATTGCAATTGTAATTTATATTTTTAATGGTATGTATTTCCTATTCTATTTCAATGTTTTGTAATGTACAACTTAAATACTAAACAACGTTTATGCGCATGGTTTTTTTTTTAAAATATTTATCGTACCCCCATTTTCGAATTTCTGTATCCGCCACTGCACTTAAGTATTTAATATTTAATATATTTCCTATGTGGGATATGGCTTTCCAACCCTTTTTATGTTCCTTATATAAAAAGCATTTAAGTGGCTAACTTTACACATTAATTTCTCATTCACCCGAAATTGGTTTTATGATATTCAAAATGCTAGTTTCATCTACCCGTGGTGTAGATTACGATTATATCATTTATTTTCCGAAATAAATAAAAGATCCCACTTAAATAAATGGTCAAAATTGGGTCAAACCCCATTTTATTAAAACCAGTTTCTAACAATCCCCCACATGAATGAACATTAATGCATGCATGTACGCAGACTCATTCGAAAGTTCCAACGAACGAACCATTATTGCATCGAGGATATGTAGTGGCTTTGAACCTTCCTTGGTAAAATACTATCGGATTTACTAGCTGTTAAGTGACACGATGTCTTGAACTATTCAGTCATTTGTGTAAACCAAGACAACAATACTTACACAATAACAATTCTAACACATTTTGTTCACGCGTTGTGTCCATTTCAACCATGAACCATATCTCAGATTCATAAGTGTTCCAAATAGAAACAGACATTACTTCTCACTTACATAGGTGATCTCATATAAAGAGTATCCTGGCATACTCCACCTTTTAGGTATAGGAATCATTAAAAGATAAACTTAACCTTACCAAACTCTTCAGGGGTTTTCACTTGGATGTTCCGGGAATGAGGTAAAATAATTTCCAAGTGTTCAACTGAACATTCATAACTTAGTTGTCCCATTTAACCAGGTCTTGGGATCTCCAATTCACAAGGTTGGGTTACCGCTATGAACATTCTTATTTTGTGGATTTTAAACCCATTCCCCTTAACAACTTGTACATTTAATCTCGATTTATACCTTTAGTAAGCGGATCCACTAGGTTTTCCTTTGACTTCACATAGTCAACCGAAATAACTCCATTCGAGATCAATTATAAAATAGTATTATGTCTTTGACGAATATGTATAAACTTACCATTATACATACTACTTTGTACCCTTCCGATTGTTGATTGACTATCATAATGTATCAATACAACAGGCACTGGTTTATTCCAACAAGAAATATCTTTTAAGAAATTTCTAAGCCATTCAGCTTCCTCTCGAGCTTTATCTAAAGCAATAAACTCGGATTCCATAGTGGATCGAGTTATACACGTTTGCTTAGAAGATTTCCATGACACCGCTTATCCACCTATTGTGAATACATAACCACTTGTGGACTTGGAGTCTTTTGTGTTTGATATCCAATTGGCATCACAATATCCTTCTAATACTGTTGGATATCTCATATAAAGTATTCCATAGTTCATGGTATACTTTAAGTATCTAAGTACCCTTGTCAAGGCTTTCTAGTGATCCTTACTCGGTTTACTTGTGAACCTACTTAGTAGCTTACACACTGAATATGCAATGTTTGTACGTGTACAATTCGTTAAGTAAATCAGACTGCCATCTATCCTTGCATATTCTAGCTAAGAAGTTGGTTCTCCTTTATTCTTGGCTAAGTGTAGACTCATATCTACAGGTGTCTTAGCCGGAGGACTATAAAAAACATTAAACTTTCTAAGTATGCTTTTGACATAGTGGGATTGTGACAAGACAATTCCATCTGAAGTTCTAGAGATTTTAATCCCTAATATAACATTAGATAATCCCACATCTTTCATGTCAAAGTTCTTCTTTAACATGTTCTTAGTATTCATGATTAAATCATGACTACTACCCATGATCAACATATCATCTACATAAAGACAAACAATGACATAAGTATCAGTTGTACCTTTAATGTAGACACATTTGTCACATTCGTTGATTTTGAAACCATTTGACAACATAATTGTGTCAAACTTTCCGTGCCATTGCTTAGGTGCTTGTTTTAGTCCATAAAGTGACTTAACAAGTTTACACACCTTTCTCTCTTATCTGGGTGCAACGAACTCCTTAGGTTGTTCCATATAAATCTCCTCTTGAAGCTCGCCATCAAGAAGGCAGTCTTCACATCCATTTGATGTATCTCAAGGTTATGGAAAGCTGCAATAGCAATGAGAACACGAATGTATGTGATCCTCATAACAGGAGAATATGTATCGAAAAAGTCATAGCCTTCCTTTCGTTTAAACCCTTTGGCTACCAACCGGGCTTTGTACTTATCTATAGATCCATCTGCTTTGTACTTCCTTTTAAGGATCCACTTATATACCAAAGGTTTGCATCCCAAAGGGAGATCAACCAACTCCCAAGTATTATTGTGCAAGATGGAATATATTTTCATTGTTGATAGCTTTTTTCTAGAGAGGAGTTTCTGGACTGGACAAAGCTTCTTGAATATTTCTAGGTTCGTTTTCAAACATATAAATTAGAAAACCAGGACCATAAAAACTTAGCTACTTTTGTCCTTTTACTGCGTCTTGGTTCCTCTTCATCACTTTCAGGTAAACCTGCAGTTTCATAACTTGGTAGAACTTTCTTCTTTCCTTTCTTTGTTAGGAAAGATATTTTCGAAGAACACATCATTTCTTGATTTTATGATCATCCCTTCATTTGTATTAGAAATTGTTGACTTGTGTACTAAAAATCTATACGCACTACTATTATTTGCATATCCAATGAAAATGCAATGAATCGCTTTATGATCGATTCTAACTTGTTTTGGCTTAGGTACTTCAACTTTAGCCAAACACCTCCACACTTTAAGGTATTTATATGATGGCTTCTGTCCTTTCCATAATTTATATGGAGTTTCATCTTTACCATAATCTTATTAAGAATGTAGTCTGCAGAAAGAATGGCTTCTCCTCACAAGTTTTGGGGTAATCCATAACTTATCAACTTCGTATTCATCATCTACTTAAGAGTACGATTTTTGCGTTCTGCAACTCCATTTGATTGAGGTGAGTATGGAGCTGTCGTATTATGAATTATACCCACTTCCGAGCAAAATTCTTCAAAAGGAGCAACATATTGCCTCTATCACTTCGAATTATCTTAATTTTCAAATTAAGCTGATTTTCAACTTCATTATTATAAGTTTTGAAAGATACTAAAGCTTCATCTTTGCTTTTCAAAAGATATACATAACAATATCTTGTGCAATCATCAATAAATGTTATGAAGTGCTTTTTGCCACCTCTAGTTTGCACAAGTTTTAATTCACACACATCTGTGTGAATTAACTCGAAAGGTTTGGTACTTCTTATCACCGAATGAAATGGTACTTTAGCCAATTTTGCTTCAACACAAACTTCGCATTTGTCTTGTGAATCAGTTTTAAATGTTGGTATTAATTCCAGATTCACTAACCTTTTAATTGTGTTGAAATTTATGTGTCCTAATAGATCATGCCATGAATTAGAACAATCCAAGAAGTAAATAGAAGTAACATTCTTATTATTTGCCTCTTAGCGGAAAACATTCATTACAAACATTTTGAAGAGCCCTTTATCAAGGTACCCTTTACAAAGAAATTGACTATTCTTGGTCATTACAAACTTGTCGGACTCAAACACTAGTCTAAAATTGTCCTTGCTTAACAGGGTACCAGAAACTAAATTCTTGCGGATATCCGGGACATGCATCACATCCACAAGCGTCAGCTCTTTTTCTGAAGTCATCTTCAGCACAACCTTTCCAAGCCCCACGATCTTGGAAGTCGAAGAGTTCTCCATGAATAGTTTTCTTCCATTTATTGGAGTGTAGGAGGAAAACATCTCCTTATCGGCACATATATGACAAGTAGCCCCGATATCTATCCACCACTCCCTTGGGTTATCCACCATATTGGCTCCAAACACAACGGCGGTGAGATCGAGCTCCAACATGTCTATCGGAACAAACTTATCCTTGGTCACATTGGCTTGTTGTTGGTTTCCATTTTGATTGCCCTTTTTCTTGGGTGTCGGCAATTCCTGGCCATGTGATTCGGCCTGCCACAATTGTAGCAACTCCCTTTAAACTTTTTGGCCTTCCCTTTAGCATTTTGGGATTGCTTTTATTTTTTGCTAGTGCTCGATTCTGCAAGATTGGCTTTAGCCATTCCAGTTTTGTTGGACTATACTTTGGATTTTTTGGTTGTCTTCCTCAATCCGAAGTCAAACTATCAAATCCTCAATCCCCATTTCCTTGCGCTTGTCTTGAGGTAGTTCTTAAAGGCTTTCCACAATGGCGACAATTTTTCAATAATTGCTGCCACTTGGATTGACTCATTCAGAATCATCCCTTCAAACACTAGTCACGAAGTATGTTCTGAATTTACTAAACTTGGCTGATCACCGTCTTGGCGTCAATCATTTTGAAATCCAGAAATTTGCCGACAACAAATTTATGTGTGTCGGCATCTTCTGTCTTGTACTTCTTTTCCAAAGAGTCCCACAACTCTTTGGACATTTTGAATGAGATGTAGATGTTATAAACGATGTCTTTAGGCCATTCAAAATATAGTTGCGATACAGAAATTCATTGTTGTACCATGCATCCACATCAATCTGCCCTTGATTGTTTGTTTCTTCTTCACCAACGGTTGCGGGTTCCTCCTTCAGAAACCGGTAGAGACCCAAAGTGGTCAAATAGAACAACATCTTTTATTGCCAGCACTTGAAATCAACACCAGAAAACTTCGCCAGTTTTTCACCATGCACGGGAGCAGCAGCCATCGGAGTGAAATTGATGTTAGCCATTTTCCAAGAAAATGCAATTTCGTCTTGCGATTGTTGTTTGTTGTGTTTGGTATTCTCGAAAAATGGACAGAATAACAGGACTAAATTATAAGTCATGGCGAGAATTGGGTTCTCTATTCTCAAGATGAAATTGCCCCGTACAAAAGTGATAACGATTCTAGGAAATCGTCTATAAGATACGTTCAAGTTCGACTAGTAGCACTTGCAAAAGTCGAATTTAGAAAAAACATAATGTATTTCGAAACTTTCGAAAATGCAGAACGATAGACAACACTATATGCTGAAATATGCAAATTTTGGAGATTTTTTTGATGTCAAAATCGAGTTGTGGGGGTCTGTTTATATAGAGTTCTGGATGCCCGTTCAGAACAGGTGCATCCTTTGGTCCGGATCGATCTGGACTATTCGATCATGCCTCTGATCAATAGGCGCAATCTGATGATCCAGATCGCATCTCTTCTGAAGGTACATAAGCTTTTGCACGTACCCCTACACACTAAACATAGGCATCCAGTCAGTGAACTGGTGCGTCCAAATCAGCACCACTGTGGTTCGATTTGCCAAAACTTTTAGGCTCTTCAAAGCTCCTCACGATGATGTGTACGTGTAAAGTGCAAAGTGCGTCTCTAAAGCGTCCAATGCGACTATGTGCGGCATGCACGGGCCCAGCTCCGACTCGGACGGTGCTCTGCACCGTCCTCGTTCCTATTTGAGTTAGTCAAAGGCTAGTCAAAATTGTCTTGGTGCACTAGGGTGTACCATAAGGAGCTCCAATTGATTACTTTTTATTAGTGGTGAAGCTCTATATAAACTAGTCAGACATCAAATATGTTTTCTATGTGAGATATGACTTTCCATATTCCCACCCTTTTATATTCATTATATAAAAAGCATTTAAGTGCTAACGTTATGCATTAATTTCTCATTCACCCAAAATTGGTTTTGAGAAATTCAAAATGCTAATTTCATCTACCCGCGATGTAGATTACGATTACATCATATATTTTCCGAAATAGATAAATAATTCCACTTAAATAATTGGTCAAAATTGTATCAAAACCCATTTTATTAAAATCAATTTCCAACAAAAAATGACTCAGAAGGGAAACAAGTAAAGTGCTCTAATTAATAGTTAGTTAATACGCAATTTATGCGTATTGTTTCCTTTTCATTTAGCTTGATTTATCCACTTGCTTCAAATTTATTATTATTATTATTATTATTATTATTATTATTATTATTATTATTATTATTATTATATTATTATTATTATTATTATTATTATTATTATTATTATTATTATATATATATATATTATGTAGTTATGTGAGACCAAATCTGGAGCATTGAATTATTTTTTAAACGGTCTAGATTAAATAGTTTTTATTATTTTTTAATGGTTAATTTATTGGACAAAAGGACTTTTTGGTAAATCATCTTATATCAGTTATTAGGAAAGAAGTTATACTTGGTAGTGGCTATAATTAAGGGATTAGTTTCAAGGTGATTCTCTTCCAAATCTTCCCCCTTGGATAACTGAAAAGTTTCAAAGTCTTCTCACTCAAAAAGCCTCCCTCTCAGTCGAAAATCAGGAGAAGGTTGGTCTCCAATTGGTCTCTAATTTAGTCTTCTTCACCGTGTCGACGCCCACACTGTCGAAAAAGGTTTTTTTGTTTTCTTCTCCGTTTGGAATTTTTTTCGAGAATTTTTAGGTTAAGCCCTTTGTGGTTTTTGTTTTTATTGTGATTTGTGTGATAAGTAATCATAATTTATACATGGCCAAAAATTCAAAGAGGTAATCATAATCCATACATTCAGTTTTCATTGTAAATTTTTAGAGAATTTTCGTGATTTGTGTGATATTAGATGTCAGCAAGCACATCTAATATTGCTTAGGTGGGCTCTTTGAATTCACATCTAATTTTCGAAATTGTGATTACCTCTTTAAATTCACATATAATTTGCTGACATCTAATATCACACAAATTCACAGTTTACATTGTGATTACCTCACCGTGATTGAAAAAAAATCGAAATTGTGATTACCTCTTTGAATGATCGAATGATGTGCTTGCTTATTGATTTTATGAATATTGCATATCTATATTTTTTTCACTGCTTAGGTAGGCTATGTTTACTGTTTTTAAGTTAATAGGGTTTTTAATTGAAAAACAAATTGGGGAAATAGAGATTAATTAGGAGTGTTTTGTTTCAATTGAAAAAACAAAATGGAGAAGTAGGGGTTAATTAGGATTGCTACATTTTTTTATGTATTGGAAACTGCTTATTGAGGTTTTTAGGAATGCTTATTCAAGTTTGTTTAATTGCTTACGTATGCTTTATATTCTGCTTAAAATAATTGGTGAAACATGGGTTAAATAGGACTGCTCTTTCTCTTATATTCACTGGTTATATATGGTTGTTTTATTGCTTACGTATGCTTTATATTCTGCTTATATTAATTGGTGAAATATGGTTAAACTTGGTTTGGTCTTTTTTTATATATATTTTAAACATGTTTTTTGACTGCTCATTAATGCTTTTAACTATGCTTATATATGCTTGTTTTAATTCTCATGTATGCTTTATATTCTGCTTATTTTTTCATAAGTTGATTGGTGCTTTTTTTTGATAGATTTTGATTTGGAAATGGCAAAAGATAGTAGGAAAATGAAGGCCGCAAGGAAATATGCAACTACAATTTGTTTGGATGATATGAATGAGAATAGGGAGTTGAATTCGGGAGAGACGAAGAAGTTTGGTGGAACGGCGTGGGATCATAACAAACGATTATGTTTTTTTATTTTTGATCAAATGGTTGAATATTGTAGTATTTTGTTTTTGAATTTATATTTATGGTTGGTTTTGAGTAGTTGACGTATATGCGTAGTTTGCTATAGGAATGTTTTGAGTTAGTTGCATATTTTCTTTGATGAATGTTCAGTTTTTTGGTATAACATACGCTGTGTTATTCATAGTTGAGTACATGGACAACTTTTTTTTTATGTTTGGTATCATGACCAATTTGATCAAAAAGCAATAAAACAAGCATACATAAGCAGTACTTAATACGTCAATAAGCAGTAAAACATATGGACTAAATAAGCAATTTGTTTGGTTTCTGGACAATTTGCTCAAAAAGCTCTAAAATAAACATACATAAGCAGTACATAAGACGTCAATAAGTAGTAAAACATATGGACTAAATAAGCAATTTGCTTGGTTGCTGAACAATTTGCTCAAAAAAGCAGTAAAACAAGCTTACATAAGCAGTACCTAATGCGTCAATAAGCATTAAAACATATGGACTAAATAAGCAATTTGTTTGGTTCCGAATAATTTGCTAAAAAAACAGTAAAACAAGAACACATAAGCAATACTTAATACGTCAATAAGCAGCCCCCAAATTGTTCTTCCTTAAATGCAGACACACATTAGTGGTGTTCCATATGCAACAATTACTCGTTAGACGAGCATTATGAGTATATTATATAAGTATATTGTTTTTTTTGCATAACATCACAGTTTCTATTCAGCAAACTATATTTAATGTGAGAACGCAAAATATAGTAAATAAGTAAGCAACATTTTTCATATTCACAAGCAATTGTTTATGTACAACTAAGCAACATTCTAAACAATTATGGGTAATCGTCCTATTGTTGGTAATCGCTCCTATTTTCATGGGATTTAATTGGGTTATCGAGATTATGATTAGGATCCTAAAGGTAAGATGACACCAATTGTGGGTAACTCCTATTTTAATGAGATTTATTATATTTAGGCACCTCCCTATTTTTATGTGGACTAATTTGCAGCCAATTTAATTTTATCGGATTATTTATAAAAATTAAACAGATTTAATACTAGCCATTGAATAGGTAGATCTGTGGTCTAGATTTGGTCCTGCGTACTCATATAATGATTGGGTCCTATATAACCCTCCCCCTATGTATATATATATATATATATATATATATATATATATAAATATATATATTAAAGCAAAAAACTCTCTGAGAATCAAAAGTTTCCGCCAAAACCATGTTTCCAAATATGGTAAGTCAAGTTGTGTGCATAATTAATGATATTACATAACCATAATGATTGCAGGTTGTGTAATAGCCGATTCCAATTAGTAACTTAGGCGGCAGTTTGTATTGGATAAAACAACAATGCATATTTCAACTTTTGAATATATTGCAGAAATTCATTTTTTGCCTTGATTACTATATAAATAATACCTCTTTGTTTTTACAAAGTTTAAAATAGCTAGCATGCTTTTTGATTAATAATTTCGGTTGTGTTGTCTGGGAAAGGCAAAAGAGAGACTACATATTTTGTAAATAAACTGAATGAATAATTTGAATTTTGAAATTGCATCATAATCAAGATTTTTGTATTGAGATTATAAAAAGTCGTTACGAGATTATAAAAAGTTGTTTTTGAAAATATCTATATACTAAAGCTTGCTTAACACAGCACACATCAAATCTAATATACATATCTAGGCCCTAGGGCATCTAAAAAGGTTTTCAACTCCTCTTTTTTTTTTGGTCCGTCACTGATATACTGTTTAAATAGTGTTATCCCATTCAACAACACAATTCCTGCAATTACGTTTAGAAGAAGAAAAAATTTTCTACATACTAGGCAATGGGAATGAGATTGGTTTGTGCATATAATTACATTACTTTAGCAACTGAAATTGATAACCTTTTTTTCTCATTGTTTGCATTAGACTACGAAGTTCACCCTACAATCCGAAGACAACAGGTGAAAATTCCAACCAATTTTACAGCAAAGTCATAATACGCTATAAAAAGAAATATAATATACGATAATATTATGAATTACAGAACAACTGCAATGGAAATGAGTTTGGAGATTGATAACGAAGGCAAAAGAATTAGATGTTTATCTCCTAAACTATTTAGTTGTTGAATGTCTATCCAAGTTGTGCATAAATGTTGTCTTTTTATTTATTCTTTAAATATAATCAATTCTATTTTTTCTGATTTAAATAAAAAAAATGGCTAATGATTTTCAAATAGAAATACGTCTCTTTCAGGGTTTGGAAATTAACATAATCAGTTCGTCTAACAGTATTATTTTTTAAATAAAAGTATAAAATCCATAATAAAAATCCAAGAAAACTACATTTGAATGGATTACGTTTTTTTTCAAGTGTCATTCGAATGGATTTATGGAAAAATATAAGTATTTATTTTCTATTTAAAACACGAAATTGGAGTATTCGAAATTTCTTTAAAAAATTTTAGAAAATAAGAACATAATTGATGAGGGTCCATTTAGGCTGACCTAATGGGCCGAACTGAGGAAAACCTGCTAATGGACTGAACCGAAGAAGCCTTCCTAATGGGCAGACCTGAAGAGCTGATAAGCCCTGCTAATGGGCCGACTTGGGCCGAGCTTGAATGGAAAGAGTCGATGAGTTATGCTAATGGGTTGAGCGCCAATGGAGCCGAGAGCTCTGGATGAGCTATGCTAATGGGCCGCCCTCGTGATGAGGGTAAATATTGGATGACCTTATGGGCCGCCCTGAAGAACTCGTGTAGTTGGGCCGACCTGCCGAACTGGTCAGTAAATTAGGGTTCCAGAAGATTCGATATTATCTTAATTATGATTATGATACTAAATCGTAATAAACTCCTGATTTTCCGGAAACCCTAATTAGGGCAAAGTTATAAAAACCCATGTCCAGTTCATTCTTACCCTAAGCACACTTTTTATTCACTTTTATATTTTTGCTTTTTTCTTGTTGAATACTCTTCTTACTTAAGCATCGGAGAGGGTACGCCGGAGCAACCCTCCGGCCCCCCTTTTTGTGTAGGTCAACAGCGGAGATCGGTCGTAAGATACTTTTCAGGGAGGTGGAACAATTTTGGGATCGACCAATTGGCGCCGTCTGTTGGAACATCTGAGCAAGGACGTGAGCTTCAGAGAGTGGTGGTTATGGAGGACTTGAGGAGGAACTTGGTGGAAGATCTGAATCGCACACCGCTGGGTGATACTCTGGATGTAATAACACATGAGAACGCTAGGCCTCCATCACCGCCACCTGTGGTGGAAGACGATGGGCAAGGGATTCCGAGGGCAAGGGTGGAGGAGCAAACTCCCATTTGCGGAGGAGGTAGTAGTTTGGGGCCTATGTTTTTTGAACAGTTGGGTGGCTTTATTACCAAGGCGGTGGAAAGCAGGTTGAGGGTTTTGGTTCCGCCGCCACCACCTGTTGCTCCTCCGGTGGGGGAGAATGTGGCTAGAACACCGGAGTTCGGCGGAATGCTATGGCTGAAGAAGTGCATTCATCTAGGATGACGGAGTACACATCAACTGAAGATCCGGATTGGTCAGAAAGGATTGAGGATCTCCATCGGGAGGTGTGGGAGATTCGTAGAAAGGTGACGGGGGCTCCGGGAGGGGCTTTAGTTCGAGTGCATAGGGGAACCCCTTTTTCGAATGAAGTGATGGTAGACGAGCTCCCGTCCTCTTATCTGGCTCTAAACTTCAAATATGATGGTACCACTGACCCGTGGGACCATCTATGTCATTTTGAAAATGCTGCAATTCTACACAGATTCATAGATGGCGTGATGTGTAGAGTTTATCAGACTACTCTGACAAAATCGGCTCAGCAATGGTTTAGCCAGCTCCCTTCAGGTTCCATCAAAAACTTTGACAACCGCAGTTCGGAATTTTTGAATCAGTTCACGAGTTGTCGAAAGAATCAGAAAGCACCTCTAACTTTGTTTAGCATTAAGCAAAGGGAAGGATAATGGATTATGAGTTACATACAACATTTTACAAACCGCGAAATTGGTGGTGCCATCGCTAGTCCGAGAAATATTGGCCAATGCCCTAGCTCAAGGGCTGAAGGATGGTGAGTTTTTTGAATCTCTGATAATAGAACTAGTCGAAACATTTGATGAGTTGTTAGCTCGGGCGGAAAGGTTCATTAACTTGGAGGAGGCAATGAAAATTAAATAGGGAGAAGGAGAGAAGAGGAGAGAAAGGAAGGAAGATCGGGAGGATAAGGCACCACAGAAGAAGCCTAAGCCCGAGGCGACGGGTGGACGACCGAGGTACGAGAAATACACATCGTTGGCCCTACCTCAAGCCGAGGTGCCCATAGCTATTGAAAGACATTCTGACCTGAGGTGGCTAAAGGCACATGCAGAAGCACCATCGAAATCAAAGTGCAAGGAATATTGCAGGTTCCACAATGAGTATGGGCATACAATGGAGCAGTGTACGCACCTTAGGGATGAGATCGAGAGGTTAATTCAAGCGGGGCACTTAAAGGAATTTGTTTACGTGGATAGGTGGAAGGAGAAGGGGGCCGATGAGAGGGAGGACCTGCACCTACCTCCACCTCGGGGGACTAGTAGAGGGGTATTCTTAGAGAGCTCGAAAAAGTTATATCCGAGTAGCAGCTCGAGATCGGGTGCAGGAGCAGATGAAGGTGGAGTAGGTCGGACCAGGGCCAAATATCCAGTTTGGACCGAGTGATAGCGAGGGAGTCATAACTCCTCATAGCGATGCTCTTGTGATCACAGCCACAATTTCTAACTATGATGTTCAAATGAGTATTTGTCGATACGGGGAGTTCAGTGGATATCATGTTCTTGGAGTGCTACAGGAAGATGGACCTCTAGGTCGGCTTGGAGTCGGATTTGCGGGAGGAACCATCCAACCCATATGTATGATCACTTTACATGTCTCTCTAGGTAAGGAACCTAACCGTAAAATGAGAATGATAATGTTTTTAGTAGTTCATGCACCCTCTTCGTATAATGCAATGTTGGGTAGGCCATGGTTAAATACTTTCCAGTCAGTGGTTTCTATGTATCATTTGAAAATGAAATTCCCGGTAGGAGCAGAGGTCGGTGAGGTCGATGGGGATCAATATATGTTAAGGAAATTGTATGTAGAGAGCATTCAAAAAGTTGAGATGGGGAGTGTTTTTGATGATGATAAGAATAAAGATAAGATTATTAAGCTGGAAGATGAGCCAATTGAACATGTGCAACCAAAGGATGAACTCATGTCTGTAGAGCTAGTACCGGGAGACCCCGATAAGGTCACTAAGCCCGTGAAAGGTTTATTAGATGAGCTGGAAGAACTAAATGGGTGGTAACTCATGCGGGCATGGAATAATAACAATTTAAAGATATTACTCGTAAGATTAAATATAAGTAATGTAATGAATATCTTTTTGGTGATTTGAATGAAATTGATCTACGTCTCTAAATTATGTGTTCAGAAATAAGTTCGAAAGAAAATTAACAAGTATTTGGAGCTCAGCCCGAGCTAGACTCCAAATACTTGAGGCCACGAGGCCAATGCAAGGAGCTTGGCTCGAGCCAGCTTCCTTTGAAGAAATTGACAAGTATTTGGAGCTCAGCTCAAGCTAGACTCCATATACTTGGGGCCACGAGGCCAATGCAAGGAGTTCGGATCGAGCCAGCTTCCTTTGAAGAAATTGACAAGTATTTGGAGCTTACTTGACCTAGACTCCAAATACTTGGGGCCACGAGACCGATGCAAGGAGCTCGGCTCAAGCCAACTTCCTTTGAAGAAATTGACAAGTATTTGGAGCTCACCTCGAGCTAGACTCCATATACTTGGGGCCACGAGGCCAATGCAAGGAGCTCGACTTGAGCCAGCTTCCTTTGAAGAAATTGACAAGTATTTGGAGCTTAGCTCAAGCTAGACTCCAAATTCTTGGGGCAACGAAGCAAGAAATTGACAAGGAGCTCGAAATACTTGGGGGCAACGAGCCAATACAAGGAGCTCTTCCCTTTGAAGAAATTGACAAGTATTTGGAGCTTAGCTCAAGCTAGAGTCCAAATACTAGGGGCCACGAGGCCAATACAAGGAGCTCGGCTCGAGCCAACTTCCTTGAAAAAATTGACAAGTATTTGGATCTCAGCTCAAGCTAGACTCCAAATACTTGGGGCCACGAGGCCAAGGCAAGGAGCTCGGCTCGAGCCTGCTTCATTCAGAAAAAAAATTTGACAAGTATATTGAGCTCAACTCGAGTTAGATTCCAAATACTTGGGGCCACGAGGCCAAGGCAAGGAGCTCGGCTCTAGCCAGCTTCCTTTGAATAATAATAATAATAATAAAAATAAATTGGCAGAGTTGTGGAAGGTTTGATTGACAGGTTCCCGAACTGATTGAATGATGGAACAGCCCTCCGCGGATGGTAGAAAATCCCGACGTCCAATATTTATGCCTTCAGTTTGAGCCTTATCCATATTAGTGGTACATTCTATCAGAAGGTCGTTGAGCTCGGCCTTAATGTCGGAGTTGTTAGTCGTGTCATAGTGGCATGATTTAAAAGGACATGGCGTAGATACGGGAATTTGAAGAGACAAAACCCTAGAGGCAATTCAGTTCGACATGAAGAAACTATGGCTGAAATGCTTAATCCTTCCATCCATAGTTGGGGGAGCAATTGATGAGGATCCATTTAGGCCGACCTCATGGGCTGAACTAAAGAAGCCCTGCTAATGGACCAAACTGAAGAAGCCTTGCTGATGGGCCGACCTGAAGAGTTGATGAGCTCTGCTAATGGGAAGAGCTGATGAGCTCTACTAATGGGCTGAGCTGTGAGAGCTTGGGACTGAGATGAAAAGCTGAGGAGCTTTGCTGATGGGCTGAGCTGAAGAGCTGAGGAGCTCTGCCGATGTGCTGAGCTGTGAGAACTCTGCTAATGGGCTCAGCTGTGAGAGCTTTGGGCTGAGCTGAAGAGTTGAGGAGCTCTGCTAATGGGTCGACCTGAAGAACTCTTGTAGTTAGGTCGACCTGCCGAACTAGTCAGTAAATTAGGGTTCCAGAAGATTTGATCTTATCTTAATTATGATTAAGATACCAAATCATAACGAACTCCGGATTTTCCGAAAACCCTAATTAGGGCAAAGTTATAAAAACCATGTCCAGGTTCATTCTTACCCTAAGCACACATTTTATTCACTTTTATATTTTTGCTTTTTTCTTGCTGAATACTCTTAGACTTAAGCATTTGAGAGGGCACACCGGAGCAACCCTCTGGCCCCCCTTTTTGTGCGTCGACGGCGAGATCGGTCGGAAGATATTTTCAGGGAGGCGGAGCAATTTTGGGATCGACCAATTGTAGACAAATTAAATTTGCACCAATCGAAAGGTGACACATGTGAAATTCTATATTAAATATCAATTTTCTATTTCTATTTATATTGGGGAATTTAATTAAATTTATTTCCTAAATTAAATAGTTAATTTATTGATATTTTAATATATGTTTGATTGTCCAATTAAAGATCGTCTAATGTCAAATTCTCATAGATCAAGATTTATCTTGATAAATTATTATCTCTTTTGATAATTATCATATTTTGTGATTAAAGAGATAATATTAAATCTTGAAGGACCAATCAAATCGAAGCCTTTACCATATGAGTTATCCAAGAACCCCTCTCTAAATGTATAAATAGGGGTCATTCTCAAAGAATTAAATCACAATCCGAAGAGAAGAAATCCAAACAAGAAGGCGGTGGAGGAAATTCTCCAAGTCAAGAAGAAGAAATTCAAGGAGATCCACGGTGTTTAAGGAAAATTGAAGGCGTTCATCACGGAGTCCATTAAAATCACGGCATTTGATTCGGGAAAAGCTTTTCGTGCCCTCGAGTTACGTTATTTAAGTCAAATACGCCAAGAAGTCTCAAGTTTAAAAGTAAAATATCATTGAATATTCCACGTTTGATTTGAGATTAAGCTTCAAGCCCTTGAATTAACGTTATTCAAATTCAAGTTCAAGTTTGGAAAAGATCAAGCGGAAGAGTTCACCCCCGAATTATCAAAATCCAGATAGTATATTATTGAAGAGAATAATCAGAGGAAGGAATAGAGATTGTAACCTATATTCTTCATATGCCAATGGGACAATCTCTACCTCTGATATCTTATCTTTAAACCAAGTTCATATATCAACGAAGATGGCCAACCATTTCAAGTCCACAAATATTAACCATTCAATGCCAAACTACGAAGTCACTGCTCCAATATACAATCATAACGGGTCAATGGAAGATAGCCAGTCATCGAACCATGAAGTTACTCCTCCAACAAACGAAGGGGCATGGAAACAATGTGAAAAATATGGAACTGCAAATAAAGAATCGTTGGGCCCGCTCGACGTGCATGCACATTCTACAAGCTCAAGATTTGAAACTATAGCAGCTATGGTGGTCCAAGCTACTTCACTCGAAGGCCATTGAAGGACTTACAAAACATGTTCAAGAGCGAGACTCCCAAATCATGAAGTTGATAGACAAAGTTGACCAAGTTGATTCAAGTCAATTGATGGGCAAAGAAGTCGAAACTCAAGATGATGTTGAAACATCCACAAGGCAACAACCTAACAAAAAGAGGAGCCTCCAGCAAAGAAGTTGCAAGTCTCGTCTGATCGCCTGATTCCAGTTGACCAACTCAAGGAGATTATCATGAGGACTATCAAAGATAAGATTGATGGAAGTTCCAAATCATGTTTGACTTATGCTAAGCCGTACACATGGAGAATTGACAACTTGAAGATGCCTGCTGGTTATCAACCCCCGAAGTTCCAATAATTTGATGGCAAGGGCAATCCAATACAACACGTGGCTCATTTTACTGAAACGTGCAATGATGTTGGGACTTATGGTGATCACTTAGTGAAGTAGTTTGTTCGATCTTTGAAAGGAAGTGCATTCGATTGGTGCATCGACTTAGGGGCAAATTCAATTGATACATGGAGTAGTTAGAACAAGAGTTTCTCAATCGTTTCTGTAGCACCCGATGAAGTGTTAGCATGATTGAACTATCAAATTCACGCCAGTGGATGGAAGAGTTCGTCATTGACTACATCAATCGTTGGAGGGACTTAAGCCTCAACTGCAAAGATCAATTATCAGAGGCTTCAGTAATTGAGATGTGCATCCAAGGAATGCATTGGAGTCTATGCTACATACTTAAAGGAAACAAGCCAGAAACTTTTAAAGAATTACCAACTCGAGCACATGCCATTGAGATAAGTTTGAACTTTGACCAACAAGAATGCCCAATTAATATCAGTGATGATGACAATGAAGAAGAAAAATTGGAGCCATATTCAACATATCAACGCTCATAGATACGAGCATAAACCATCTAAACTTGTCAAATTAAATCCTGCTCAAATACTCCTGGATACGAGTATAAACTATCAATATGTCTCAAATTCAAATGATTACTCCTTGATATGAGTATAAATGATCAATATATATCAAATCCAAATGAAGACTCCTTGATACGAGTATAAACTATCAACATATATCAAACTCAAATCATGACTCCTTGAAACGAGTATAAACTATCATCATATATCAAATTCAAATGAATACTCCTTGATACGAGTATAAACTATCATCATGTCTCAAGTTCAAATGACTACTCCTTGATACGAGCATAAACTATCTAAAAATCTCAAATCAAATATATACTCCTGGCCCACATAAGTATAAATTGTTTATGGCACTTAAAAAAATATGTTTTATGAACTACGTTTTGACTTGATCTATTTGTTAATGGTACATAGGCAACTTAGAATTTTCTAAGTTCAGTCATAAGTTTGTGATGAATTATGTCATTGTAAAAAAGAAAGGGGAGTTAGGAAATAACATGCTCAATAATGTTTTCCATTTGTGGTGTGCAGCATCATCAACATTGGCTTCTCGTGGCTCTGAAGATTTGTGACTCATTTTTAATCTCTTCCAATGAGGCGTCACAGGGGGCATCTTCTCTCTCGATCATTGGCATGACTTTTAATAATGTAATTTTTGATTATTGGTCTATCATCGGTGACGAGTTGGTTGCTAATTCCACATTATTGATGATGTCTCCTTTCTTGGCGGGTCTATCATCAACGACTAGTTGGGTGCTAATTCCACAACGTAATAACGTCTCCTTGCTTGGTGAGTCTATCATCGGCGACGATTTGCTTGCTAATTCCACACCCAAGATGATGTCTCCTTGCTTGGTGAGTTTATTATTGGCGACGAGTTTCTTGGTAATTCCACACACTTGATGACGCCTCCTTACTTGGTGAGTCTATTATTGGCGACGAGTTGCTTGCTAGTTTCACACTCTTGATGACGCATCCCTGCTTGGCGAGCCTATTGTTGATGACCAGTTGTTTGATGATGTTTTCTCCACTTGGCGAGTCTGTCGCTGGCGGCGAGTTATATGCAAAAACCACATCCTTGATGGTGTTTCTTCACTTGGGCAAGTTCGTCGATGGTGGCGAGTTATTTGTGAAATCCACATCCTTGATGGTATTTCTTCACTTGGCGAATTCATCGATGGCAAGAAGTTATTTGCAAAATCCACATTCTTGATGGTGTTTCTCCACTTGGGCGAGTCCGTCGGTGGCAGCAAGTTCTTTGCGAAATTCACATCACTGATGGCATTTCTCCACTTGGCGAATTTGTCGATGGTAACAAGTTATTTGCAAAATCCACATCCTAGATGGCGTTTCTCCACTTGGGGAAGTCCGTTGGTGGCGGCAAGTTCTTTGTGAAATTCACATCCTTGATGGCGTTTTCCACTTGACGAGTTACTTATGGGATCTACATGGTGTCCCTCCACTTAGCGTGATCATGAATGATGCTCACTTGCGAAATCCGCATCCTTTTAATGGCTTCCTCCGCTTGACGAGTCTGTTGATAGTGGCGAGTTATTTGCAATATCCACACCTTGATGACATCTCCCTACATGGCTTTACATATTGACCGACAAGTGGATCATGAACCACCAAGATGATACCTCTTTCAATGGATTGACTCTTGTCATCAAGAATAACCAAGTGTTGCATGTCGGGCGAAGAATAAATATCTTTGAAATACACCATGGTTAACCTGTAAAAAAAGAGAGCAAATAGATGAAACCGAAAGCTGGGCGTACCTAGTCGAGCGAAAGAAGTGGTGAACAATTGAAAAGAAAATACTATTGGAATTGGTCTTTGAGAAATTGGGTGTTGACCCGATTTTGACCAATTAATTAAGTGGTTTCCATTTGTGACAAATGGAATTAAATTATTTGTAAAAATTCTACTAAGAAAGTAGATGAGAATAGCATTTGGAATTTTTCAAAACCGATTCCGGGTGAATGAGAAATTAATGCTAAAAGTTAGCCACTTAATACAAATAAATGGTATGGAAATTGGAAAATGTGGGGGAGGAGAGATGCTCCATCCCACATAGGAAAAAGGAGGTAAAGTTGCACACTTTATTTATCCTAAGTTGGACAAATGGGTTTGGGCCCTTGGGGGCACCCAAGTTTTTAAAGGGGAGAGGACCTTCATGCTTGTGGGTTGGTCAAAGCACACACGCGCGCGCGCCCGCCGCCCGCCGCTCGCCCGCCCGCCGGCTCGGATCGGCTCGGGCCGTCGGTACGGGTCGTGGGCCTGGGCACGGGCTTGGGCTTGGGCTTGGAGGCCCTTATTCTTTTTGGACCAAAACCTTTAGAAATTAAATATTTAATTAATTTTTGAAATTAATTAAAAGGGTTCAATGAAATGTTTCGGCCACAAGACGGGCAGGAGCACGGCCCGTGCGGTCGGTCGGGTCGTGCTACTTGCCGAGAGAGTCTGCGCCTACACGCACGGTAGGAGCACGCCTGCGGTGTCTTTGGCGACATGTTCTTTCCATACGGGTGCCGGCCTATAATAGTCGCCGCACGCACGGGTAAGAGCACGACCATGCGTGCCTGTCGTGCTCCCCTGAAATAATCGCAGTCGCCTTGACCTCTTCAAAAGCTTGAAAGTCAAAAGGTGTCTTTTTCGAGCCAAAAGACATGTTCTTTCCATACGGGCGTCTAAGGCCTATAATAGTCGATCCTCGGTGATTTTCGAAAAACATACAAAAATAATCGATAACATAATACGAGCATTGCATTATCGCATATTGCCTTTCACCACCTCCTTCAAAAGCTTGAAAGTCAAGAACAACTTGTTGTTTGTTTGTTCCGTTTTGAAGACGATGGCATCTTTGTCTAACCCCATCAGAAGTCGTTGTATCTTAGTGGCGAGCGCGTTGAAACCGTAAGCACTAGTATACTTTGGGCGTTTTCATCTTGCGGAGACAGACCCACTCGCCTCGACTTAAGCCTATACACTATCCCCCATTTTTTGAAAAAAAAAACCTTTCACCATAATTTACCCAACAATCGCAAGACGAAAGCTGCCTTTGTTTTTGTTGAAGACGATGGCATCTAGTTCGATCTCGTTCACACCCATGGCGGCAGCTCCCGCTCACGCGAAAAAATAAGCCCAAGTTTTCTCGGTGCCGACTTCAAACGTTGGCAACATAAGATGCCAAAATTCTACCTCACTACTTTGGGGTTGGCTCGTTTCCTTTAATTTTTTTTGTTTTTATTTTTTTATAAAAGATGAAGTTGAAACAACCGAGAATCGCTATGTCATTATGCTTGGCAAATAACAATAGATTTTCTATGCCGCAACTTTTCTTTTTATATTAATGAACGGGCTAGATAACACTCTCTCAAATACAATGTCTTTTATAGCATGTTCAAGACGTCCAAGGAATTGTGGTAGTCCTTGGAGAAGAAATACAAGACGGAAGATGCCGGCACAAAGAAATTTATTGTCGACAAATCCTGGAGTACAAGATGGTTGACACCAAGACGGTGATCAACCAAGTTCAGGAGATTCAAATCATCCGTCACGACTTAGTGTCTGAAGGGATGCTTTTGAATGAATCCTTTCAAGTGGCTGCAATTATCGAAAAATTGCCGCCATTGTGGAAGGATTTCAAAAACTACCTCAAGCACAAGCGCAAAGAGATGGGGCTTGAGGATCTGATTGTTCGGCTCCGCATCGAAGAAGACAACCGGAAATCAGATGTTAAAACTAGTAAATCTGGAATGGAGGCTAAGGCCAATCTTGCTGAGTCGAGCACTAGCAAGAAACGTAAGCACTCCGGGAAAGAGAAAGGCAAGGCCAAAAAGTTCAAGGGGAATTGCTACAATTGTGGCAAACCGAACCACATGGTGAAGGATTGCCGACACCCAAAGAAGGGCAATCAAGGTGGCAACCAACAAGCCAATGTGACGGAGGACAAGTCGGTTCCAATAGACTTGTCGGAGCTCGATCTCTCCGCCATTGTGTTTGAAACCAATATGGTGGATAACCCAAGGGAGTGGTGGATAGATACCGGGGCTACTCGTCACATTTGTGCCGATAAGGAGATGTTCTCCTCCTACACTCCGATCAATGGAAGAAAGTTGTTCATGGGGAACTCCTCGACTTCCAACATCGTTGGGCTTGGAAAGGTGGTGCTCAAGATGACTTCCGGGAAGGAGCTTACGCTTGTAGATGTGCTGCATGTCCCAGACATCCGCAAGAACTTGGTTTCTGGTCCGTTGCTTAGCAAGGCCGGCTTTAGACTAGTGTTTGGGTCCGACAAGTTTGTAATGACCAAGAATGGTCAGTTTTAATGTAAAGGTTACCTTGATAAGGGCCTGTTCAAAATGTCTGTTTTCCGCCAAGAGGCGAAGAATAAAAACGTTACTTCTGTTTACTGGTTGGAATGTTCTAATTTATGGCATGATAGATTAGGACACGTAAACTTCAACACAATTAAAAGGTTAGTGAATCTGGAATTAATACCTACATTTAAAACCGATTCACAAGACAAATGCGAAATTTGTGTTGAAGCAAAATTGGCCAAGGCACCGTTTCATTCGGTAACGAGAAGTACCAAACCACTCGAGTTAATTCATACAGATGTATGCGACTTAAAACTTGTGCAAACTCGAGGTGGGTAAAAGTACTTCATAACGTTTATAGACGATTGCACAAGATATTGTTATGTATATCTTTTGAAAAGCAAAGATGAAGCTTTAGTAGCTTTTAAAACTTATAAGAATGAAGTTGAAAATCAGCTTAATTTGAAAATTAAGATGATTCGAAGTGATAGAGGCGGAGAGTATATTGCTCCGTTTGAAGAATTTTGCTCGGAAGCGGGTATAATTCATCAAACGACTGCACCTTACTCACCTCAATCAAATGGTGTTGCAGAACGCAAGAATCGTACTCTTAAGGAGATGATGAATGTGATGTTGTTAAGTTCTGGCTTACCCCAAAACTTGTGGGGGGAAGCCATACTTTCTGCAAACTACATTCTTAATAAGATCCCACACAAAGGTAAAAATGAAACTCCATATGAGTTATGGAAGGGACGTAAATCGTCATACAAATACCTTAAAGTGTGGGGGTGTTTGGCTAAAGTTGAAGTACCTAAGCCAAAACAAGTAAGAATCGGTCCGAAGACGATCGATTGTGCTTTCATTGGTTATGCTAACAATAGTAGTGCATATCGCTTTTTAGTGCACAAGTCAGCTATTCCTGATATAAATGAAGGTATGATCATTGAATCAAGGAATGTTGTATTCTTCGAGAATATCTTTCCGAACAAAGAACGGAAAGAAGAAAGTTCGAGTAAACGGACTTATGAAACTGCAAGGTTACCTCAAAGTGATGATGAAGAGGAACCAAGACGCAATAAAAGGACAAAAGTAGCTAAGTCTTTTGGTCCTGATTTTCTAACTTATATGTTAGAAAACGAACCCCGAACTATTCAAGAAGCATTGTCTAGTCCAGAAGCTCCTCTCTGGAAAGAAGCTATCAATAATGAGGTAGATTCCATCATGCAAAATCACACTTGGGAGTTGGTTGATCTCCCATCGGGTTGCAAGCCTTTGGGATGCAAGTGGATCCTCAAAAGGAAGTATAAAGCAGATGGATCTATTGACAAGTATAAAGCCCGATTGGTAGCTAAAGGGTTTAGACAAAAGGAGGGATATGACTTCTTCGATACATATTCTCCTGTCACGAGGATTACGTCCATTCGTGTTCTCATTGCTATTGCAGCTTTGCATAACCTTGAGATACATCAAATGGACGTTAAGACTGCCTTCTTGAATGGGGAACTTGAAGAGGAAATTTATATGGAACAACCCGAGGGGTACGTTGCACCCGGTCAAGAGCGAAAGGTGTGTAAACTTGTTAAGTCACTTTATGGACTAAAACAAGCACCTAAGTAATGGCATGAAAAGTTTGACTCGACTATGAAGTCAAACGGTTTCAAGATCAACGAATGTGACAAGTGTGTCTACATTAAAGGTACTACAAATGATTACGTCATAGTATGCCTTTATGTAGATGATATGTTGATTATGGGAAGTAGTCATGATTTAATCATGAAGACTAAGAACATGTTAAAAAAGAACTTTGACATGAAAGATATGGGATTATCTGATGTTATATTAGGGATTAAAATCTCTAGAACTTCGATGGAATTGTCTTGTCACATCCCCATTATGTCGAGAGCATACTCAAAAGGTTTAATGCTTTTGACAGCGCTCCTCCTGCTAAGATAATCAGTAGATCTAAGTCTACACTTGGCCAAGAATAGAGGCGAACCAGTTTCTCACCGAATATGCAAGGGTAATTGGCGATCCGATGTACTTAACGAATCGTACACGTCCAAACATTGCATATTCAAGTGAGTAAACTAAGTAGGTTCACAAGTAACCCAAGCACGGATCACCGAAAGCCGTGACAAGGGTACTTAGATATTTAAAGTATACCATGAACTATGGAATACTTTATACAAGATATCCAAAGCAAAGATTAGAAGGATATTGTGATTCCAATTGGATATCGCATACACAAAAGACTCCAAGTCCACAAGTGGATTTGTTTTCACAATAGGTGGAGGAGCGGTGTCGTGGAAGTCTTCTAAGCGGACGTGCATAGCTCGAATCCACTATGGAATCCGAGTTCATTGCTTTGGATAAAGTCGAGAAGAAGCGAGAATGGCTTAGAAACTTCTTAGAGGATATTCCTTGTTGGAATAAGCTTGTGCCTCATTGTTTTGATACACCGTGATAGTCAATCAACAATCGGAAGGGCACAAAGCAAAGATGTATAATGGTAAGTCTAGACATATACGTCGGAGACACAATACCATTAGACAGTTGATTTCGAATGGGGTTATTTCGGTTGACTACGTGAAGTCAAAGGAAAACTTTGCGATCCGCTTACAAAAGGCATAAATCGAGATCAGATGTATAAACTGTTAAGGGGAATAGGTTTAAAATCCACAACTTAAAGAATGTTCATAGCGGTAACTCAACCTTGTGAATTGGAGATCCCAAGACCTTGGTTCAATGGGACAACTAAGTTATGAATGTTCAGCTGAACACTTGGAAAATGTGTTAACTCATTCTCGATACATCCAAGTGTATTTAAACCTGCTGAATGTGGTGAGGTTAAGTTTAAGACTTTTAATGATTCCTACACCGAAAGGTGGAGTATAAGATATTGTCCAGGGCCGAAATGGACACAACGTGAGAACAACAAGTGTTAGAGTTGTTATTGTGTAAGTAATGTTGCCTCGGTTTACACAAACGGCTGAGTAGTTCAAGACATCGCATCACTAAGCAGCTAGTAAATCCGATAGTATTTTACTAAGGAATGTTCAAAGCCACAAGCTACCTATCCTGATGTAATAACGATTCGCCGAGACTTTCAAGCGAATCTGCTTACACGCATGCATTAATTTCATTCATGTGGGGGATTGTTGGAATTGGTCTTTGAGAAATTGGGTGTTGACCCGATTTTGACCAATTAATTAAGTGGTTTCCATTTGTGACAAATGGAATTAAATTATTTGTAAAAATTCTACTAAGAGAGTAGATGAGAATAGCATTTAGAATTTTTCAAAACCGATTCCGGGTGAATGAGAAATTAATGCTAGAAGTTAGCCACTTAATACAAATAAATGGTATGGAAAATGGAAAATGTGGGGGAGGAGAGATGCTCCATCCCACATAGGAAAAAAGAGGTAAAGTTGCACACTTTATTTATCCTAAGTTGGACAAATGGGTTTGGGCCCTTGGGGGCACCCAAGTTTTTAAAGGGGAGAGGACCTTCATACTTGTGGGTTGGTCAAAGCACACAAGCGCGCGCGCCGCCGCCGCCGCCCGCCCGCCGGCTCGGCTCGGCCCGATCCGGATCCGGGTCGTGGGTCGTGGGCCTGGGCTTGGGCTTAGGTCTGGTCGTGCTCTCCCGCGCTTCGTCCAAAACCTTTAGAAAAAATATTTGTCTTTTTGAGCCAAAAGACATGTTCTTTCCATACGGGCGTCTAATTAAAATAGTCGATCCCGGTGACCGAAAAACATACGAAAATAATCGAGATAACATAATACGAGCATTGCATTCTGCATATTGCCTTCAGCCTCCTTCAAAAGCTTGAAAGTCAAGAACAACTTGTTGTTCGCTGTTGTTCCGGTTTCCTTGTGCTGCAAGCCGAAACTGTAAAGTCGTTGTATCTTAGAGGCGAGCGCCGGAACCGTAAGCACTAGTATACGGGGCGTTTTCGTCTTGCGGAGACAGAATCTAATTGTGGCCTCGACTTAAGCCTATACACTATCCCAACAATTTTCTGAAAACAGAAACCTTTCACCATAATTTACCCAACAATAACTAGCTATATGGAGAAAACAAGTTGCAACCGAAAGCCGAAGAATAACGTTGTGGATGCTCCTCTCTTTTGATGGTGGGAAAATCAAAGAACCAAAGCCTTCCTTTTATAGCTGCTGAGGAGAACTCGTATTTGAGTCCATTTAGGAGATTTCTCATTGTTTGATTGCTTGGGTGAGGTAACGAAATGTCGGAATCCAATTAGGAGTATGCTTTTACTCCGATAAGGAACATACACATAGCTGGTGAAGGACTTTCTTTTGATAAGTTTGCTTTAAATATGAAGTGAGTATATTGGTTGCCTCCGTCCCAAGCCCACCCAATTTGGTTTGATTCATCCAAATTACTTGCGAAGAGATAAAATACCATTTAAATTTGGAATCCTGATAAAGAATTGATCAACCAAAAAATTGTGTTGATAGAAGGATTCTAACGTGAACCTCATCAGGAACTTAATGTCAATTTCCATGCACGCCGGGAGATTTATTTTTATTGAATTCATGATCTAATTGGAAAGCAATCAATTAGACTTGGAGCAAGATTTTCTGATATGGATTGAATTATAATTTGCAAATAAATCCTACAAAGCCCATAATTTTTGGGCCAAATTATTTGGGTGTTGAATGTGTGCTTTGTTTGCGACAACCCTTTAATGATGTGGGCTTCAACTAGTGATTCATGGGATCGAGTTTCATTATCTGAAAATTGAATACTTATGGATTATATATGAAATTTTATGATTTATTTGTATAAATTTTCAAAGTCAATCAAGCCGACAAGTTTGAATTAAGTATCGCGATTGCAACTTATTCACTCCAAGATATATTATCCGTGAACGAGTCGCGAGGGGGCATTTGTAGACAAATTAAATTTGCACTAATCGATAGGTGACACATGTGAAATTCTATATTAAATATCAATTTTCTATTTTCTATTTATATTGGGGAATTTAATTAAATTTAATTCCTAAATTAAATAGTTAATTTATTGATATTTTAATATATATTAGATTGTCCAATTAAAAATCGTCAAATGTCAAATTCTCATAGATCAAGATTTATCTTGATAAATTATTATCTCTTTTGATAATTATCATATTTTGTGATTAAAGAGATAATATTAAATCTTGAAGGACCAATCAAATCGAAGCTTTCACCATATGAGTTATCCAAGAACCCCTCTCCTACAAATATAAATAGGGGTCATTCTCAAGGAATTAAATCACAATTCGAAGAGAAGAAATCCAAGCAAGAAGGCGGTGGAGGAAATTCTCTCAAGTCAAGAAGAAGAAATTCAAGGAGATCAACGGTGGTCAAGGCAAAATTGAAGGCGTTCATCACGGAGTCCACTCAAATCACGGCATTTGATTCGGGAAAAAGCTTTCAAGCCCTCGAGTTACGTTATTGAAGTCAAGTCCATTTTAGAGGAAGATCGAAGAGTCAAATCCACCAAGAAGTCTCAAGTTTAAAAGTCAAATATCATTGAATATTTCACGTTTGATTCAAGATTAAGCTTCAAGCCCTCGAATTAACATTATTCAAATTCAAGTTCAAGTTTGGAGAAGATCAAACAGAATAGTTCATCCCCGAATTATCAAATTCCAGATAGTATATTATTAAAGAGAATAATCAGAGGAAGGTATAGAGACTGTTACCTATATTCTTCATTTGATTTATATATGTTAGCAAATATGGGTCAATATCTAAATCACATATTTGCACATAAAGGTGGATCGAGTATACCTATTTGCAGCGGAACCGTCGATCCCCATAGCCAGGATTTAGCCCATCTACAAGCCTCCCTTTGATCCATGATTAAGCCATCTACAAGCCCTCTCTTTGGTTGAACCCCGAACAACGAACGAACCCCTAGATTGGTTGAACCACGAACAAAATCACGAACCGCCTTTCTCGTTGGTGTAAATAATTACTAGAATTATTTACTTGGATGTGCACACCTCAAACCCTTAGAGAACTTTGGTGATGCTCCAAGAAGAAAACCGTAGAGAGAAATTTTAGGAGAGAGATTATACTTTTTCCATGTAGGGGACGATATTTTTAATTGGACTGATATTGTAGGGAGAGATATCAATATATATCTCAATCCCATATCCCAGTTAGAGTCCTAATGGGAGAGGTTTCTAGATAAAACTCATCTAAATAGCACTCCCTAATATCTCAAATACGGATGCAACCTAATTGCACCTAATATCTCCAACTCATACATATTTGACTCGACTCATTCGAATCACATCCTCATAATTCTCATCTCACGTCTCTTCTTTTATACAGGGAATAAGGCGTGCGACCAAGCGAGAAAATAATGGTGATGAGAGTTATATTAAGTCATCACCAAACTAACATAACTCTACAACTCAATAACTCGTTGTGTACCCCAAACCAAGTGATCGCATCCAGTCAAACATCTCTAGATCCCTCAATAAAATAAATAGAACATGCTCGACTCACTCAAATATGTTTCTATATTCATGACTAGTCAAACACATATTTCGACATAGTCGCCCGGGCTATGAATCATAGAACATAAATGCGTTACCAATTTAATTCTTCCTTTGGCCCCACATGCCAATTAGCTTGGTCTTGATAGCTTTCCTAGACATGCTCCGACAGACCAAATCACACATGTCCATTAGATACATGCTAAAGTAGCGTCATCAAGCTTACACCTCATGACATGGTCCAAAGTCTCAAAGGGTACAAGAAAATAATATAGGCTCAGACAGTGACGAAGCAGGGACCCATTCAGTCACTTTTCCATAGGCGGTTGCCTCAAAGCATATGTAGTATGAATACATGCTATAATGGAGCTCCCACTCAATTTAGGCATATCACGCTCTAGACATCATACAAATCTTAGACCAGTCACTATTCAAGCGCCCAACCTGCGTACTACTCGTAGTCACTCCCAAAGTGCCATACGATAGTTCGCATATTCGACTACAAACAGACTATTATGAAGTTTGGAAATACTTCATAATCGATCAACTCGGATCTCATCTTAACCTCTAGTTAAGGCGACTGTTAATTATACTTATTAATCTTCCTCACTGCTCTAGCGCGACGACGATCATTCGCAAACCTTTGAGGGGAAACCTAAATCGTGCGACTTGATTCTCCACATGAGAACACATATTCTCGAACTTACATGGACAAACCTACTAATTTGGGTTTGTTATCAAACTAAAGCTCATATAAGGTTGAAAAATCATTTGGAGACACATATTTTATGATATAGGCAGCAATAAGATACACAAATCGACTTGCGCCATCATAAATCTAACCATTTTGAAGTGATTGCCCATTCTTCGCAAGCGCATATAGCTGCAAAGTGTTTAGAACCATCCTTCAACTTGCAATTTTATTTCCTTCAACTGTGTGTCCAAACTAATTAGCCATGCTATTCTCGCTCCCTATTAGCACATCTCCATCTGCTTAGAATCGCTCAAAGAAATTTGGCGCTTCTAACTGATGAGAGTGAGGATGTACTAACTTATAAGGTAGATAGCAATAAAGGAAAATATAATGCATTAATTTGTGCCTCACACCCATAAGTCTGCACTCAATTCAGTGGACTTAGCTTTAAAGGAAAAAATAGTCATCTTTCATTCTTCCAGCAAGCTTATCCCACTTGAAAAACAATTATGCAGAGGGAGATTGACTTTAGCGAGTTAGGCAATAAAGCCTCCTCGAGCTAATACAGTCGTCCTCCTAACCTCACGTACCACGATATCATTAGAGGATCTAAAAGAAATACTATCTAAAGCCAAGCATCACAAAGAAAAGATAGACAAGTTTTCTCACTCAACAAATATCTTACAAGTGCATTTATCCGAGTAAGATTATATCGACACATCAAGTTGCTCACACCAACTGTTGAGCATGAGGTGACTCTTTTTAGCCTCCTCTTGTGCAATTATAGCTGCACAACCCGATAATAGTCATACACATTCGCTCAATCTCAAAACCACATGCTAAGTCAACCAATATCTACAATTCACCCATGGAGATATTTGAAAATATTATCGAAAAAATAAGAGAGCAATTAAATAGTCAAACTTCATCTCAGTACAATTACGAGCGAAGTTGCCAATGTCATAAGTACACTTAATATTTGTTGATACTTAATTGCTTCATTTAATACGGTGACACGACTTCTTTGTCACTTTATGGATCAATTTATAGTTCTAGTTTTAGCTTTTGCTCTCGTCAAGCTACATTATGCTTATTCCAACATTCACCCGAGTTGGTTTATGTCAGTCAGCACAAGCAACAAGTGCACTCACTTGTGTATTTCTCAACTTTTTATAATCAACCTCTAGATAGACGATTTTCATTAATAACAACACAAATTATTAATATCTTTAATTCAACTCAAATAGTGAATTTGGATAACTAGAGTATTTAATCGGGAGTAAGCTCATATTCCAAAAATAGAGCTTAAACTCTTTTATTAAATTTGCAGCTTAAACAAAAGCGCAAAATTAATTCTTGATCCATAAGTATATCATCGGCATCTCAACTGCGATTATCGGGCAATTAAATTCTTACTTTTGCGACTTAAACAAATAAAGTGCAAATACTTTCTTTAATCCACAAAAATATTGTCCGCGTCTAAGCCGCGACAATACTGGATACTTTGTCCATTTTCATGCTAAATTGGCTAAACTAAAGTTGGTGAGTTTGGTCTAAACACATTTCAATAAACTGCGCAAACAATTAGGTACTGATCTAAAAAAATTATTCTGGATCCAAGTAATATTTATTATTTTCTTCAATTTAGTGAGATCGAAAATTTGCCACCAAGGCTAGTAATCATCTCTCACCGAATTGAAGATCACAATAAAAATTACTGATCTATGAATACAATTATCGATGTCCATAAATAAATCATGCATGCAACCATGCGATATAAGTAATCACGAAAAAAAATAGCCCCCATGGGCGACATTGACATATGGTGCATCATGTGGAGATAATTTAGACATATGGTGGTAAAACAAAAAATATCCTCGTAAAATTGATCTTACATAGCCTCCAAAAATGGCTCAATAAATACATTCCTCGGGAAAAAAATTAAAAAAAAATTACATATTTTCAAGGCCTACTACATCAATCTAAAAAAAGTAAAAATAAATGAGGATATTGAACTACCACCATTGTAAAAAAATAACTCCCATATATAATATTAATATAAAACATTAAACATTCACATACATGAGCACCCATATGTCAATGTTCATTCATTCCCAACACATAATAATTCATATCACATTAAAAACATTAATTGCAATACAAAAAAAAATTGCATACACATAAGCAAATAATAAAGCATGCAACTCATAAATTAAAAATCGCATAGAATATTTTTGCTTGTACCTCATGCTCAAAAAATATAACTTTTATTTACGCACCCTTATGCGAAAAAAAAATTCCATGCACTAATGTGCAAAAGATAATTTTCCAATGCATCACAATGCACAAAAATATTAATTTGTTGCAAGCATCTTAATGCGCAAAACAAATTTTCTTTTATGCAACTATGGCAAAAGAAAAAAATATCATTGCTATTTTGCACAATGATAATTTTGCAAGAATTCTCATTCGCAAAAATAATTTCTGCAAGCACTAAATTGCGCAAAATATTTTTACATGCATTAATACTAAAACAAAAAGAAATGCACAAAAATAATTTTACAAGCGTCCCAACGCGCAAAAAAAAAATTCATATATAGCATCATGCAAGAAAAAATCTGATGCCAAGCTTCTATACAAATATAAAACATGTTAGAGATATAACAAAAAATAATCTTAGCTTGGTGGAGGACATGCAATAGATATAGTAAAAAGTCTAGGGTTCAAATCTTTGAGACCAACAATTCCTTTAATAATTTTTTTTTTAATATCAAAGGAATACACCAATTAGGCAGCTACCAGCCCCACGTCATCTCCCGTGTGGCGTCCAGATCAATGCCACATCACCTGCCAAACGCCATGTCAGGCGCTACTTGTGACTAAACGCCACCTCATTGTCCACGTCAGGTACTCAAAACACATGGCCAATTTAAACATAGCCAACCAGAAATTGCCATGTGGCAATATATAAAAAAATGAAAAAACTTCCACAGCGGTCTGTACGCCGAGATAATGTTGGGGTACAATTCCAAAAATACTAGGCACAATAATTGATGCAAGTTTTTGTTTTTCACCCAAAAAATTGAATCGCTATAATTTACTCGTTTCAAATTAAATTTGCATGTATAATATATCAAATTAATCGTCTTTCTGAGATCTACAATTTGACACCAAAATTGCATGCATAAAATATCACGCCCCAAACGGGACGCGACGAACGATCCACAATTTAAATACAATAACCAAACAGTCCAGACAAATATCAACGAGAACCCAATGAGACAGAGTCTAAATAAGAAATAATAATTAAATAACAAGACAAGACAACTTAAAGTCTACAATCCATCATCCAAATTACAACCCGAAAGTCAACAAAATATAGTAACTTAAAGTCAAAGGGTCCTACGCCTTTAGTTACAAAAACCCGAATAGAAAGAAATACAAAAGTCCGACAACAACATAAGATAAGAGTCCAATCAACAAAGAAGAAAAAAGTAACGAATCCAACAAGTGTAGTACAAGGTCTCAATCCAGAGCACTTCCGCATCCTCAACGAAATCCTCATCCGAGGTTAGAAAATATGTGGGGATGAGACAAAATCTCAATGGATGGGGGTGATCGGTAATGTGCGAGTGTGGCGCAATATAGTTAATGTGAGAAAACAAGATTATATGAAAACGCGTGAGTATGATGCATGAAATTCGCATACGTTCGCAAGCATCGTGATAAAATATTTAAATAATATACTTATACATTCAAGAAAAAGTTCATGGTCACACAGCACTATGTGATTCAAATCAAGACAGTAGGATTGCGTGCGGAAGTGTAACGCCAATCCCATGCAAGGCAATTAATGGTTGCGTACGGATTTGTAGCGCCAACCAATGCAAAAACAGGTAGCGGTTGCATGCGGAAATGTAACGCCAACCAATGCAACAGAAGGTTGCGGTTGCGTAAATGTAACGCCAACCAATGCAACAAGTAAGTAGCGGTTTTAAAAATGTAACGCCAACCAAAACGGGTCCGATAACTCCTAATCGTGTGGATCGGGCAAATGATTCCTTCGTTCTTCCTTTTAACTCCCGGTCGGATGGTCCAAGACCGGCACCTTATCACTCCGTAGGCAAAGAAAAAAAATCCACAAATGGAGCTTGCAAGGCTCGGATCTGTCATAATCATGATTATACCTCGTACTACGACCCGCTTCCTTGACAAACTCCGTCCCTCGGTTGCGGGATTAGGGCGATGGGGCCGGAAGAGTGGAATAGCAAGAAAATGAGCCGCCTTGTTCCATCCCCCCCGACGTATCCATTCCGACGTGAGCTCGACACACCAAGTTGACTTAGGCAGGAAAGTAATTACAAGTACATGCAGTCAACTAGGCAGTCGAGTATTATTGATTCAGGGAAGCAGTTTTAGGAAAATTTTTGAAAAGCGCGAGTGGTAATTATGGCGTTGGTGGAGTTTTTGGATGAAAAGATTAGGTGGAACATAAGTCCCGTTATAGATTCAAAATCGCAAGGCGAGGAAGTCGCACCGCGATCGGGTATTAATCGGTCAAATTGATCCGATAAGTCAAGGGTTTTTGGGAAAGTAAAGTACTTTAATTAAATCTCCAAGTCAGAGGGTCCAGGGCTATTTTAGTAAAAGATAAAATAATTTGAGTTAGGTCCTTTATAAAAGAAAATTTGTAATTTAGCCCCGTTTTGTAAAAACTAACGCTTTTGGGGTTAAAAATTGAATAAATAAATATCCCGACTTTGAAAAGTTAAGAGGTCAGTTCCTAAATTCTCCAAATTGTCCAGAGATTCAGGTTTTTAAAATTTTGAAGTCGAGATTTTGTAAAATTCTCACATTGGCCCCAAATTTGTAAAAATTGCCAATTCGGACCTTAAGTTTTAAAAATTCGGAACTCACAAACCGGAAGGGCTTTTAATGTGATTCCAGTTGGAAAATGTCACTAAGGTTAGTAGGATATTGGGACAAAAGCATTTTGTAAAATAAATATGTGTAGGTCCTTTAACTTTTGAAAATATCATTTTTGTCCCATTTTGAAATAATTGCCTTTAAGGCTTTTAGGGGTCCAATTCTTATGAAATTTGAACCTTGGGTCCAAAATATAACTAAGTTATAGTTACGTTAGTATTTCCAGGTGCATGGGCTGCATAAGTCCTGTAAATTTCATTTGGGTCCTCAAGTTTAGTATTTTACACATTAGTCCCTCAATTTTAGAAAAATTATTTTCCAAGCCCTAACCACTTGGATTTTTGGAATACTTTTAAAATATGTAATTCCCAGTACCTTAAGAGTAAAAATTTCAAATTTTAAAGTTATGGTCTGGTACAGTTTTAAAAATTGCAAAGTAGCCCTTAAACTTTCAAAATTTTACAATCTAGTCCTTGGGCTTTTAAAGGTCGATTTTATTTATCTTAAAACTCTTCAAACTTTATTAAAATGTCCAAAAGTCATTTTTGAACCTGAGTACAGTCCTAAATTTTGAAATTTGCAGAGGGGTCCTTTAACTTTTATTTTCTTGTAATTTAGTCCACCAATTTTCCATTTTTACATTTTTAAGTCCAAAATTGAAATTTAATCAATTATGCTCGACTTTTCCAGGTTATAAGGCATCCAAAACATAGATTTTAAATATCATAACATGCATGTCCAATACATACAAGAATTCATCAATTAAAACAATAAAGTGTACATGCATGCACCTAAAATTCAATAAATAGCAATTTTGAGCAACTCTTGAGAATTTTCATGATTTGATATATAAAATTGACATGCAATACATAGATTATATATCTCAAGGCTCATGATCAAATTTTCTACATGCATTTAATCAAAATACCTAAAAGTTGGAAAATATTTTTTTCCACCCACCTTAAAATTGGAAATTGTGAAATAAAAGGATAATTTCACAATTTTTTTGGATGAGGCTTCTTAGGTCAGCCCCTAATTCAAAAAATATCAAAAATTTGAAGTTAGAAAAATGAGAAAAAATTTAAGAAGAAAAAGAAGGAAATAAGGAAATAAGAAGGACTACACTTTACCTTGTGTAGTAGGTGTTTGGAGACTAGTTGAAGCTTAAAATTTGGAAATTTTGGCTCAACTCCAAAATCACATAAGGTCAGCCCCTATTTCTCAAAAATGAAAAGGGGTGTTAAAATTTGAAAAAAAAAATAGAAGGAGTAGGAAAGAAGGGGTCTAGTACTCAATTCTTACCTTGTAGTCTAATTTCCTCTACTATTTTCTCTTCAAGCTTGAGGTCCTTCTTCAAAAATGTTGTCAAGCTCTAATCTTCAAGGTCTTCTAAATGTACCTCCAAACCAAATTCAAACTTAAGTTAAGAAGGTGGAAGAGATGAACAATGTGATATCCAAAAATGGATTGAAGATAAAATTTCTTACCTTGGTATGATTTGGTTCGATTTTTATGGAGTATAAGGAGGGAAATATTGAAATTTTTTCTAAGTATTGAAGAAGAAAGTGAGAGGAAGAATAGAGAGAAGTTGGGAGTTTTTAGAGAGAAGGAGGAGAATTGATTTGGAAGATCAATTGTGTTGGTGAAATTTTTGATCCAAATTTTTGAAACAATTGGCCTTGTTGCCGTGTACTAGGGAGAGAGAGAAGGAGAAAATTTTTCAAGCTTGTAATTTGCTTCTTGCATGGGAGACAAAGTGCAAGTCAAAGCATGGGCTTGAATGGTGTTGGGAAATATTGAGAAGAATGTTGGTAAAGTGGGAATAAGTTGGGAAAAATAGTAATAAAGAATTGGTGTATAAGATGATGTGTATAATGTTTGAATTAATGATATAATTATACACAAGATGACTAATATATGGTGTAGGTGTACAAGAGTTGGATGATATTTTTACTCCAAAAATACCACCATGGCCGTCCACTATGAGGGCAATATGGTAATTCCATATATTTTTTTTTGTCCCAAATTTGATGATAATAGATGAAATATACCAATCTCCCAAAATATTTAGTGATTTTCTTGATCACTTGTAAGTCTCATAATCACTTAATTCTAAATCAAAATCTTAATTCTATAAAGTAAAAGACTCTAAAATAAATAGTCTCTTAAAGTTCTAAGATGACTAATAAATACAAAAATAGTAATAATGATCAATCAAGTGATCATAAATGAGGAATAGAATTAAATAAGATCATGATCACAAGTAATTAAATAAAATGAAATAAAATACAAAATGTATATATTATTAATAATTATCCGTCAAAATGACGCGGTAAAATAGTCGATCGACAATAAGGATCAATTAATAGCTCGGAAAAATCGGGGCTTCACATAAAAACAGAAACAAAGATTCAAATTGTTTTTCAAATAAAAAAAACAATCACATGTATTATCAAACTCAATCACATCAAATCGGCGAGATCGAGACCGAATGATTCTGATACCACTGTTAGCAAATATGGGTCGATATCTAAATCACATATTTTCACATAAAGGTGGATCGAGTACACCCATTTGCAGCGAAACCGTCGATCCACATAGCCAGGATTTAGCCCGTCTACAAGCCTCCTTTTGATCCATGATTAAACCATCCACAAGCCTTATCTTTGGTTGAACCCCGAACAACGAACGAACCCCGTAGATTGGTTGAACCATGAACAAGATCACGAACCGCCTTTCTCGTTGGTATAAATAATTACTACAATTATTTTTTTGGATGTGCATACCTTAAACTCTTGGAGAAGTTTGGTGATGCTCCAATAATAAAACCGCAGAGAGAAATTTTAGGAGATAGATTATACTTTTACCATGTAGGGAACGATATTTTTAATTGAACTGATATTGTAGATATCTGAACTGATATTGTAGGGAGAGATATCAATATATATCTCAATCTCATATCCTAGTTAGAGTCCTTATGGAGAGGTTTCTAGATAAACCTCATCTAAATAGGACTCCCTATTATCTCAAATATGGATGCAACATAATTGCACCCAATAATATAAATTCAATTTGTACTATTTTTTCTTGTTTTTTCTTTGCAGACAATAAAAATTTGTGTTACACCAATAATATGTAAAAGAAGAAGAAAATAAAGAATATAGATATAAGCATGAAAATAAATATATTAAATCATTACCGATCATATTTTTCAGATCCGAGTCAAAATAGGTTTTAAATCTTCAGATTTGTTGAGAAATTCCCGTATTTTCGAAATTGAATATTAAAAAATACATTTGTATGGGAGCTGAGGAAATCAGATGATTATGCGAAACATTTGACGAGGAATGAATAGTTTTTTGAGCGAAGATAAAAAAATTTTGTAGAGAAATATTGTTTAGGAGAGAATTTTTTGTGAGAGTAACGAGTAATGACTACATGTCTTCCGAGGTCAAACAAAAACCTAAACGTAGGAATTAATAAGTACGACCAGTTGCGAATTTGTTATCGTCCAAAAAACTTGCAACCAATTTGTTTTTGTTTTGTTGTTTATTTTTATTGATTGTTAATCATTTGGTCCAATAATTGTTGGCCCAAACATAAATTATTTCCTACGTTGGGCCTTATATAGTCTTGGAAATATACAAATACCCATTAGACTTTTGGGGCGATTTTTTTGTTAATTTTTTCTGTTGAGTATTTTGAACTTTTTGTTGGAAATTATTCGGATCCTGGATCTAATCCAGGCCAAATAAGATCCGACTTTTTGATCTAATCGAGTGGAAGCGGAAGCGTGGGATTTCAAAAAATCGAGTTTTAGATATAAGAACACAAGATCATGCTTATTAAATTTATTTAAACTAAAGGAATAAAATAAAATTTACCTCTCTCGACGATTTTCTTGTTCTTCGCTTTTTCTCCGTCAATCCTTCGAATCCCCGAAGCTCGTAGACACCGCGCTCTTCCAATTCGATCCTCCCTATCAACGGCATTGTGTGGGCACCCAAATAATAATTCTAAGTTCGTAACTTTTATTTTCCTACGATGTACTCAACTCATGAGATCGTAGGATTGGACTAACTGGATAGGAGGAGAATTGAACTAGGTAAAAGTTAAACCATAAACCCATCAAACAAAAACACAAAACCAACCCTTTAAGTTTAAAGATACTGTTAGTGCCCTAAATAATAGTCGAAAATTCTTTCCAAAAAGAATTGACAGAAAAACTTGTTTAAAATGAAAATTTCCGAAAAGTTTGTTTTCAAAATCAATTGACCACATGTATTAGTTGGCCAAAACTCTTAACAATTTGAGAAGAATCTTTTTCAACTAACCAACTTGCAAAAGTGGGCGGCACTCAAATAACTTTTCTTTGATGATGGCCGAAATTGTGTGTTGTAATTGAGAGATGTGGTCCCTTTTTATGGCTGGTTGATCGGTTTCCTACTTAACTTGGTTTCCTATCTATTCTAGAATTAATAATTCTAGTTAGATTTAAACTCTAATTGATAATTATCCAATATAATTATCAATTAAATAATTATATTAATATCATAAATATCTTATATTTATTTAATTACAAGTACAGTTAAAACTGTAGAATATCATATATTCCCGGAATTAACTAATATTAATATATTAGCCCATATATTTTGAAAAACTCTTTTCCATAAACCCTTAGGAACTTAAAATATTATTTCTAACCCGCTTACTCTAGGAAGGCGAACCGGGGACTATGGGCCTATAATTATAAGCTCCAATAAATCGAATAAATAATTAACTCTTTAATTAATTTATTTGGCTTATTAATTCCGATAATACTCCACTATAAATTCGGAATTGCACTCTTATAATTATAGAATATCTTACTCTACGAATTGAGCAGTCCACTGATATAATCACTACATATAGATTAATCCTCCATAGACAATTCGTAATTGAAGCTAGGTAGTATCCGTTAAACCTCTTCAATTACCTCTTATCCTCATTTACCATTAATTCACTAGCGAATGGTTAATTTATAATCGGATTATAAATTAGAGATCTCAAACCATTCAGTTCCAAAATTAACAAATGAGAGAATCGTCTTTCTAATTCCCGCAAGAAGGAATGGATTCCATATCTGTGAATTTATATTCCCAGCTATTTAATTCAAATGTGAATCTAAAATGCAAGTGTTGGGAATGTCGTAGGACAAACTTAAACGAGCAAGTTAAGAATCACATAGAAATAAACAGGAGTCTATAATCACTCAGGATTAAGATTTATCCATATATGACCATCTAGTGATTTAATTCGATTTTTCATTTCTACAACGGAATTTGTATGAAAAATTCTAATTAAATCGGTCCAAGTCATATATGATCAAATCATATATAAATGCCCCCACTAAGATGTCTCCACATCGATGGTCCGGAATAAGACAGTCACATTCAAAATGTTTTGGGCGCATTAATGATGTTTTAATTAAAGATCCCATACTTTAATTAATTTCATCACGGACTTAATTTTAGTTTATTATCCATAATCTTAATCCTCATGTATATAACTCTTATATACTAAGATTATGGTTACATAAATAAACTAGGGATTTTCATGATATTCAAAAAAATACAAACATTATGTAAAATAGTTCGAAAATAAATGTCGCCTTTATTAATAATCAAAAACAATTCACAATTGCTTTAAGGGCACTATCCCTAACAATCTCCCACTTGCCCTAAAGCTTATGAGACATGTCTCTCAGTCCTAAATTATTTAAATGCCTCTCAAACACTTTTGCAGGCAATGTCTTGGTGAATGGATCAGCAAGGTTGTCGGCAGACGTTGTAATGCCCCGAAACCCTAAAGGTTGGGAACATCACCGTGGAACACTTGGATATTTATTAGTAGATTGCGGAAGCGTAAATAAATTATTTTAATTTCTAAAAAGTGGGCTTAAAATTTCTTAATTAAATATAAGACTAGCATAATTGGTAATGGTTTGATAAGAGTTATGTATCAGTAAAAATATCAAATTACATCAACCATTAAAATTGTTTACTCAAAACACAGGTAATTTCAAAAGGAGTGGGAAATATGAGGCGACGCCCACGTTGTCATGCCCTTACGCCTCGGCTCCTGATTCATCATCATTATCTGAAATACATAAACATTTGAAGGCGTGAGTTTTGACACTAAGTGGGAAATGCAAGCAGTTATATACCATGAGACCATCAATGAAATTTAAAATAAATTAGGCCCGTAGGCCAACACCGTCGTGTTTACTGTTGTCGGCCCGTCAGCCTGGCACCGTAGTGCACTTTTCATTGCCCGTCGGTGACACCGTTGTGCCTACTGCTGTTGGCCCGTCGACCGAAAATTCTTGACCATTTAAGGCCTTAGCATTGAGGTCAATCAGGAGTAAAATAACAGTACTACATACTTACAATTTAGTTTACCCACCTGTGAAGTTTAAAATTTGGTAGTGATGAAAATTTTTGTTTGGGTGATCGAACTCAACGTGCGCCGTACCTATTATGGTTCTCAAAGGTTAAGAGTCGACAAACAAAATATTTAAAATTAGAATTTATCCAAATTACTAATATATGAATTTTATCATCCTAGAATTTACTCCTGACATTATCAAACTTATTCGTATCATCTATAAGTTATATCTAAAAGTTATACTAGTCACCATAATTATTAGGCCTACCAACTTTAAGTCTTACTGATAACTTCATATCAAAATTCAATCTACGTCATGAGTCTGGCCTATGTAATTTGTGATATGTGCTTTACTACATTACATTAGCTATTGTCCACTCCATGTTATGTCATGTCTACAGCATTACCAATATATATATATATGCACACATATATACAATTAACAATACACCTACTATATTCATTTGTACTAGTGGAAAATTTAACATAAATAACATATCAAAAAGTGAATAAAAATCCTGAAGGAAATCGTACCCAAATTAAATGCTCTTTTTTTTAATATGACAAAATGAAATCTAAAATATATATTTTATTACAATGTTAAACTGTATTTCTATAGAACAAGGAATAATAAATTAAAAATCGAATCTCTGCAAAGAGCTAATTAAAGTTTCTATCATAAAATTCTCAAACCAAAAATGTGTTTTAAATTTATAAATCAAGTCCACTTAGTTTTGAAATCATCATCACCTTAGTCTCTCTTGTTTCGTATTTTTTTTCTTTTTTTTTTTTTAAAATCAAAGACCAAAGCTTCTCCCAAATAAAACATGGGTGCCGACACTTGGTGAATAAAATTTAAGTACCATTTTTTTTTTCAAGACTGAATCAAGGTAATTCAAATTTTCATCTAATATTCCTCATTTGGTGAATAATAATAATAATACCAAATTAATTTATCTAAACAAGATCATCACCTTAAAATTTTCAAAGGGACAAAGGGGTATATTGGGGGGAAAGACATAAATTTTTATTAAGTTAATAATCTAAAAGAATTTGCTAGTTAAATCATATATAATTTTTTTTAAGGTGTTAATCATCATTTAAGCACATAAATATAAAAACCATTAATCAAGAAGTAGGGGGGAACAAGTGTTCCGTAATGAGGAGTGACCAAGCATTTTCAACATTCTATAATTATAGCACTTCTAACATGATATATATTACTACAACATGCATTATAAAATTGCTAAACAAAATGAAGAACAATGCACCATATATGAAAGAGAAAGCATACCTTGATATTTTGTTTTTTTTAGTGGAGTAGTGTAGGTAAAAATGAAGAAGGGGCGTGGTTTTTAAAGAGTAAAAATGGTGGTTTTGGTTAATATCCATTGGGTGATTAAGCTAATTATCTAAGGGGTAAGAAATTGGTTTAGCTTCCAAGACAAGCTTTAGTAAAATATCTCCTAATTTTCTTTTCATTTCTCTCTTTTTTTTTAAAGAAGAAAGTCTGCCATTTACGAAAACAAAGTAGAAAAATGGAAAATTGAAAATTGTAATGTGGTCCCTTAACTTTTGAAAATTATAAAATAGCCCAAGAAAATAAAAATAAAATAAAATAAAGTTACATCTTATTCTGAATGAGTCAAAAAGCCTATAATTATACCTTTGTCATTCAAATAAGCAGAATAATTACTACGGGGTCCTTGCTTATAAACTCCTATTTTCCAAAACGTGATAATGTGTATCCTTATGAAAATTTTCAAATGATTCCATAAGTTTGTTACTAAACTTTTTCGGACATTTAAGTTCGTCATAAAATTTCTAAGTTTTCGCGTCGTAACTATCTAATCATTCCCTATTCTTAGGGCGTAGTTGAACTCGACCTCCAAATAAAATGTTAAAAAAAAGACGGTTAAGAAATGCATTATAAATAAAACAGATTATTGAATCTAAAATAGGATACTGAAAATAGCGAAAATCTAAAAATTTTGAAATAAATTCTCTGTATTTACTTATAAAAGGTTGGGGTGTTATAGACGTAATCTTGAGAATTGGGACGTCACCCCTTTGTACTATCTCCCGAATAAGATGGTACTTTCTTTCTATATGCTTTGATCTCTTGTGACTTCGAGGCTCCTTCGAATTAGCCACTGCCCCACTATTGTCACAATACAAAGTGAGTAGCCTATCCACATTTGGAACAACTTCCAAATCAGAAAGGAATTTCTTTAGCCATACCGCCTCCTTAGCTGCTTCTGAAGCGGCTATGTATTCGGCCTCCATGCTCGAATCTGCGGTGCTGGATTGCTTAATGCTTCTCCAGACTATAGCACCGCCACCAAGAGTGAACACTGACCCAGATATCGACTTTCGAGAATCCTTGTCTGACTGGAAGTCAGAATCAGTGTACCCGTCTATTTTAAGGTTATCACCCGAATAGACAAGCATATAGTCTCTCGTTCTCCGAAGATACTTGAGAATGTTCTTGACTGCTATCCAATGGTCCATTCTTGGATTTGATTGAAATCGGCTGACTATCCCTACCGCATAACAAATATCGGGCCTTGTACACAACATAACATACATAAGGCTGCCTACTGCAGAGGCATAGGGAATACGTCTCATGTCCTCTTCCTCCTGAGGTGTCTTAGGACACTGCTCCTTGGAGAGAACGACTCCATGTCGAGTTGGTAGGTAACCCTTTTTGGAATCTTGCATTCTATAACGCAACAACATCTTATCAATATAAGAAGCTTGAGACAATGCCAATAATTTGTTCTTGCGATCTCGAACGATTCGAATTCCATGAACATAATTCGCTTCTCCCAAATCTTTCATTTGGAATCGCTTGGCAAACCAACCTTTAACCGCAGCTAACATATCTACTTCATTCTCAATTAGTAGAATGTCATCTACGTAAATCACTGAAATTGCTATTTTACCATCATTGATCTGCTTGTATACACAAGGCTCATCAACACTTTGGTCAAAACCAAGACTTGATCATCTCATCAAATCTATGGTTCCATGACCTTGAGGCTTGCTTTAACCCATAAATGGATCTAAGCAGTTTGCAGACTTTCTGCTCTTGACCTTCGGATACAAAACCCTATGGTTCGAATCCATTTCTTGGTTCATAGCTTCAAGCCACCTCGCTATATCAGAATCCTCCACCACTTGTCGAAAATACAATGGATCATCGTCTACCCCATCAAAGACTGGAACATTTACCTCTTCGATTTGACGATAGCGGATTGGTGGTCTATGTTTGATAAATGTTTTTAAAGGTTGTCCAAATACTCCTAAATGATTTAAAATGGTTTTAATATTTCCTGGAGTATTTCTTCAAGTTTATTTTCGACTAAATTAGACAACGCTTTTAATGATTTTATGTCAATGTGTTTTTACATCAAAACAATGTCCCTGAATGTTGTCCAAATACTCCCGATCGGTTTAAAATGTCTTTACTATTTTTCGGAGTATTTCTTGGAGTTTACTTTCGATAAAAAATTGGACAACACATTTATTTCAGGCTCGACCGGTCGCCCTATAGGGCAACCCGTACCTGAGTTGAGTATTGAAACAGAAAACGGGACGGTTTGGAAAATAGGGAGGGTGACCGGTCAGCCCTGGGGGTGACCGGTAGGGGCGACCGGTCGACCCCTTGGGCGACCGGTACCTGAACGTACCCCTGAAGAACAGACTCATCTTGTTTATCAAAATTGTTCCCTCCAACCGGTCACACATAGGGCGACCGATCGCACCCTTCTGCGACCGGTCCCCCTGTGTAAAAAATTGCAGAGTTTTCATTTCAACTTATCTCTGCGCACGACCGGTCGAACCCCTCTTTTGACAACAAACTATCCGTTGAGTTTGCAGACAACTTTTCCTTAATTTGAGGGGTTGATTTCTAACAGCTCTTTTCTTCAATTGTCTTGGTATTTCTTTACAGAATTCTTGTCCCCAAGAGGAGCCTATCTTGTACAAGACATCTTCTATAAATAGAGGAAGAATTGAAGCAACACAATAAGAGAAAAAACTGCAACACAACAAGATACACTCAAGAATACATTTGCTCTTACATTGTCTTATTTCTTGTTGTAATTTGCCTAGCTATTCACTTTCACATTCTTGACGGTCTAGGCTTTTCTTGATTACACTTGCACTCTATTGTATTATCAATTATCGAGTTGTAATCTTGAATTTGGGTAATCATTCAACACAAGATATCCTTGTGAGTGTTCTTGTGGTAAGGACACACTTGGGTGATCTAGGTGTTAGGTGTAAGAAGATTGTGGTAATTTCTTATTGAGGTGTTGAAGAATTTGGTATTCTTCAAGGTTGAATATTGTGGTAATCTTCACAAGGTGCCGTTGGAGATTGTGGTAATCTTCAAGAGAGATTGTGGTAATCTCAAAGGTGGTGTTGAAGAAGAGTGTGGTGCTCTTCAAGGTGTTGTTGTAAGTTGGTGTTGTATTAATTTTGGTAATTAATAAAATATTTTTTTTTTGAAATCCATCCCGGATATACTGGGGTGGTAGAGGATTAGGCCCTAGGTGGGTTGAACCTCTATAAATCGACACGTGTTGTTTACATTCCGCACCTTATTATTGTCTTTGAGCTTTCGATTCGAAAAAGAGGGAGAAATCGAAAAGATGGAGATAATCTATTCACCCCCCCTCTAGATTATCGTAGCCGCTTGGACTTACACTAATCACCCTCCCACTGCATCGAGGTATCATGACATTCTCATCAGGTATAGTGATATTTCTAGCGATTTCCCCAACAACTCTTGTTGGTTGTGGTCTGATCTCATCAGAAAGTAACTCCTCGAGTACAACTTTACTTCAAGGTCGGAAGTTTTCTATATAATCGTTCTCAAGAAAGATAGCGTTAGTCGAAACTATTACTTTCTTTTCTTGCGGATCATAAAACAAACCTCTTCTCTTCGTTTGGGATATCCAACGAATAGATACACTTCTGAACGTGGATGCAACTTTCCGTCTTTCCTTCCTTTCAAAGACATGTGCTTTGGCACCCCATATGCGAAAGTGGCGTAAACTAACTTTACTCCTATTCCACAACTCTAGTGGTGTCTTTTGGATTGACTTAGATGGAACTACATTCAAAATGTAAACCGTCGTTTGCAATGTATACGCCCCAAATGAATCAAGCAGTGTAGTTCATCATCTACCTAACCATATCAAGCAACGTTTGGTTTAGGGAGTTCTAAAATATTTCGGCATTTAGCAGTGGTTGTTCATTTGGCTTAATTAAATAGAGTCCGTTTTCCAATATTGCACTAAAATATCACGCACATTCTTAGAAATAATAATCGAATTATCATTAAAAGATAGTGAAAATAAATGTTCATGCAACTTTGAAACAGAAATCAAATTTCTACGGAAACCAGGAAAATAATAAACATCGTTTAAAATCAATATTTTATCTCTAATATTAAGCTTAATTACTCCCACTGCTTTTGCCGAAACCACTGCACCATTGCCTACTCGCATTGTGAAAGACCCATCGACAAGCTCTTCATAAGAGCTAAGCATTTGTAAGGAAGAACAAACATGATTAGTAGCTCCAGAGTCAACTACCCAAGTAGAAGAATCTCTAGCTACCAAACAACTCTCAAGAACAAGTAAATCAAATTTACGTTTCTTGTTTTCCTTTACTTTGGAGAGAAACTTGGGGCAGTCTCTCTTCCAATGTCCCTTTCCACCGCAGTTGAAACAATTTCCCTTTGGTTTAGAGGAACATTGCTTCTTGCCTTTGAGATTTTCACATATGAGTGCAATATTCATGTTACTATTCCACTTGTTATAATTTTTTCCAATTAATGAATCATTCAATAGTGCAAGCATAGGACTAGACATCATTGCTGAAAATTAAATAAAACGACATAAATAAGCGAACAAACATCATAGAACATTCAATTTAGGAATCATAAACATGATGCATGAAAGCAATAAAGTTTATCCTACCAATTCCAAGGTAATTTAATCTCACATTTGAAAAGCCGCCGTAGGGTAGGTCAAATCAAATGACGATTAAATCGAGACCATCTCAGATTAATAAAATAAATAATCAAGACATCTAATATCTTCATTTATTAATTAATCACCTTTTAATTTAGCGTAGATACATCCAAACTATTTGATTGTATCCTTATGAGTGTTACCCATTATTTCGGATTTTAAAAATTAACTCAAAATCGCCACCGTATGGTAGGAAAATTAAGAGTTAAATTTTAAATTCCTATCCTTTCGGAGATTAAGCCTTGATTATTAATTTAAGTGAAAATCATCCGTAGGGGGACGAATCTGAGCGTCGTGAGGCGTCACTTAAATCTCACGGTGCTTTGATCAATAATGGAGGCCATATGATTTATTGTCATGAATCCTTCTCCACTCATTATTTTATAATAAATGCTTCCTAAACATTTAAGTTATAAAACATCTTATGTTTTAACAAGTAAAGTCCAATCCTATTGATCTATTAATTAAAATTCTCTAATTTAAAAATCTAACTTTTAAAAATTAAATCATAATTTTAATCAACTTTAAAAACCCCTAAATTATCAAAATAATTAAGGGAATAGGGATAAAACGGAAAAATTTCATGAAAGAACAAAGGAAACAACACGTAGGATGAAAACGGAACCTGCCCGGGCCCTGCCCGAGACTTGCCCGGCGCGCTCGAATCGCTGAGGTCGCCTGACGCCAGGGTTGCCGGCGCGCTGCACGGTTTGCCGCCCAAACGCGAATCCGAATAATTTTTGTTTATAAAACATGTAATTCATAGATTTTTCATAAAAACCGGATCCAATTTTCACAAAATTAATTCCAAACAATTATCCCAATTTTTAAAATCACATAAACACTTTTATACAAAATTTAAAAATTATATAAAACACTTTGATACAAAATTTTTAAAAATTATATAAAACACTTTTATATCAATTTTAAAAACCATATAAAACACTTTATATCAATTTCAATCCATCTCATAGATCTACCATAACAATTAAACAATTCAATTATCATGATGCATGACATGCTTGGGAGTGGGTTCCATGAATGACATATCAATATGCATGGCACATATATCATATATACATCACATAAATATTAATCCGCGAAATAATAAATATGACGATTTGAATCGATGCATTAAATTCAAAAACGCCCATGCATCCATATATCAAAACATGTAAGATCAAATCCTAAACCCACTCCAAAATAAATTTAATAAAGTAGATCTAGTTCTTATATCAAAAATCAAATGGCTCTGATACCATTTGTTGGAAATTATTCGGGTCCCGGATCTAATCCGGGCCAAATAAGATCCGATTTTTCGATCTAATCGAGCGGAAGCGGAAGCGTGGGATTTCAAAAAATCGAGTTTTAGATATAAGAACACAAGATCATGCTTATTAAATTTATTCAAACTAAAGGAAGAAAAGAAAATTTACCTCTCTCGACGATTTTTTTATTCTTCGCTTTTTCTCCGTCAATCCTTCGAATCCCCGAAGCTCGTAGACACCGCAATCTTCCAATTTGATCCTCCCTATCAACGGCAGTGTGTGGGCACCCAAATAATAATTCTAAGTTCCTAACTTTTATTTTTCTACGATGTACTCAACTCATGAGATCGTAGGATTGAGCTAACTGGATAGGAGGGGAATTGAACTAGGTAAAAGTTAAACCATAAACCCATAAAACAAAAAGACAAAACCAACCCTTTAAGTTTAAAGATACTGTCAGTGCCCTAAATAATAGTCGAAAATTCTTTCCAAAAAGAATTGACCGAAAAACTTGTTTAAAAAGAAAATTGCCGAAAAGTTTGTTTTCAAAATCAATTGACCACATGTATTAGTTGGCCAAAACTCGTAACAATTTGAGAAGAATCTTTTTCAACTAACCAACTTGCAAAAGTGGGCGGCACTCAAATAACTTTTCTTTGATGATGGCCGAAATTGTGTGTTGTAATTGAGAGATGTGGTCTTCTTTTTATAGGCATAGTTCAATCAGTTTTTCACTCCAACTTGATTTCCTATCTATTCTAGAATTAATAATTCTAGTTAGATTTAAACTCTAATTGATAATTATCCAATATAATTATCAAATTAATAATTATATTAATATCATAAATATCTTATATTTATTTAATTCCAAATACAGTTAAAACTGTAGAATATCATATATTACCGGATTAACTAATATTAATATATTAGCCCAAATATTTTGGAAAACTCTTTTCCATAAACCCTTAGGAACTGAAAATATTATTTCTAACTCGTTTACTCTAGGAAGGCGAACCGTGGACCATGGACCTATAATTATAAGCTCCAATAAATCGAATAAATAATTAACTCTTTAATTAATTTATTAGGCTTATTAATTCCGATATTACTCCACTATAAATTCGGAATTGCACTCTTATAATTATAAAATATCTTACTCTACGAATTGAGCAGTCCACTGATATAATCATTACATATAGATTAATTCTCCAGAGACAATTCGTAATTGAAGCTAGGTACTATCTGTTAAACCTCTTCAATTACCTCTTATCCTCATTTACCATTAATTCACTAGCGAATGGTTAATTTATAATCGGATTATAAATTAGAGATCTCAAACCATTCAGTTCCAAAATTAACAAATGAGAGAATCGTCTTTCTACTTCCCGCAAGAAGGAATGGATTCCATATCTGTGAATTTATATTCCCAGCTATTTAATTCAAATGTGAATCTAAAATGCAAGTGTTGGGAATGTCGTAGGAAAAACTTAAACGAGAAAATTAAGAATCACATAGAAATAAACAGGAGTCTATAATCACCCAGGATTAAGATTTATCTATATATGATCATCTAATGATTTAATTCGATTTTTTATTTCTACAACGGAATTTGTATGAAAAATTCCAATTAAATCGGTCCAAGTCCTATATGATCAAATCATTTATAAATGCCCCCACTAAGATGTCTCCACATCGACGGTCCGGATAAGACAGTCGCATTCAAAATGTTTTGGGCCGCATTAATGATGTTTTAATTAAAGATCCCATACTTTAATTAATTTCATCACGGTCTTAATTTTAGTTTATTATCCATAATCTTAATCCTCATGTATATAACTCTTATATAGTAAGATTATGGTTACATAAATAAACTAGGGATTTTCATGATATTCAAAAAAATACAAACAATATATAAAATAGTTCGAAAATAAATGTCGCCTTTATTAATAATCAAAAATAATTCACAATTGCTTTAAGAGCACTATCCCTAACACTTTTAGTGTCTTAGTTTATGCATTTAGGCAATTAATTACCTGTTAGGACAAGTTAATGCTTTTCATGTTTCATATGGTAATTATTTTAACTTAATTGGGAGAACATTCTCTAGTTACTAATCCGAAAAGAGTTTAAATTGTGATATGTGATAACGATAATAATTGTATTTTAAATAATTTTTTATGATTATTTTTTGGATTATATATTGAAAATATATGATCATATATTCAATTTTAGCCCAAAAAATTTGCGCGCACACACACACACACATAAGTTATGTGGACTCACTTATGTGAGTACACGAGACCAAATCTGAGGCATTGATTTAATTTGTAAACGGTTGAGATTAAACAGATATTACTATTTATTAATATCTAACTTAATAAAAAGGATTTTTTTGGTAATTTTAATTAAAATCAGATTTTGGGAGGGAAGTTATTTTTGGAAGTGGGCTAAAAATTAGAAACGATTTTGGGGGATGTGTGTTATCTAAAATCTTGCATATCTTTTCATCCTTGGTGAACGAAGAGTCATATTATCAAAGAAGAGTCTTTCTTCCCCTCGAGTTCTCTCTGTAAACCGCCCCAAAACCATCCATACCGCCAGAAAAAACCCACCTCCATTTTTCATTCTTCAAGAGTTCGTCCCTGCAAACAATCTCCAACTTCATCCTTACCGTGAGAAGTTCTTTTTCATTATTACATCCCGTCATTGTGAATTTTCCCAAAAGAAGTGATTTTGGAAAACCCAAAATTTGCTGAAAAAACCCCCCAAATCTGTGAAAAACACCGGACTCGTCTGTGGTTTTTCGATGCGGCAACCGAAACAACGAGTATTATTCGAGGAGGTAGCAAAATTTCAACTGTGCATTCACCCTCGTTGTAGGTAGGGCAATATGTTTTTCTCCTTTTTGTTCGTCTTTTTTTTAATATTTTATTGCTTTTTTTGTTGGATATTGTCTGTTGTGGGTTTTTTGTTATTTGCTATTTACTGATTTTACTTGTTGAAAAAGCAAAATTAGCAAAGAGGGAGATTAACGAGGCTTTCAACTGCTTATTGTTGTTGATAATTATACTTATGTATGTTTTATATTATGCTTATCTATGTTTTATATTATGCTCTCAAATGATGGGTAATTAGTATTGCCATATTTTTTTTCTAAGGCTGGGGGATTGCTTATTGATGTTTTCAACTGCTTATTGTTGTTGATAATTTGGCTTATCTATAGTATGTTTTCTGCTTATATATATCTTATATTATGCTTATGCTTGATTGGTTTTTATGCTTATAAATGTTTTGTTTGTTAATAAATGTTTTATATAAATGACTAGAATCTGTTTTTTTTTTTGATAGATTTTCTGTTGGAAATGGCAAAAGATGTAATGAACGAGCAGAGGAAGTCGGTTTTGGGACGGGCGAAGGAGTTTGCCTAATCGAGTTAGGATCACAACGAAACGTTGTTGTTTTATACTTTTCATCAAAATATTGAATATTGTAGTAATTTATAGCCATTTTAATATGGTTGGTTTGGACGTATATGCGTAGTTTATATAGGAATATTTTCTAGTTAGTGCCGTATTTATATTCATACTTTTTAGATACTGTAAGCAGAATTCAATTGCTTTGTAAGAAATTATTTTCATGGTTTGATGGTATTGTAAGCATAATTCAATTGCTTTCTAAGCACCATAACATCGTTTCACAAGCAATCCTTTACGCACAAATAAGCAATTGAACATATGAGACTATAGTAACCAAAATTTGCAAGAATGTTGAACTATTTGCTCGAAAAGCACTACAACAGTCACAAATAAGTTGAGTACATAGTAGTAATAAACATTACAATAACCACACATAGGCAATTTGTAATATGTGAATAAGCAGTATTAAACAAATAAATAAGCAGTCACAACATATTCTCGAACACATACTTTTTTTTATTTATTAAGAATCATTTTTAAAATGGTATTCTGTTGTCGATATTATCAAAATTCATTCATTCTTCTGGAGTCATATTTTCGTCACATTCTGGTATCCAGTTCAGAGATGAATTCGATGTTATTTCAATCCGCTGTTGTGGCACATGTACAATCCCAACTGATTCAAACAAAATAAATAATTAAGCAACATTTAGAATATACATAAGCGTATAGTTATGCACATGTAAGCAAACAAATAGCCAAAGCTAAGCAAAGTACTGAGTTGAATACATACAAGCAAGTATTCGTGCATACATAAGCAACATTTTAGTATCACTCAAGCAAATTTCTGAGTTGAAAAAACTGTCAACGATTGAATGAATAAGAGTCCATATAAGTATAAGTTTTTAATTTTTTGCATAACATGATATTTCTTCTCAAACAAACTACTATTAATGTGAGAGTTTAAAACACAGTAAAACCTAAGCAACATTTTGCATACGTGTGAGCAAGTATTTAAGCACATATAAGCAACATTCTCGCTATATGAAGCAATTATTTTTTTAAAAAAAATTGGGAATGACGGAATTTCATGGGATTTTCTAGACTTAGCACATGGAGTTAAGGAAACATATCATCAAATTTGTTTGGAAATCAACTACACGACGTCGGTTGAATGAAGGATGCCACCAATTGTAGGTAACTCCCCTATTTTCATGGGATTTACTAGATTTAGCCAACCTCCCTATTTTTTATATGGACTAATTTGCCCCCATTTTGACTTTACCATTTATTTTATTAACATTAATCAGAATTAATAATAGTCATTGAAATAAGTAGATATGTGGTCTGGATTTAGTCCTATGTACTCATATAATAGAGGGTTCCTATATAACCCCCTATATATATATACATATAATTTGGTTCAAATGAGACCACCCTCCCTAGGTGCATGAGACAGTGTGGACTCATCTTACCAATTGATCTTAAAAAATGAAGGGATGTGATTAATTCATTTTTTTTATTTTTCCTAATTTTCGTTGATTTTAAGGGTAAGGTTGTAATTTTGTAATTCAAATTAGTGGTCCCAGCGGGTTTTCTGGTATATTCGACTTTTTGAAACCATTTTTTGGGGGTGAGATTGAAACTACCGGATTTAGAGTCGTAATTTAAGGAAGCATTTTTCTTTCCAAATATTTTTATTTTACAGTATAGTTAGGGTTCTTCTATTGCTTAATTAGCTATTAAATAATGCATATTTAGTTGTTTTGTTGGCACTGTTTCACGACCATAAGATATACTGCATATTTTATTTTGGGATGTTACATAATATAGTTCTGCATATTTAGTTATTTCACACTGCAAAGATAGTTTCTAGATAATGCATATTTAATTAATTTTGCTGCATAGTTTATGACGCCTTGCATAGTTGGGTATAATGTACTGTATCTTATTTTTTTACGCTGCATATATAGTTTTGAGGCAATGCATATATAGTTGATTTTTTATTGCATAATATCACATATGTAATATCATATAGATATATGCATCGTTTCATAGGTATCTATGCATCGTCTTATTAGTGAAAATTACAGTTTTTTAAGAGTTGATGTTAATGGCTAGTTTCGAGTTCTCCATAAATATCTACACCATTGATGCTGTTGGATAGAGTTTTTTCTACGACTGATGATTCATCATCATGATTCAAACTCACATGTTCGTTGTTTTTTCATTTGGAACATAAATCGCATCTTCTTCACAATTTTATTTTTCACAGTTTGAGTTTTTCAAATTTGCGTTAATGGAGGAATTGAGAGAGAGAGAGAGAGAGAGAGAGAGAGAGAGAGAGATGCATGAGAGAGAAAGAGATTTGATTTCATTTTTGTAACTACCTTGTTATGTTATTTTACCATATTACTCTTATGTTGATTAAATTAATGTTTTAATATAATTTTTCTTCATTAAATCACACCCATTGATTAATAGTGGGGGATGGTTGAGATTAGTTCATTGTGTCTCACCTAAAGACATGGACTCACTTGATAGCAAAACGAGAAATTACAGATTTGTAACGTTGAGCGCATATAAATTGCAAGTTGTATTGGGCATCCAAAAGTAATACTTAAAATTTGACGTGAAATATGTCTATACTCTTTTCTAAAGAGCACACATTGTAAGCACATAGAAAAAGAAATCAAGATACCGCTAATAATTGATTGCTGCAAATGGCCCCTTTATCAATTCAATCACTCTGCAGTGAGCATTACCTGGATATGGAGGCGGAGACCATTCAACTATTTTCAGTTTAGAATTCATTTTTCATGATGCGCAAAGTTTGTAATTACATTATATTTCCCATGTGTAAGTTTTGAATTTATACTTAATTTATTTAATCCTTTTTTATTAGGAATCAATAATTAAATTCATTATTTTTTAGAATGAATGGAAATTATATATTTATGTATGTATATATAGGGGAGGATCCAATCACTACAAAAAAAACTGTGTTTAGTGACGCTAAAATTTCCACTTTGTGACGCTTATTAGCGTCACAAGGTATATTACCTACGCTTTTGAAAGCGTCATGATTTAAGTTGTTAAATTTGATGTCACAAAAATATCCGTGACGCAAGATCTATGCGTAGGTAAATCTCAATTTACGACGCTTTTATCAAATGCGTCATTATGTGGTGACACTATTATCTGTCACAATTAATAAAGATTTAATATATTTTAAAAGCTTTGCTTAAGCTAAAATCGTTGTCAATTTTAGGGACGCTATTAAGCGTCTTTAAAGTCGCGATGCTTTTGAAAATTAGTGTCATTAAAATTATGACGAATTTTATATTTCTAGCTTTTGTAAAATTTATTAAAGATCAATTATTTATTAATTTTTTAAATTTTAAACTTATTATTTAATTTTTGACTCATTTTGAATATATTTGTTGTTAGTCAATTATACACCATATAGTGTCTATTTATTAACTCTCAAAGTCACTCTCAACACTTCAATCTTTCGATGTGGGATAAATATTCTAATTTTTTACTTTGTGTCGCTTTTTAATAAGCATCATCATTTTAATGACACAAACAATAAAAGTGTAATTAAAGAACAAATAAGTCAGAGTACGGTTGCAACGGAATAAGAAGAAATACCATCCAACATCATAATCATTCCTAAGGGTCCTATTAAAATTTTGGCGACAAATAAAAAAATGTGTAAGTAAAATAGAAAGTGTCATCAATTTTATGACGCTTTTTAATAAGTGTCGCCATTTTAATGACACAAACAATAAAAGTGTAAGTAAATTTTAAAAATTTGACGACAAATAAAAAATTGCGTAAGTAAATTAGAAAGCGTCATCAATTTTATGAATTTTTTACTAATCGTTTTCATTTTAAGGACACAAATAAAAAAGCGTAAGTAAATTCTATATTTATCGTGACACTTATAAAAAACGTCGGTAATTTTATTAAGATAATGACACTTTAATAAAAGTGTCACTAAATTTACTAAGATGCTAACGCTTTCTAGTAAGATGCTAATGTTTTATAGTAAGTGTCACTAATTTTTATAATTTACAACATTTTTTAAAAAGCGTCATTAAATACTTATTTATAATGACGCTTTTTGGTAGCGTCATTAAATCTGTGTTGGGATAGACCATTTTTCTTGTAGTGAATGAGACCACATATTATATTGAGACAATATGGAATCATCTCAACCCTCTTTTATCTATATCAATGGTTAAGATAAATATAGGTTAATGTTACGTACATTAACCATTTAATTAAAGCAAATAAGGGTATAATTATCAAAATACACATGTGGCGACCTTGTTATGTGGCGCCAGTTATGGGATGTGAGATCTTCACGTTGATCACGCCATCTCCTTGTTTCAATGTATATTTATCCTTTGTTCGATGTATATTTATCATTCGATAGTTTATTAGTAGTGTTACTTCAATGTTTCGTGTTGGTTCGATGCTTGTATATTTTTTTTGTACTTATATTCCATATGATATATACTTGTAGCAATTACACTATATTATTAGTATTAATTCAATGCTTTATCAAACAACCTGCTTGTACACCTTTAATGTGTATTAATATTCCATATGATGTATATTTAGAGTGATTTCATTGTATTGATAGTGTTAATTAAATGTTTTATCGAACATGCATAATATATATTGATGTCAAACAGAGGCTAGTCATCTCCCTGGAGCTACAAAATATTGGATACCTGAAATTGATGAAGATAAGGTGCCACGCGTAGGAATGCATTTCACGTCGTTGGAAAATGGGATTAAGTTCTATAAGGAATATGGTTCATGCAGTGGATTTGACATCCGTAGGAGTACATCCAGAAAGTTTAGAAATGGAGAAATCCGTGTGAAATATATTTTGTGCAACAGATAAGAGTTTAAAAATGCTAGTAACTTTATCCAGCATATCGACACAGAAGACAACAATGGCAGCAAAAATAAGGAAACGCGTAAAAGGTTATCCAAGAGAAACGGTTGCAACACACGTTGTATATTTGAGTACGCTAATCACAGCGCATACGTGATCAAACATTTCAAAGAGCACCACACTCATCCATTGGCATCTGAATCGTATAGGAAATTCCCCAAGTTAACAAAAATCTAAACTTTGGACACCAAAAGTTCATCATGGACTATTCTAGAGCAAATGTTGGTTCTGCAAAGACTCATCAGCTATATACACATATGGTTGGGGGGCACTCCAAGGTTAGTGCGCTTCAAATAGATTTCCAGAATTTTAAGAGGGATTTGAAAGTGTATATATCTGGTGATGATGCACAAATGATTGTCGACAACTTCCTAAAGAAGAAGGAAGTGTTTCCTAAGCTAGCATTCAATTATGATGTGGACGAGAACAATCAATTAACAAGATTATTATGGGCAGATGAATCAACGATACGAAATTACGGTTTCTTTGGTGATGTCATCTCTTTCGATGCTACATACAATACTAATAGGTGCGTACAATTCAAAGTGTTTCCAATTTTTTGCTAAATAAAATTAGTTATTGTATTGTATATTTAGAATATATTCAGTATATAATTAGTTTAATTTTAATGTATTGTTAATTTCTAGTCACTGCATATTTTCATGCATCATTACAATGAATAACTAGATTGTAGTAGAGTATATTTAGAATATATTCATTGTATATATATCATAACCTTACTGTATTGTTAATGACTAACCACTGTATGCTTTCACCAGGTATAAGATGGTGTTCGCACCATTCACAGGGGTCGACAAACACCGGAGATGTGTTACCTTTGCAACTGGATTGATATTGAAGGAGGACGAGGATTCATATGTGTGGTTATTCAAGTGTTTTTTGGATGCAATGGAAAAAGAACAATATTACATCGTGACCGACCAAGACCCTGCACTGAAAAACGCATTCAAAGTGGTTTTTGAAAAAGCAAAACATCGTTTATGTATGTGGCATATCATGGAGAAGGTCAGCTCAAAGGTTGGGACTGCGTTGCTGAAGGATGATACATTCATGAATAGACTTATTTCAATAGTTTGGAGTCAAGGGATTGAACCAGATGAATTTGAGACAAAATGGAAAGAAATTATGATCGACTTTCACATGTCATCGCATCCATGGTTTTCGAAAATGTATGAAATCAGAAACAGTTGGATTCCTGCGTATTTTAGAGATGCTCCGATGGGTGGATTACTTAGGACAACATCAAGATCTGAAAGTGCAAATAGTTGGTTTGGAGTTTTCATTAATCCTCAAGTGAATTTGGTGAAATTCTTTATGCACTTTGATAGCACAATGGAAGCCCAACGACACGCAGCGGAGAAGCTCAACAATGAATCTGAAAGCTATGTCCCCGAATGCAAGACACCTTTGCATATTAAACAACATGTTTCAATCGTGTATACGCGAATAATATATTCAGAGATTAGCAAGGAAATTGCAGCAGCATGTTATGATTGCTCAATAGTTGGAGTAGATGAAACCAGCAATAATTGCTCGTACACAATAAGGGACGCCACAAAACAAACGTTCATTGTTTGCTACAATATGGTGAAAATGAGGCATCATGCACGTGCAAAATATTTGAATAACATGGTATAATTTGCCAGCATATGTTTGTAGTCTTCAAAGATTTATCAGTTGTTCCCGAGAAACACCTACTTACAAGATGGACAAAGACAACCTCGTTCGTGGCCAGTCGTAATAATGGACGTCTATAACAATGAACAAACTTTGGTCGGATTTCCATTGTTGCATAGGAATGGCGCAGGGGGACATAGAAAACTTAAAGGAATTTTCAATTTTAATCTCTGAACAAAAGGGCAGGATGTTACTAGCAAGAAAAAGGTGCTCGAGACATATTGCGGATCCACATCCAATGTAGATATCACAGTGTTACTGCCAAAACAAGCAAGAAATAAAGGGAGTGGGAGCCGGTTAAAGAGTAGATTACAGAGTTAAAAGGAGAAAGCTGTAAAAGCAAGCACCAAGCTCAAGAGATGTTGTGGGACGTGCAGTGAGGTCACGACACATAATAGCAGGACCTGCCCCTAACGGATTGTTACTCCATCATAATATTATGCACTTTTCAATTTTTTGTTAAACAATTTAGACGCTTTGCAATGATTTAGTGTACATATGAAAGTACTTTAAAACCCTGCGTATTAAACATGTTTTGGTTGTGTAATTATAGTGTTTATGTTGTGCACATAATGTGTTAAAGCTGTACACTTATACATGTTTTATGATGTATATTTAATATTGCATATTTAACGTCTTTATGTTGTATATTTAGCTTTCTTATAGTGTATACATAATATAAATTTGTTGCTCATGATGATAATACTGCTCACTTAGCAAATACGTGCAACATATTTTATAATAATATGTTGTATATTTATTATAAAAATACTGTATAATTAACATGTATAAACCATGTATAAAATATTATAATACTTACATATTTAACACGAAATCATTTGCAATAACTAAATATACGATTAACATCAAAAAAACATACATTGTTTTCAAGCTAAAGAACTATATACAATTTTCCATAAAACCCCTAACCACTAAAAGAGTCAAAATAACTACTAAATTACTTCATCAAATATAAACAGATTGCACCAACACTAGAGTATCGTTTCATAATTCCCAAAAACATGTGGATTAAAATACAAGTACGAGTCCTAAGCTTTTTTTTTTGCCAGTCGAGAATTGTTTAGCCTCCGCCAGCGCTATCTCTTTAACTTCATTGATATCGCCTTCAACAATAGCGACACAGAAGAGCGTCCTCAACTTATTAAGCAACACCGTACTTCCCTTCTCAAGATCCGTGTCCCAGTTCTGCGTCCCTCCCTTCATATACGTTTCCATGTGCTGCATTGCAAACACACCACAGTCAATCTTGTTCTCCTCATCTCTCCAAGGCCAACCCTAGACACATCAGAATTTTCAATGACCCACGACGATTGGTAGCATCCTCGAGCAAGCAAATACTTGGAGAACAATGCAGTCTGACCAAAATATCCAAACTTAACAAATTAACAACTAATGGAGACAACTCAATTGAATATATTATTGCACAGTAAATTATGTCTAACTATACAACATAATTATACTATCTATACATAAAAACTATGACTAGTATACAACAAAATCAGGTTACATATAAACTGAAGATTATATCTAACTATACAACAAAATGAGCCTATCTATACAATAAATTAAGTCTAACTATACAATAAAACACTATAAAATCATTTAAATAACTTACCAGCATTGATGGTGTGTCCTCATACTTCGCACAATCTACACCCCCAACAGTTGAATTGTCCAAAATGTGAACAAATCTCCTATTAATATCATAGCAGATAACAAAAATATGTTCATTCTTGCATATGGGGAAGAAAAACCGCAAAATAAAAAAATAACCAACCAAAAATATCATGAGACTTGGACTTTAATCCACGACATTCTAAAACAATAAAACACAAGGTAACACAAACAAACAAAAAAATACCATATCAACGACTTGCGGCCTAACAGAATTGGCCTCGGGAAACTCGACATCAAAATTACGTGAGAATAATGCCAATAGACCTTTATCATCAAGCTCGCTACTTGGCATCACAACCGTGAACAACTGCAATAATTACGGTTAAACTTGTGCTGGCCTTTACACACAAATCATTTAATTAAATTATAATACATATAGGAAAACCCACTAACTATACATCAACATATGTTTAACTGAACGTCAGACTCACATTATCTAAGCAGTAAATAATGTCTAACTGCATATCAAACTCACAATATCTAAGTATACAACAAACTCGGCCTATATATACAGAAAACTATATCTAGATATACAACAACATAAAAATACTTATACGATAAACTATGCAATTTCAAAAAATAGAAAGTGTAGAAAAAACAAACACACACCGTACAATACGTCATTGCAAAAAATATTGATGGTGACCCAATAGCCTTAAATTTCTGCTTAGAGTTCAAAATCACCGACCAAACATCAAGCACAACTACACTGACATAACTGCCCGGCCTCATGGACTTGAACTCATCCCTATACAACATCCGACCACCCACCTTGAAAATGACCTCGTTCTTGACCTCATCCCTATACAGAAATTAAAAAAGGTAAGCAATTGTTAAAAAATTAAAAATTAAATAAAAGAAACAAAAACAAAAAACATATCTACTTATCCTCATCCGGATTCTCAAAAACCCATTTCGCTATCATGTTGTGTTTTTTGTTCAGTTTCTCAGCAACATCGATCTGTCTGCTCTTAAATGGGGATGTCAATATTTTAGTCTTGCGAGGCCTCCTCTAACTTTCCTCGCCCAAACCTTAGTTCTACCATGCCCCCTTGAAGTACCGACTTCGTTGTTCATTTTGTCTCCACCCTCAGTAATGCCCGTCACATAAGCTTCATCGGTTACTTTTTCTCCACCCTCTGGGACTGCAGTCGAATCAACGATCTCACCTTCCCCCACAACTGTGCCACCAACGCCAACCTCAACATCAGCCTGCCTGACCACCCTTTTCACCAGCCTAAAACAAGAAAAATTGAAGTTAACAATCAACATTAACAAGTACACCGAACATATAAAAAATGACTTACATTTAAATGGTCATCACCATCGCTGCCCTTTTCTTTCTCTCTCCCAATATTTTCCTCCTGGTAATGCCGCGTCGTCTCTAAAATAGAACCCCAAACCAGATCAGGAAAATCTTGTGCAAACCCCATACTAAAGCTCGGTGCATCATCAAACCATTTCTTGAATTCCTCCCTCTGTAACACAACATTCTCAACCTTCTCCAATGCCGCTATGTTTTCAAGATTGTTCCAAAGTGCATCATCTCTTTGAGTCTCACCAACATCACAGGCCTTTTCATTTGAGCCCTTTGCTCATTTTTCACAAATCAGGTTCCGCGCCACCGCCTCAATTCTGGCAAAACTCGGGTCAGCTGCAATCTCCCTTGGAGCATCCTTGACCATGGATATAATATCCACAACATCAGACGCCACCCTGGCTAGTTTAGCCAAAACCTTCCCAACATAACCCTGTAAAAAAACAAACATTAATGTCAATCTACAAAACTATATTATTATGTATACAGTATTTTACTATTAAGTAAACATTAAATGTACATTAAGTATACAATTATGGTAAATCTGCAAAATTATATCACTAGGTATACACAACTATATCACTATCCATACAATATTCATATATTAACTATACACCAAAATCCTGATAAGTAAACATTAAAAAATGATGATGCAAATAAACATCCATCGAATCCCACCTATGTATAAACATAAAAAATAGAACACCAATAATACAAGACAATAACACTATATATAGACTGTTATCTTATTAAGTATACATCAAAAACATGCTTTAAAGAATGGAAATACCTGCATGCCACCACCCTGCAATGAAGCCCTGTGTACATCCACACCAGCCGCACCAGGGACCTCCAACGGGCCCTCGCGAACCTCAGACGGGGCCTCACGTACCTCAGGGCCCTCTCAAACTTCAGATGGCCCCTCACCCAATGGGTCCACCACAAAACCCTAACCAAATCCACCAAGCCCAATCTCTGTCCTACACCTCTCCGCCGCTAGCTCAGTAGTCAATGCCACTACACTAGTTAATCATCTAGGAACATGGCGATTACAAAACACAACTCTGTCCGTGTAAAGACCCTGACAAAAAAAAATTATTAGCAAAATACAAAACAATAATTCAAAAAAATATGAAAAAAAAAAAAATAAAAAACTTACCAGCAAAATTAACAAAGGGCCATTATACTCCAACTTTTTCGTAGCATCCATTTCATTTTATTCGCAACCAATGTATCCAAAGTATACTCGCACCAATTTGAATTTCTAATATTCCTCACATCTTCCAGGCACTTCATAATCAATGGGTTGACGTACCCATACTAATTGTTTCCAATGATGCAACAATCAACCAAAGTAATGAAATGTCTCTTAAACCACGGACCGCGATCAGACTCAGCCTTCATTCTCTGCCAGACAGTCTCAACCTTTATTTTGTACGCACCACTTGCGCTAACCTTGAAAAAATCGCGCCACTGATAATACAACTCACACGTATCCGACTTCGTCTTCTTGACAATAAGTATATTCCCATTAAGAAACCCAAGAACCCTTTCAATATCCTTGTAACCACAATGGAGTGACCTTTCATCGTTTAAAGCCAGTTCACAACTCACAGGATTGAAACTATCCACCAACAAATACATTAGCCGGGAAGGGAATTTGTCAATCTTAACTTCCAACAACGTCCCAAACCCCATCTCCACCATTGATCTCTTCTGTTGTGGATTCATTCCCTTCATTGATCCAACAAATAATGATATTGTTGAGTGCGTCACTAACTTTGCGAATGAATCCTTCACATTCCCACCCGTTCCCTTCGCCCTCTTTGCAGAGGACACCTGCCCCTCCCCACTACCCTCGCCAACGTTGCCACCTTTTCTACCTCTTTTAACCATGCTTGCAAATACAATAGTCCTATCATATCACAAATACACAAAAATTAGTATAAAACAAAACATATATAAGATACAACAAATCACATATACATATACATCAAGACACATAGAAGAATACAACAAAACATAAGTATACAGAACCATAGATACATATATCAAAAATTAACTATTTATACAACAAAACAAGTATAAATATACAGCAAAACACATAGAAGTAAACAAAAAAGAACATATAAGAATACATCAAACACAAGAGTGCAGAACAGTTATATATACATCAAATATTAACTAATTACACAGTAAAACAAATCTAAGTATAAATCGGAAAACATATAAGTATACATTTAGCTATACAAAAATATAAGTATACATCAGACCTACAAAACAATATTCCGTCTTATTCAACTAGGAAAAACAAGCTCAATCACCATCACGTAAAAATAAATGAAAGACACAAACTAAATCCTATATAAAGATTTTAATTCGCAATCGTAGTCTCCTTAGAACACAACAACACTCACTAAAAATAAATTAAGAAAACCATAGATATTCACATTTACAGTCGAAACAACATGCATTAAAAAAATTTAAAAGCCCTAAAGTTTCACATTTACAATCGAAAAAATTCGAAAAAAAGAAACTTACCTGTTTCAGAGATGAAAATGCCTTGTCTCGCTCAAGAAACAACAGTTCGCACGAAATTTATACTCACGATCTCTCACCCTTCGATGAACCACTCCAATCGCTTGAAACCTTCGCCCACGACCGCGAAGAACTAGGGAAATTCAAATTGAAAATTGACAAGCGGTTTTGGGGGGATATGAAACGATTTTCATCAGTCACCAATGTAATTATACAATTACATACAGATTTAAAATAAATTTAAAAGGTCTATTAAATTGGGTAAAGCTCAACCATCTAAAATTACAGATTTGTAGACATGATTAGTTCACAATGTCTCACTCTAATTATATGGTCCCTTTTGATCCTATCACTATATCTTGCATTGCAATTTGCAACTGCCCTTTGATTCATTCTTCAACTTGTCATTATTGTTTATGGTTCCATCTATGATAAAAGTCTTCGACCGTGGAGTATTAACCACCGAAAAGGACTACATTTATTTGCTTATTTATCCACTGAAATAATTATAGATAATTTAGGTAGGAAACAACACATGGCAAAGGAAACATAAATATTCAGATTTTAATTTCTATCGATTAAAAATAAATGTCCATTACACATCTTCAAAAAGAATAAACTTTTCTTGGTGTTGTAACGCACACAATCAGTAACTTGAAAAACCAAAAAGAAAGAAGAAGACTCTGAAATCCTATGCATTAATACATAAGCCAAAGATAAAAAAGAATATGAGACAAAATTAATAAAGGATAACAAACAGTTCCATCATAAGTTCAATAGAGAAAGTATATTATAGTCGCTGTATAAGGACAAGTGAATATATCAGATACAATAATTCCTCATTTATAAAGTAGAAACATATTCTATTGGTATGCAAAAACTGACTACATATTAACATAAAGCAAATTACAATCTGTTTAAAATTGACTAAGTTGCACTAAAAAAAGAAGTTAAAACACAAATTTTGAGCAAATAATATACCAGCATCTACACATAAAAATGGACATATAAACTCAGAAATGTCAGAAAAAGATGCCGATCTAGAGATTTTATTGTCCGGAAAAATCCATTAAATATAATTATAACAGGAATTGTACAAAAACATATAGATATGGAGTTTTATTGCGATTTAGGTCTTGAAACATAAACTCGGATTGGATAAACTTTCAGATACGTGAGGCATTCCATTTTCTGTAATGAGAACTAAAGCTGAAAGGATGAGGTAAAAGAATGAAAATAGTTTCTAGGGCATTCTGATTTTTTTTTTCGTTTAACAAAAAAAAAAAAAAAAAAAAGAAGAAGAAAGACTTTCACTACTACAAAAATGCTGATAGACACCAGTTTTAATCCGCTGTCTATTAGTAAAACAACCGCTGTTAGAGTCACTGGAGTTAAAAGTCTGAATTTTTCACAGCGGTTTAAAATCGGTGTCTTTTCCTTGAAAGACACCGGTTTCAAAACGCTGTCTTAGGGATAAAATATCCGCTTTTCTAAGGCCCTGATGTTAAAAGTTTATGTATTTGACACCGGTTTAGAACCGCTGTCTTTTGATGAATAGACATCGATATTCGCACCGGTTTTAAACTGGTGTCATTTTATCTAAAGACACTGGCTCAAAACCGGTGTCTATGGTGAATAGACATCGCTTGTTCACACCGGTTTTAAACCGGTGTCATTTAATTCAAAGACATCGCCTCAAAACCGCTGTCTTAATGTTTCTAGAAGCAGTTTTAAAAGGGTTGTTTATTTATGCAAAGACACTGGTCCAAAGTTGCAAAAAATCCATATAAATAAACAATTCATTATGAAATCCAATTCTAGCAACCATCATAAATTCACTACCAATTAAACATGAAATCCATTAATACTAAAGTCACCAATAGCCAAAATCCAACAAAAAGTACTAGTTGCGAAGTTTTCTTTCGATGAAACAACTATAAATTCATAATCCAATTCCTTCAACCAACAAAAACGATATACACATTCAACTAAAGGCAACAAAATCTAGATGATCAACATTACTCCTGTCATTCAAGCTTTCAAAAATGTTCTAACAATCCATGAGAGCACCCATTCTTTTAAGTACTTGAACAAAATAATACCACAACAATCAAATGGTTATAAATTGTATAACAGTAATTGCATAGATGATGAAACAATGAAGGCACTAAAACAGAGCTAAAATCACATATCACTTAAGCTAAAATAAAACAAAGCAACATTAAGGGTGCCCCAATTCATTAGTGTAAACCATCAAATTACACTAAAATGCACTGATTGAATCAGGTCTAAATTTGGTTAGAGAAAATCCTAAATGGTATTATACTTTTAATTTGTTTTTGGCATTTTATGGGCTAATCATATTATAACTCTATTTTGATCCATAAATATTTTATAACTTGGCAAAATTATTGAGTAATTAAAGTATTATAGAATTATTTAGGTTATTTATTTTATGATGTATAATTATATTATTAAACTCTATTTTTATTTATTTAAATATATAAATCTTTTTTTTATCTCTAATACATTTTTTAGGCCCTTATAATTTATTGTTCTATTATTCGATCTTATTTATTTCTCTTTACATTCAGTTTCTTATCAAAATTCAGACATTATATTCTTTAAGAGTTTAAAATTATTTTTTTAATATACGTACCGTGCATCGCATAAGTGGAATACTAGTTTTCTTAAAAATAAGATTAATTTCCTGGGACCAAACAATACGAAGTTTTAATATTTGGAATCTGTTTAATTGAGTGGTTCTTCTTATAAGCTCATGATGTAGTTGTATCCACATTAGGGCTGTGCACGGGACTTGGAGATTACCGAAACCGAACCGATATCCGGACCGAAAGATCTCCGAACCGAAAATATCCGTTGACTTTTTGATTTTCCCCGAACCGTACCGTACCGAAAATATTTATGGTACGGTTCTGGAGATTTTTCAAATACCCGTACCGAGAACCGTACCGAACCGTACCGAACCACTCCGAACCGAGGACCCAAAGCTAGAACCGATTTTAAATTTTATATAAATACATATACATTATTTCTATGTTGTTTATATTTTGATATTGAATTAACTACAAACTATTTGAAATTAAATTGAGAAAAAACCATAATACTGCAACTATTATGAATTTTAAAAAACTTTGATATTAATAATAGAGTGAATCAATTGAAATTGAAATTAGTTAAATGATTAGTAAATTGCACTTAAAGGAGAAACAAGTAATAGTACCATATTATAACAATATAAAAAAGATCATATTTTAATTTTTTTACCATATCACATAAATTATAAATATAATTTTATTGACTATGTTAAGTTGTTAAGTATGAGACATTGACATTATAAATTTATACAAGTTTTTATTTCATGTTAATTTATAAAAAATTATTAGTTAATTATATATGTTCTATGTCACTAGACAATAGAAGGACAATTGCCCAAATAATATACTATTGTTGTATTATAAAGGTTATTAAGTTTAGAATTTTGGATTGTGTTACCTATTATAGTTTTAGTTTTTATTTCGAGACTACGCTAAAAAGAGACTAAAACTCTAGAAGTATATTCGTTTGGTGATTTTTATATTGATTTTTTTTCTTTTTTTTTTTTTTCCAAATTTGTATGTTTTATTTATGGCTAATCTCCGAATCTCCTTCCCGAACTGAACCGTCCCGTCCCGTCCCATTAGAACCAAATCTCCGTCCCGAACCGTACCGAACTTTCGGACGGAGATTTTTTTCTATGGTTCGGTTCTGGAGATTTATTTCCAGAATCTCTCGAACTTCGGTACGGTTCTGGAGATTTCCAAATCTCCGAACCGTCCCGTACCGTGCACACCCCTAATCCACATGTACAACATAAAATTTAAGTCGCGATAAAAGGAAATTAGAATTGACAAATGCCTTTAATGATGTTGGAGATGGTTAGCAAATATGAGCCGAAACTTAAATCACATATTTGCATATATAAGGTGGATCGAGTATACATATTTGCAGCAGAACTGTCGATCCACATAGCCAGGATTAAGCCCGTCTACAAGCCTCCTTTTGATCCATAATTAATCCATTAATAAGCCTCCTCTTAACTGAATCGCAAATAAGATCACGAACTGTCTTTCTCGTTGGTTTAAATAACTACTAGAGTTATTCACTTTGATGTGCACACCTTAAACCCTCAGACAACTTTGGTGATGCTAGAAGAAGAAAACCGTAGAGAGAAATTTTAGGAGAGAGATTTTCATTCTATGTGGGGGACGATATTTTCAATTGGACTGATATTATAGGGAGAGATATCAATATATATCACAATCGCATATCCCAGTTAGAGTCCTGATGGAAAATGTTTCTAGATAAACCTCATCAAAATAGGACTCCCTATTATCTCAAATATGGATGCAACCTAATCGCACCCAATATCTCCCACTCATACATATTTGACTAGACTCATTCGAACCAAATCCTCATAAATCTCATCTCACGTCTCTTCTTTCATATAGGGAATAAGGCGTGCGACCAAGCGAGAAATATAGGTGAGTAGAGTTATATTAAGTCATCACCAAACTAACATAACTCTCCAACTCAATAGCTCGTTGTGTATCCCAAACCAAGTGGTGGCATCCAGTCAAGCATCTCTAGATCCTTCAATGAAATAAATAAAAGCATGCTCGCCTCACTCAGATATGTTTCTATATTTGTTCGCCAAAAATATTTGGTTCATACAACTGCAAGTGTACAGATTAGTTTATAAAATAATGGCAAGCAAGGTCGTATTCCTCAGGGATTGAATCTCGAAACACTTATGCTATAATAACATCGTATTCCAATTTTATTGGAGCGACCGAAACTTGAATATTTTATCTAACTAAAAATCAAAAATAAAGGAAAATAAAAGAAATAAATTTGTGAACCCCACAAGTATTTTCAACATCTTTAGGAGCAACCTTAGGCACATAATCTCAACATGCTTGTTCAATATTAAATACGAATAAAGTTTTAAAAATCAATTAATGCAATTCTATGGGTTCAATTCCTAAATTCATCTACTCCCTTGTCCAGGAGGTGCTAAACTGTTGATTAATAACAATTGTAGTCCTCCCGGATCGTTACAATTCTTATTAACTCCAAAAAACTTTGTGAATTGAATAACTCCCCACAAACACGCCTGTCACACATGTTTCATGTCTGAATTCGATTTCCGTCTTTGTTAGAACTCGTACAAAATTTTGCAATAACAATTCAGATAAAAAGTAATTAAATAATAAGTACGCAAATTCATAAAATAGAAAGCATGAATTAATTAAGAAAATATGTAATCATATTTAATACAAATCCACAAATTTGATTATGCCCCTAAGATCCGAAAAATATGCCAAACATTGATTACAAACTCATAGACAAATCCGAATCAATTTTATGACATCATATAAGCACATACAAGAGTTCTTAGACATAGAAAGAAAACTCCTTCTTGTCAGGATAGATTCCCCTTCCAAGCCCTCGAAGCTCTTGTGCTCCCTAGATGCGAAAGCTTGTGGTGTTCTACGCGACCTAGCCTTCTTTGCTCAGAAGATCCTCGATTTCTTCGTTCCTATGTTATTTAATGTGTTTTTGCTGTCTGGAATGATGTATTTTCGTGCAAGCCTTGGTCCCCTTTATATAGGTGCTTGGAGAGGTCACTTGTAGAGTTTGAACGGGATAAGAACTCTGAAAAATGCATTTTGGCAGCGTCCCACATGGCCGTGTGGTTTTTTGGCCTTTTCCGCACGCCCGTGTGGGCTTCACATGGTCTAGCCGTACGGGCCTGGTTCCGTCCCCTGTTTTTTTCCCTTCTTCACACGGTTGTGTCACTTTCACACTGGCATTTTCATACGGCTGTGTGACATGTTTTTGTCCATGTTATTGTCCGAATTTGCTCCTTGGGTCTTCATTAAAGTTCTATCCCTTTTGCTTAGCTTTGCATAGGCACTTGAATCACCTCAATAGCAATTTTGTAGAGAAAGTTATGGCAAAAATACTAAACCCCGCCAGTGTTAAAAACTCTATGCTTCTCTCCTTCACATATTTGCTAGTAGCTTTTAACCTATACTTTGGAACGTGATATCTCTTTTTGTCCAATTTAGCTCCATTTCCTGTAAGAAGTTACAAGAATACGCAGTATCACGCCCAACAAAGGAAACCAACTAAAACACATTGAATATGCGTGCTAATGCATCATATATAATATATATATATATATATATCATTTTAAGCCCTCAAATGCATATATATTTTACACTCATCAAAATCCCCCAAACTTAAAGCATTGCTCGTCCTCGAGCAAATTAAGAAAAACAATATCAAAGGGGAAGAAGAACACACAAAAATACTATGAACATTAAATAGCATTTGACTCCATACTTAAGAAAACCATGTAATTCTTAATCAAGAAGTCATCATTCATAAACTTGGCATAATCAATACTCTCTTGGGTACTCGACATCGTGACTCACAAGAAGATAGTGTATCACTCGACTCTCAGAAGTATATGGATAGTGTTTACGCTCAAATTCAATTCAGTGAATGTAGAACTACCATAGGCTTGCAAATCGTCTAACATCTCTACCACTTTTGTGTGCACAATCTAAGAATCAAAAAGGACTTTTATTAGGTTGTAATGTAGGCTCTTTGGTAAGGGTAGGGAAATTTGGATTAAGTGACTTGACTTGAACAAATAGAATTTAAGCATACAGACTTGCAATTCACCAACCTAATTTCAACATAATATCAGTTTTCTTTTTCAACCCAAGTCCACATTTATTTCTCCTTTTTCATTCTTAGGCCTTTTTGCCTTGTTTTGTTTTTCTTTAGCCTTAAGCTCTCATTTTTTCCATAATATTTTCTTTTTCTTTGCTCGATTTTCTCAATATAATAATTTTTTTTCCAGAGATATTCTTTCTTTTTCGAGCTTCATGTATTTTTTTCATTTACCCAGGATACTGCTCATCCCTTTTTCTTTTGCCAGCTTCCTATCTTTTTCATAAATTTCACCATATCTCCCCCAAACATTAATCATTTTCTATAAGCTCAAGTAATTTTAGGGAGAAAAACATATAAATTTTAAAGATCAATGTGGCTCACAATAATAGTTTTGGCTCAAAATGGGCTAACTAGGGAATCGTGAGTTCGTAGGTAGGCTTTTTAGGCTGAGTAGGCTAAAACAAAGATGGCCTTAGATCATTTTCAAAAATTGCACACACACATGGCTTCAATGAAGATACCAGAGCAAGTTCTAGAGCTCTATCAATCATGAATGACATACTCAAGAAAAAATAAGTCTTCATAATATAAAGAAGTTTAAGGCACAAAAGCTCACAGACTTATTTTTCGCAACATACTCAAATACCCAATTTTCTTAACACATGCCAAGCAAATAAATAACTTTCCTCCTAAAAATTTATTACCTTATTCTCATAGTATGTTATCCCATGCCATAAAGTATTCATTGTAAAATCATAGGGAGCTGGGCATATGAACTGAATTAAAAACCACACACAAAAATGTGCTAAAGTCGTAAACGTGCTAAAACAAAAATATACTTAAAATTCGAAAAAAATTAAACAAAAATCAAAAATAATTTTTTTTATGCAAGTGCTCTACATGCAGTTTTAAATGCAATGCAAAATACAACAGTACTAATTTACGCATTCTTGACAACCCCCCCAAACTTAAAATATGCTTCGTCCCAAACGTATGAGGAAATTATCAAAAGAAACGAGGAATGCATAAAAAGTACTTACTTGGATTACTATCGTCTTGTTAGTGTCCACGGGGCCCGTGCGGGCTTGCACGGCCCACCCGTGTGGCCCTGAGTGTGTCTGGGTTGCCTCTGTCTAGCTCCACACGGTCGTGTGACGAATCCTGGTTTGCTGAGTCGTGCGGCCCCAGTGACTTGGTTCACACAGTCGTGTGATGTATTTTTTGGACTTTTTTCTAACCCCGGGGTTTGTCGCGATGTTTCTTGGGTTCGTCTTCAGCCAGACTCAGATTTCTAACATCACTTTTGTTGAACCGTGTCGGTTGAAATCCTTGAGCCATCATATTCTATACCATCCATCAGACGAATGGCGTTGCACTGTTTTCTCGGATTAAGTATCGCCTGGGAATTTTCCCTTTTGATGTTGGCCTCGTATTGAAGTACCGATTTTGGGTTACTTGTGTCTCCAGAGATTTCAATCTCGCACTCAACAAAAAACGATGTTATAAACGAAGAAGAGAAAAAAATAAAATAAAAAATCGAAAAAAGAAAAAATAAATTTTTTACAAAAAATATGCTTCAATTAAGATTGGACTACTTATTACTATATCTAAGTAGAATCTAATCAATCCCTGGCAACGACGCCAAAAACTTGTTCGCCAAAAATATTTGGTTTATACAACTGCAAGTGTACATTGTAGTTTATAGAATAATGGCAAGCAAAGTCGTATTTCTCAGGGATTGAATCTCGAAACACTTAGTCTATAATAACATCGTATTCCAATTTTATTGAAGTGACCGAAACTTGAATATTTTATCTAACTAAAAATTGAAAATAAAGGAAAATAAAAGAAATAAATTTGTGAACCCCACAAGTATTTTCAACATCTTTAGGAGCAACTTAGGCACATAATCTCAACATGCTTCTTCAATATTAAATGCGAATAAAGTTTTAAAAACTAATTCATGCAATTCTATGGGTTCAATTCCTAAATTTATTTACTCCCCTGTCCAGGTGGTGCATAACAGTTGATTAATTACAATTGTAGTCCTCCGGGATCATTACAATTCTTATTAACTCCGAAAAGATTTGTGAATTGAATGACTCCCCACAAACATGCCTGTCACACATGTTTCATGTCTGAATTCGATTTACGTCTTTGTTAGAACTCATCGTCCGAAATTTTGCAATAACAAATATGACCTGATAATTATTGATCTGATAAAAAGAAAATTAAATAATAAGCACTCAAATTCATAAAATAGAAAGCATGAATTAATTAAGAAAATAAGTAATCATATTTAATACAAATCCACAGTTTCGATTATGCCCCTAAGATCCGAAAAATATGCCAAACATTGAGTATAAACTCATAGACAAATCCGAATCAATATTATGATATCATATAAGCACAGACAAGAGTTCCTAGACACAGAAAGAAAACCGCTTCTTGTCAGGATGGATTCCCCTTCCAAGACCTCGAAGCTTTTGTGCTCCTTAGATGCGAAAGCCTTGTGGTGTCCTTCGCGACCTAGCCTTCTTTGCTCAAATGATCCTTAATTTCTTCGTTCCTATGTTATTTGATGTGTTTTTGCTGTCTGAAATGATGTATTTTCGTGCAAGCCTTGGTCCCCTTTATATAGGTGCTTGGAGAGGTCACTTGTAGAGTTTGAACGGGATAAGAACTCCGAAAAATACGTTTGGCAGCGTCCCACATGGCCAGTGTGGTTTTTCGGCCTTTTCCACACGCCCATGTGGGCTTCACATTATCTGGACGTGCGGGCCTAGTTCCGTCCCCTGTTTTCTTCCCTTCTTCACACGGTTGTGTCACTTTCACACCGGCATTTTAACACGGCCGTGTGACACCACACGGTCCGGCCGTGTGACGTGGTTTTGTCCATGTTATTGTCCGAATTTGCTCCTGGGATCTTCATGAAAGTTGTAGCCCTTTCTCTTAGCTTTCCATAGGCACTTGAATTACCACAATAGCAATTGTGTAGAGAACGTTATGGGCAAAATACTAAACCCTGCCAGTGTAAGAGTCAAACACATTTCAATAGAGTTGCCCGGGCAATGAATCATAGAACATATGTGCGTTACCAACTTAATTCTTTCTCGACCGCACATGCCAATATTAGCTTGGTCTTGAAAACTTTCCTAGATATGCTCCGGCAGATCGAGTCACACATAGCCAATTGGATACATATTAAAGTAGCATCATCAGGCTTACACCTCATGACATGGTCCAAAGTCCCAAAGGGTACAAGAAAATAATATGGGCTCACATAATGACGAAGTAGGGACCCATTCAGTCACTTTCCCATAGGCGGTTGCCTCAAAGCACATATAGTATGAATACATGCTATGATGGACCTCCTACTAAATTTAGGCATGTCACGCTCTAGACATCATCCAAATCTTAGTCCAGTCATTATTCAAGCGCTGGACCTACGTACTGCTCGTGGTCACTCCCAAAGTATCATACGATAGTTCAGACATTCGGCTACAAACAAGATTTTATGATGTTTGGACGTACTTCATAATCGATCAACTCAAAATCTCATCTTAACCTCTAGTTAAGGCGACTGTTAATTATACTTTTAAACTTTCCTCACTGCTCTAGCGCGAATGAGATCATTAATAAAACTCCTTATGCTACAAAATCTTTTATGTCTCATCCTGCTTGCGCTTTTAGCAACAGGGCGATTTCCCGTGTGAGAAGGCCAATCAAAGCTTGGTGACATCTCGCAAACTTAGTACCAAAACACATAATGAGAATCCAAAATATCTCATTAATCTCAATATGTTCTCATAAGCCACATAATCAAATCTACTTGATCCCTAATGACTCACATGCCTTTGGAGCATATCTCTAAACAAAGGCTCATAAAAGGGATGAGCGCCCACACCGCTCGTAGAAGTATGCCTGAGAACAAAAACTCTTAAGTGAAGTAAAGCCTCGAGTAAATATGTTTGGTCTACCAGCCTTGTTTGGCGCCCAAACCATACACCAAATTTGTCAAATTTGCCTCTAGCAAATCACAAAGCAACAAAATACATCATAGAAGTGCGTGCAATGAGCATCATTTCAAGATGCCAAATTTGCCTCTAGTAAATCATAGACCAATCTGTTAAGATATCTAAGTATCCATATGTCTCCATCACAATAGTGCATGGATTACGTTGATATCCACTCACCAATCACACTACTAAGTACATGACTTGTTGAGTACGCACATATCGCACATCAAACATTCGACAGTGCTTATACAAACTACCTAGCATTTCTTTTCTTCTTCCGAAGACACCGTTTCTTGACTAAGAATATGATCTTTGACCGAGGAGTGTAAAGACAACCAACAATGAGTAGTGATAACTAAGAATATGATTTTTGGCGTGTTTTATTTGCATTTGCATGTTTTAGTGTTATGTTGTGTTATTTTATTGATTTTTTAGGTTTTGGTAGAAAGAACAAGTTTTGGAGCAAAAAAGTTAAAAAGTCATTTTACGCAACTGCGGCAGTCATCGTATTGTGGACGTAACGTTCACATCCGTATCCCAATTGACATGATTCATACACCATTGGAAAGCTAAGACAAAGTTCTACAATGTAATATTTCTTCTACTAAATACAAATGAAGACGTTTTGATGGGTTAAAATTATGTACAAGTAAAAATAATATGTCGAAATCTCGGAAACGACACGTCTTGGTATTTTGGCCATAACTCTCTCTAGAAAATTGATATTGAGGTGATTCAAGTGGCTATGGAAAGCGAAGAGATGGAGCTACAATCCATAAGAGACATCAAGACGAAATTCTGAATTTTCAAGGTTGCCGGTCGCGCGCCGCAGACAGCAGTAGGTCGCGCGCTGCGGGCGCGCAGTTTGACGCGCGGTGAATTTCTGAACATGAAATTTGCGATTTTCTTCCAATTTTCAGCTCTTCTACCTTGTTTAGGACTCTAGGCTTATAAATAGAACTTGGGGAGCCCTTATTTTCGATACACATTACTCCTTAACACTTTATACTCTAGTTTCACTCTTTTCTCTTGCTTTTCATCATTTGGATTGCTTGCATTCTCCCCATTGAAGTTATTTTGCTGCTTAATCAAAGAGTATTATTTCTTCATCTCTTTTATCTGATTTCAATTGTTGGGTGATTATTATTGTTGTATAATAATGTTTATGATTTTTTTCTTTCCATCAATTGAGATTATGATCCCATCCCCAAGCATGAACTAATTTCCTTATTCTAGGATTAGGATGATTTGATTCAAACAACCAAGCATGAGTATTGACTAATTGATTTGCTTTCCTGAATAAATTGCTTTACTTGATGATTAATAGTTTGGCCAACTCTTGATTGTTTTAAGGGAATAATTGAGATCGATAGAAGATATTATTACTGGACTAAATTTATTCAGGGAGGTTAGATATAAATCAGAGATGTATTATCTAACCCTGGGCTTAATGACAATAGCAAATTATGTTGGGATAGCCCTAATCTGTGAATACGCGAGTTACCAGATCTAAGATTGTTTTATTTGTTAACTGCATGATCAAATAGTTGATATTCTGCTTGCAAGTTTGATGTGATGATTCTGAAATCCTAGACTTTCATCCACATCTTTTTCTTCAAGGTTTAATCGTGTTTAGTTTGAATTTGTCTTTTTACATGTTTTTCTTTAGTTTATTAAAAATCACAAATCTAATTAGAGTGTTTAGGATTTACTTTTTGTTTATACATAATAATTATTTACCAGCTAAGTCTTCCTTGAGATATGACTTGTGGTCAACTTGTTACCCTACAATTGATCTCGTTCTCTTGCGAGGATTGCTAGAATAATTTTAGGTGTTTAGCGGTCGAACAAAATTTTAGCACCATTGCTGGGGAAGGCTTTAGGTGTAATAATTATTGTGTCTATTTTTTGTGTTTTTAGATTAGGATTCTTTTTGTTTATTTTTAGTTTAGAACACTCTTTGTTTTGTTTGATTTCTACTTTATTCCACTGCTGTGTTTTATTTGTTTTTCTGTGTTGTTTATGCAAGGACGTAGAATCTCAATCGGGACCTTACGCCTCTCGTGGATGATATCCATCAAGTTGTGAGATAAATAAGGAAAGAGGGGGATGATTCTATGGATAGCGGCGAGGATTCTCGCGATCACGTTCAGAAATAAGAATAAACAGATGAATCAGAGATGGGTGATAATCAAAACGGAACAACATGGAGGCACGCCAGCCTTCGATGCGTGAGTTCGCACGCCCTGTCATTGGGACTGCGACCTCTTGCATCACATTGGGAAAAACAGCACGGAACTATGAGCTCAAAACCATACACTTTAATCAGTTGCCATCATTCTATGGGATGCCCAATGAAGATCCTCTTAACTTCATGCGGGAATTCTATTCTGTCATTCAAACTTTTCCTCTACAAGGTTTGGATGAAAATCCGCTTAGGATGCACTATTTTCCTTACACTCGAAGGGCCGGGTGAAAATTTGGCTTATGTCTCTTCCTCCTAACTCTCCTACAGATTGGGAGGCTGTGTACAATAAGTTCATGGGCAGATACTAGTCTCATCAAAAAACTTTAGATCAGCGAGGTAAGATAGCTACTTTTAGTCAGATGGAAGGCGAGCCTTTTCATGAGGCCTGGGATCGCTTTAAGGATTTACAGATTAAATGCCCACATCATTACTACCCATTCGAATTGTTAAACCAATTTTTCTATGATGGATTATCGCATAATTATCAATATATGGTTGACAATGCCGCTGGGGGTGACACGGGTGTACATACAACACATGAAATTTATGATATTCTAGAGATGATGAGCGATAACTCACAACAAAAGACTGCCAGAGGCAAACGGGCTGTCATTATTGAAGCAGCTCAAGCTACGATGTGACAAAGCAATTGGCTGAATTGACTAAGCAAGTACAACTGTTGGCTACAAGGGGGCATCCACCTGTCCCCCCATCTGCCGAGTCTTGAAGGATTTGTGGCGAATATGGTCATGGGGCCAACGTTTGCAATGCTATCTCTCTGACGTACAATTTAGGTTAGCAGAACCATCCAAACTTTAGTTGAGGCAATTCACAAAATTCGTCTCATATCTATCCGAGGCCACCGCATCCCCAAGGCCAACCACTCAACCAATCAAGGACTCCATCTATTGAAGATAGCTTGAACTCCTTTATTTTGGCCAGTCAGCAAATACAAAAAGGTAACAACAGGCTGTTTGAATCTATTGAAGCTTTGTTTAAGCGTCTTGAGACTCAAATTGGTCAATTGGCGACCCAAGTTAGTGAGATAGCTCGACATGTCTTCAAGCAAGACACACTTCCTAGTCTACCAGCATAAGCTCAATCCATTACCGTTCTTAAATTTGGTGAGATTTCTGACCATGAGATTGAGATTCCTTGTTCTATTATCTCGTCTAACCCTGCAGGTATCGCGAAAATAGAAAAGGAAGTTAACAAAAGTGAAGAAAACATGAATATGACTTTGGTAATGGTAAATAAATCGCATGTATGCTCAATCTTGGAGCCAAAATTAACCTTATGCCTTACTCTACCTTTAAACAATTTGATTTAGGGAAATTGAAGTTCACCGGGTTATGCTTACAACTTGCTGATAGGTACATTAGTTATCCTACAGGCATTGTTAAAAATATTTTAGTCTAAATAGGTGGTCTTAAAATTCTCACTGATTTTGTTGTTTTGGGTATGGAAAAGGATAAAGATAATCTTAAAGATCACACTATACTGTTGGTTAGACCATTCATGGCAACCACTAATACTTTGATCGATGTCAAAAATAGAAAACTTAATATGAATGTCTTGGGCGAAAAAGGTAATATTTTCAATTTATGATATAAGTCGTAGTCCTGCATGTGTTTTGAATGATTATTTGATTGTTGACTCAATCGATTCTGCCGTGAAAAATATCCTATGGCAGGAACGCAATATGCTCCGAAGCGCAAAACAGCCAAATAAAAATTTCAAGTTGGTAAATAGGGTTTTGCTCGATGACCAGCCATGAGTTTTTTACCTAATATCGTCAAGCTAATAACGTTAAATAAAGTGCTTTTGGGAGGCAACCCAAGCGTTTTCCCTTCGTGTGAGTTTGCATGTGCTGTTGTTCCCTTCACATGGCTTTTGCAGATTTGTAGGCGGAGATGACTATGGTGCCATTTATCGATCTTCGCATTTTTCAGGGACATATTTGTTTCCTTCTCTTTTTACGCATTGAGGTCAGTGCATAATTTAAGTGTGGGGGGGACGATTAGTCATTGATAAAATATGATGATTGCATGTGGCTATGTTTTTACTTTGCCTAGTGATTATCCCAAGTTTAATAATACTGTTGTTTAGTCAACTTGAAATGGATGTATTAATTTGAGTTTCAAATATGAAATGACTTTGTGAACTTTATACGTAGGATTTGACTAAGTCGTGAATTAGCCCCTGTGGTGAACAAATTAGGTGATGGTTAAACAATAGCCCGAGTTGTCGGGCTTGCGTTATGAGATTTCATTGATGTGAATTAAGTTAAAACTCTATTTTGATTTGTGTGTACACAAAATTGCTAGCCTTGCGGAAAAAAATGCATTTTATAGTTATAAAAAAATTAGCATTATAGAGCTATATAAAAAAACAAAAAAAAAACAAAAAATAAAATGGAACTATCGAGATTATACTCTGCTGGTTGAGCTGCTTAGTAACTAGGAGCATTCATGAGCCCCATGTTTGACTTTTACGCAAAACGGCGGCTCAAACATGAGTATGGAAAACCGCCCTAGGAGCCTTTGGAAAACATCCAAAGTTTATATCTAATGGAATAATATATTGGGAGTTCTAGCAAAAAAAAAAAAGGTTATGGCTAGGAATTGCGTGATTTGTTGTGTGAGTAAAAAAGGTTGCAACTTTTGACACAAATTTGAAATTTAGTAAGGAAGACCAAACACTCTGATTGATGTTTAACTTTAGCCGAGTGAGTGTATTGCGAAGGTTGGGGATCGATGATGAATAATCCGAGGTAGATGGAACATGGTGTTATGGATTAATTGTTTCTCAAATTGGACATAATATTTCTTGTTGGGTTTATTGGCATTATTATTTACTTGAGGACAAGCAAAAGGCTAAGTGTGAGGGAGTTATTTTGCATGTGTTTGTGTGTATTTTGTGTGTTGGAGCAAATAGCAGGCATAATTGCAAAATTGGTCCGTATAACTATAGGGACGGCTACCAATTTTAGTCAAACTAATATTTCCGGTAATTTGCATTTGCATGTTTTAGCATTATGTTGTGTTATTTTATTGAATTTTTAGGTTTTGGTGGAAAAAACAAGTTTTGGAGCACAAACGTTAAAAAGTCATTTCGTGCAACTACGACAGTCATCGTATTTTGGACGTAACGTTCGTATTCAAAGCAAAATTGACATGATTCATACACCATTGGAAAGCTAAGACAAAGTTATACAATGTATATGCTGCTACTAAATGCAAATGAAGACGTTTAGATGGGTTAAAATCATGTACAAGTCAAAATAATATGTCGAAATCTCGGAAATGACACATCTTGGTATTTTTGGCCATACCTCTCTATAAAAAATTGATATTGAGGCGATTCAAGTGGATTTGGAAAGCTAAGAGATAGATATACAATTCATAAGAAAACATCAAGATGAAATTACGAAGTTTTGAGGTCAACCGGTCGCGCGCTGCAGACAACAGTTGAAGAGCACCAGGCCGCGCGTGCGTAGGTGCGCGGTCACGCACGGTGTCTTCCTGAACACAAAATTCGCGATTTTCTTCCGATTTTTGGTTCATCCACCTTGTTTAGGACTCTAGGCTTATAAATAGGACTTGGGGATCCCTTAATTTTGGCACACATTACTTTATAACACTTTTAGACTCTAGTTTTCTCTCTTTTCTCTTGCTTTTCATCATTGAGATTGCTTTGGGTTCTCCCCATCGAAGTTATTTTGCTGCTTAATCAAAGAGTAATATTTCTTCATCTCTTTTGTCTGATTTCAATTGTTGGGTGATTATTATTGTTGCATGATAATGTTTATGATTGTTTTCTCTTTCAATTGAGATTATGATCCCATCCTCAACCATGAACTAATTTTCTTGTTCTAGGATTATGATGATTTGATTCAAACAATGAAGCTTGAGTATTGACTAATTGATTTGCTTTCCTGAATAAATTGCTTTACTTGATGATTAATAGTTTGGCCAACTCTTGATTGTTTTGAGGGAATAATTGAGATCGAGAGAAGATATTATTCTTGGACTAAATTTATTCAGGGGGGGTTAGATATGAGTCAGAGATGTATTATCTAACCCTGGGCTTAATGAAAATAGCAAATTATGTTGGGATAGCCCTAATCTGTGAATACGTGAGTTATCAGACCTAGTCCTTATTTTTACATAATTGTTACACTTGTTACCGCATGATCAAATAGTTGATATTCTGTTTGCAAGTTTGATAAGATGATTCTGAAATCCTAAACTTTCATCCATATCTTTTTTCTTCAAGCTTTAATCGTGTTTAGTTTTAATTTGTCTTTTTACGTGCTTTTTCTTTAGTTTATTAAAAATCACAAATCTGATTAGAGTGTTTATGATTTACTTTTTGTTTATTGTGAAATATAATAATTATTTGCCGACTAAGTTTTTCTTGAGAGACGACTTGTGGTCAACTTGCTACCATACAACTGATCTCGTTCTCTTGCGAGAATTGCTAGATTTATTTTTGGTGTTTAGCGGTCGAACGCAAGTCTTACATATGTTCAGTGAATTAATTGACCATCGTAAGCCTACCAAAATGATAGCTCGATGAAATCAATGATGAGTCAAGTCACAACTGGAGTATCTTGACCAACAATCAATTGGCTCCTACTCCACTTCTTGAATTCATTGGGTGATCCACATAGATCTTCTGATTCAACATTCATTAAACTATGTCAACATTAATCATCCAGGACAAATCTAGACGAAAGTGGCAATAATAGATCACATATCAAGCGGATTGAGGCAATCTCACTATTTAGGGAGAACATCTCAAACAATTTACGCTCTTCTAACAGGCACAAACATTTCCCCCTTAGTCGAGCTACACAAATGATATTCAACTCATCTATATCGCACTTGACCTACCAAAGTGTGATGACCCGACCCTTTTACCAAAATCGCATACACTTATTTTAAAATACTCATGAATTTTAATTTTAATTGCATAAAGAAAATTATTTAAATTTAAGCATTTATTTTATCGAGCACCATTTTAAAATTTCTGAGAATCGAGATCGATCGTGCCCATAACTTAGAGGTAGTACTTTATTGACTTAATAATTTTAGAACTTAATATTTGAGAGTTTAATTCTAGACTTAAGTATTTTGGGATTTTAGAATTTTGTTTGGAGAAACGCGAATTATTAGACGAATTTACACTATCGCGTCGAAACTTAGAGTTTCCCTACTAATTATATATATATATATATATATTAAAAAATTATGGTACTTTAAGATATTAGTAGATTTTAGTTTTTTTATTTTTATTTTCTGAGTATACTAGTGTTCTTTTGGATTTATAATATAGAAATTAAGAAATTGATTTTTATTGGTAATTAGAATGTTACCCAATTATCCCCAAAGAACTCTTGCCCTTAAATTATCCCCAACTACACCATCACTCTTTATTTTTACTAACACTTTGTCTTGTAGGTTAATATTAGAACTCCAAGTTAACTCCCATTTTTCTCTTCAACTTTCAAGTTTTGATTTAAATTTTTCATCAATTAAAATATAAGATATTTTTAGTAAAATCATGAAATAAAAGAGTATATGAGCTTATGCATGTACTGTGTTAATAAATGAAACAAATGTTTGGACATTTTAGCATGTAATTTTTGGTCATAGTTATTTTAATTTAGGAGATGATTTTTGTTTCATTTAATCTTGTTAGAATATTGTCTAGCATGTTTAGATATGATGATATATAAATTTTATGATTATTTGAGAGTTGTTATTGTTGGATGATATATTTAAGTTAGTAAAAATGCATATAGACATTTTTGAGTTCTTTAGTTCATTGTAGCTTGTATGTTGATTTAGTGCTTAAGTTAAAAGTATATATATAATACATGAAAATTTTGGAGTAGACTTATGGTCTTAATTTGGAGAAGAAAAAAAAGTTTGGAGACTAATGGGATGATGAGGGGAGGGACGGTCTGATGAGTTTTTTTTATTATGAAGATTGATGCATTTTTGCGTAATGAGGACGATTATGATGAATAGTGTAGAAGTTGGAGACTTGATATTAGGACATGTTAGGTGTACCGTTAGGAGTGTGATATGAGGATGACTTCTATGAAATGAGGAAAAAAATATTGGGAAATATTTTTAGGAAAATGATTGTTGGTGATTATAGAGAAGCACTTAGTTGATTAAGGTTTAGAATATTTAAACATAGCTAATAATTAATTGAATAATAAAAAAAGATATTGATTTATAAAAATAGAGATAATAATCATGATTAACACCTTAGATGGATGAGTTGACTAAGCTTTGACAATGACATTAGGTTATAACAACTTAGTTGACTAAGTTTGATTAATTAATTATTTCATTTAACAATTATTTCACTACTTAATAATTAATAAAATATTTATTTACTTATTTATTTATTAATGATTTAATTATTTACGAAATTATTTAATTAATTAATTTGAATTATTAATTATTTATCTATAAAAAATTGTATTACTATTATTTTATTTGTTTATTTAATTCTAAAATAAATATAGAGTCAAGTAGACTACTAAAGGACTTATGTTTATTTAAGTGACTTACTAATTCATTAATTAAGAATAGTTAGAATAATATACTTTATGAATATTATAGACCTCGCATAAGTAGTAGCTCGATCGATAACTTGTTGAATTTTAGCCTTGAACCTTTACGATTCACTTGTGTTAGGTGCGACACAATCGAACTCTTCTCAATCGACAACACTCAACACTTTTACATCAAACTTCTAATTTATAAGCATGTTGTATTGTTACACTAATTTGGTTAAATTCTCTATGAATGCATGAAATTGAAAGTGACACTACGGTGTCGGCCGACGGGCCATATGAATTAAAAGTGCCTTCCGGTGAAATAGAAAGTGCCTTCGGGCGAAAATAGAAAGTACCTTTAGGTCAAATTTTATTATGTTGTATAGATGTATTTCTCCTATTAGTGTAACTGCTTACGTTTTTCCACTGAGTGTAAATACTCACGACTTCAAACTAATATTATTTTTAGATGATGGGGGCCAGCAGTAGGGATTATGCACGTGGAAGTCGCGCATTCCTTACTTATATTGTCATAAACTCCAAACATAAAATATATATTTTGAACTTGTACTAAGAGGTCAATCATACTCTGATGACTCGTATTTGGACGTACCATGTTAAAATTTTTATTTTTCACATATTTGACATGTATATATATCTATGGCGTGTTTTAAAAAAAATATTTCAAATTTTTTTAATAATGTTATTCCATATGCACTTCCGCAAATACTTTAAGTGCATTTATGGTTCCACAGTAACAATCTGAACTCTATATGGGTTTGGGGTGTTATAATGTGGTATCAGAGTGGCTCTACGTTCCTGTAGACTACAATAAATATTTTTCTCAATAATTTTGACAAAAATATGTATATATATATAAATTGGTCAAAATAAGAAAACGTGACACGAACCTATGCTCACCCTGAGGTACACTTTATTCCTCGTTAATTTTAAAGTATTGCATATTTCATTGAAGTTATTTCATGATATGGAAATATGTATGAAAGTGTACATGAAATGAGAATATTTTAAGAGAACTTAGAATTGCTAGAAATGCCTTTAAACTTCACATCTTATTATAAACTTAGAACTTATACTTACGAACTCATAACTTTACACTTAGTCCTCGAAATAAGACTAACATTAGGTGGTCTTTAAGTGACATTGACCGTACTTTTGTACTTCTAGGATGGCTCATACTAGAGTGACTGCTAGGAAGTCGGTTCGATACGAGACCCCACAACAGACACCACGATAGACCCATGCCATTTACTTGTCGGTATTGATGATGTTTGGAGAGCCATTGGACTCGTACATATGTCGGTTGTCACGATTGAGGGATCGCGTTCTAAGATTGGGGATCGATGACCCAGACTATTCAACAGCCCTACACATGATCCACACACTTTGATATTCAGACCGTGAGTTAGCGCATGACGTGTTTGATGAGCTAGTCGATATCGACTCACTGAGGGGAGCTGACAATGAATATGATCAGTTTGGACGACGATTGGTGGAGACATGGAGACTTCAGCGCCAGCAGCGTGAGGAGGGCGATCATCTTTTGGCCGATGAGGCTAGACTGCGTAGGCAGGCAAAGATTTTGGAGGGACATGCTCATAGACATCTTGACTGGCAGATTGAGCTCATGAGGCAACATTGATGAGTTACGAGGAGGTAGGACTGGAGCCACCCGAGGATCAGATTGACCCCATAGAGTGTTGTGATGGCATCACACGTTCAGAGGAGTTAGGACCCCATGAGTCGGGACGTGTTGGATACTTTCCATCAGCCGGTTATGACGTCAGCTCAAAGAGACAGGGCGACGCCTTAGCTACTTAGGAGTATTCCTATAGTAGATTGTACATATTTATGGATGCATATTATAGTTTGTTTCTGTAATGGATGATACGTTTCAATGATAGGCCTTTTATTTTGTCGCTCGTGCTCATTTTGTGTGTAGAGCATAAAACATATTTGATATAGTATGATAGGCCTTTATTTTGTTATCACTAGTGCTCATTTTCAGTTGTAAAGCATGAAGTGTGTTTGGCATAGTATGGTAAACATGTCTTTATTTTCGCTCGTGCTCATATTTTCCCTGTAGAGCATAAAGCTTGTTGACATTGTATGTAAATGAAAATGGGTTAATTTTCTTTCTCCTTGTTAGTGGTATATATGATATGTATGTATGTATGGTTGTTGTATTGTACTTTTCATCTCTAATGGATGTGCTATGATACTTGTTTCTATTATTCATGTGGATGTATGTGATATGTGTATAGTATTGTCATTTATCTTGTAGATGTATGCACGTCTGTACAATTGATATTTCTAACTCTAACCAAAACATTATTACAGAATCTTGATAAGTCATGGCACGCGGAAGACCACGCAGAATGTTAAGGCAAGGTCGGGAACAGTCAGTTGGGTCAACTGCGAATGAACTACCAGCAGCACCGGAGCAACTAGTACCTGCAGCCTGGGGACCAGCAGTTGATTTTGCTAGGGAATTTCTGACGACACTTCAAGGGATTGTACAAAAGGCAACACCACAAAATTCCCCAAACAATCCACGACCATTTCCAAGTATGAATGAGGTGGTAACAGTTCCGTCGTTTTAATCCACTAAGATTCCATGTAAAGGATGGCCCCGTAGTAGCAAAATAATGGTGTCTAGAGTTGGAAATGATCTTTGACCATATGGAATGCACCGAACTGCCGAAAGTATCATGTGGAAAATTTTTGTTGGCAGAAAGTGCTGCTCATTGGTAGATTTCTCAATAAATGACATTGATTGAAGAGAAAAAGGAAAATTTAACTTGGATGGAAGTCAAGGGAATGATTTTGGATCGTTATATTCCAGAGGAATTTAGGGATCAGAAAGAGACTGATTTTTTGAACCTTAATCAAGGGAACATGATGGTGATGGACAACGAGAGAGAGTTTAATCAGCTATCCAGATTTGCTCCGCATCTTGTTGACACTGACATGAAAAAGGCAGGAAGGTTCGAGCGAGGTTTGCAGCCTGAATTGGCGGGATTGTTTTGGGGCACAGACTCACTACCTATTGGGAGATTGTTGAGAGAGCTGGCTAAATTTAGAGCAGGCTCATAAGCCACAGGAATCGGCAGACAAAAAGAGGTGGAACCCACAACAGAAAGGCAAGTTTGTTCCACCACAGAAGAAGTTCAAACTAGCTGGAGCTCAAACTCTTTCGAACAAGCCTCTGTGCCCCACTAGCAATAAAAATCATTATGGATAATGCCTTATGGGGAAAAGGCAATGTTTCAAATGTCACCAGCAGGGTCACATGGCTGATAACTGCCCGAATCCTAGCAAGAATAACCCACAGGGGGCAGGGATGGGTGAATGGCAACACCAGGAAAGGAAGGGCAAGGCGCGAGTATTTGCGATGGCTGGGGAAAAGGATGGAGAAAAAAATAGAGGAAAATGAGAGCATGATAGATATGTTAACTATACTTAATATGCCAACACTTGTGTTATTTGATACTAGTGCATCACATTCTTTCATGTCAGAGAATTTTAGGGGAAGACTTGATTTGAAATGTCGAGATAGTAGTGAAGAACAAGAAGTAAGCATTCCCGTAAGAAATACGATTAAGAGAAGAGCTTTGTGAAAGGAATAGTGTTAGGAAATTTATTTGTTAGATTTTGATGATACCATGTAAAACTTAGACTAGGAAGTTGGCACCCCATTTTCCTTGTAATTCTATATTGTAATAGACAGCACTAAAAGAGCTGAGTGAAATCAACTAAGTCAAGAATGCAAGAAATCAACTGCAGACTAGATTGAAGACTCTGTTGTGTGTCACCTGAGTATGGCCAAGAAGGAAGACAACGACCGACTGAAGGAGAGCCAGCTGTGGAACAACTATGTAAAGTTTGAGGAAGTGTCAGTCAAGTCAATGAAAGAAGCCATGTCTAACAGTTGAAGTGACAGTTGAGTAATTCTCATGATTGGAGCAGACTCAAGTCACAAGGGGTAAAGGCAGCAGTCAAGTCAAGACAACTGACATTAATCCATTGGAAGGAAGTCAAGAATATTACTTAATATATCAATATGTCTAAGCTGCCAGGTCTTAAAGTGTTTGGCCTAGAAACATGCAAAAGGAATAAGCCAATGGGAAACACTGAAGCTTGTGTCAGACCCTGTAAAGCTGCAGAGCCATTTAATACGAGGAAGGGTCAACATCACAAGTGCTGCAGACCAAGAAAAGACAAGTCAATGAACAGGAAATATCATTTGAAAATAGCCTAACTCTTCAACGGGCAAATTTTCAAATGAGAACTATAAAAGGATGTGGAAGTAATTGAGAAAAGGTTACCTTGGCTAATAACCTGACCCTAGCACGAATGAATCAAGCATTTATCAAGCAAGTATAACCTGCAAAATTCTCCAGCTTATCTAGAAAGTTCTTCAAGCCTAAAACTCGAAAGAACTCAATCCAACACACGCTGTGAAGGAATGATTACTTCAACTAGTTGAAGAGGAAACTTTTGAAAAACAAAAAGGGGCCTACTCTCCAAGTTGAAGGAGTTGTAGAAAGGTTCAAGGTCAAACCATGAGATTCAAGTTTGTTGGAGGGCTGTGTGATCAAATCCATGTTAGATAAATGTTTTTATCAAGATTTTGATGATTATGTTTAAATGAGTTTTTATACCAAAACAATGTTAATAAATGTTGTCCAAATACTCCTAAATGATTTAAAATGTTTTTGCTAAATTTTGGAGTATTTCTTAGAATTTATTTTTCGATAAAAATGGACAACACTTTTGATGGTTTTGTTTAAATTGGTTTTTGCACCAAAACAATGTTTATAAATGTTGTCAAAATACTCCCAAGTGATTTAAAATGTTTTTACTAATTTTTTGGAGTATTTCTTGAAGTTTATATTTGATAAAAATCGGACAACATTTAAAATTGGAGGTCGACCGGTCGCCCAAAGCGTCGACCGGTACCTAAAGCAAAGAATATTGAAACAGAACATTCTGAACTCATAAAAACGAAGAGGGGGACTGGTCAAGCAGGGGGCCGACCACCCTAGGGCGACCGGTTGCACCCCCAGTCGACCGGTCGACCCCCCCTTCGACCTATACCTGGATCGCACTATCTTTTTCAAAACGTTCGAAATCCTATACAGGGCAACCGGTCGCGCTGTGTAATCTTTTGACAACAAAATTTGTACCGTTGGACATTCTATCAGCAAGATTTGCTTTATAATTTTGTACAATATTTCTACATCTTGTGATCCTCTTTTTGTAGACAAAAACAAACAATTGGGAGCCTATGTTGGTGAAGACTCTCCTATAAATAGAGGATGAATTGAAGACACAAGCATGAACAACACAAGCAAATACACAATAAGAAATCTACAAATTTCCAAGCTTTCATATTCAACACTCTTGTTGTATTTATAGCCTAAGTATTTCACTTTCACATTTTGAGGTCTAGTCTTTATTTCTTGATTACACTTGCACTCAAATTGTAATATTCATTATTGAGTTGTAATCTTGATTTTTGTCATCATTCAACACAAGACATCCTTGTGAGTATTCTTGTGGTAAGAATACACTTGGGTGATCTAGGTGATAGGTGTTTCAAGATTGTGGTGCTCTTGAGGTGTTGAAGAATTTGGTATTCTTCAAGATTGAAGATTGTGGAGATCTTCAAAGGTGCCGTTGAAAGAAGATTGTGGTAATCTTCAAAGGGAGATTGTGGTAATCTCCAAAGGTGGTGTTGAAGAAGAGTGTGGTGCTCTTTAAGGTGTTGTAAGTTGAGTTTGTATTAATTTTGGTAATTAATAAATTCTTTTTCTTTTTGAAATCCATCCCGGAGATACTTGGGTGGTAGAGGATTAGGCCATAGGTGGGTTGAACCTCTATAAATCGATGTGTGCTGTTTACATTCCGCATCTTTATTATTGTCTTTGAGCATTCGGTTCGAAAAAGAGGGTAAAATCGAAAAGATGGAGATAATCTATTCACCCCGCATCTAGATTATCGTAGCCGCTTGGACTTACAATCCAAATACTTGAAGGGAGCTGAAGTAGCAAAGCAATTGTCTTGTGAAGAAGTTGAGTCGCAGGAGAAGCCATCTGTGTGATCAAGGTTGTCTCTGGACTGAGAACTACTTTGTAACTTGATCTTTTACCTAGTGGATTCCTCCAGGAGTTGGAGAAGAGTGGATTAGAGGAATTACCCCATCCTCGAACCACTATAAAATTACTTGTGTCATTTACTTTCAGCATTTATTTTCTTGCTTATATTTTTCATATCTGCTGTTAGATTTAATTTGCTATCCAACTGATAAATAACAAGTGGCAAAAACAAGTATTAAAAACGAGCTTTAATCAAACAAAGGGTGTTAAGTCTTCCGTTGTTAAAAAACCAAATCAACTAAATTTAAGTGTTAGCTGACGCATCCAAGTTAGACTATCAACAACTTAATCGAGTCTGTTGAGTGGGTACCTTACATGAAGATAGCCAACCTAGCTGTACCTCAAGGACATGACTGATTTGAGTCAACTCTGTTGAAATTCTTAAAAAGACTAAAAAGTGAAAATTTGGTAATGTTTATTCAACCCCCTCCTCCCTTCTAAACCTTACACCACACCCCTTGGGACCTACAAGTGGTATCAGAGCGGTTGGTTCATTGAGCCTTCCGCACTGGTTACTGAACTAGATCTCAATCTTTTTCAAAATTTAACACTTGTGTTTTCAAAGTCTTTCATCTTTAAAGCAAAGTTATAATCATGGAAGCAAATCTAACTCGTATTCCAATGTTCACTATGGAAGAGTTTGATCACTGGAAGATTCGTATGCAGGATCATCTATCCACTTTACACGATGAAATGTTGCTTGTGATAGAGGATGGACCATTGGAAATACTCAAAGTCAACAATGCGATAAGAAGAGCAGCTGCAGCTGAAGGAGAAGCTGATGTAGAAGCTAGACTATCCATGGTTGAAAAACCACGCACTGAATGGACAAATAAAGATAGAAAGAGATATAACCTGGATAATGTGGCTAGGGATATACTCTACGAGACGTTGGACAAGGCGATGTTCAACAAAGTCAAGTCGTGCAAATCAGCCAAAGAAATCTGGGATAAGCTAACCCTGATTTGTGAATGATCAGAACATATTAAGGAGAATAAATTAACTATTGTTGTTCAAAAATTTGAAAATTTTAAAATGCTTGTAGGTGATAGTCTGGATCAGCTGGATGCCAGATTCACAGAGATAACAAATGAGCTTTCAGCTCTTGGGAATGAGTGCACTCAAAAGGAGATGTGCATGAAGATACTAAGAGCCCTCCCAACTGAATGGGAAATGAAGGTCATGGCCCTGAGACATTCAATGGACCTCTCAAGAACACCTAATCATGAGATATTCTCAGACCCCGAGGCTTATGAGTTTGAGCTGAGAAGCAAAGAGCAAGAGGAAACAGCTGTACCCAAGACGGCTGCATTATGGGCCATTGATGGGAAGAAAGCTGAGACAAAGGAAACCATTGATCAGGAGGAAATTGCCCTCATGGTAAAGAGATTCAACAAGTTCTTTAACAAGAACTATAAAAGAAACAAGGGTGAGACGTCCATAAGACATTCAGCACCTTCATAACCAAGGGAGGACAGGCCACCCAAGAGAGCTTGAACATCAAAGAGCCGACTATCAGAGAGCTGATAATCAGAGAACCGAGAGAGCTTATCAGGGAGCTAAAAAGCTGTGTTGGAATTGTAGACAACCAGGACACTTTGCTGTTGACTGTTCCTATCCACCAATCAACAAAAATAGAAACGAGAAAGAAAGAAGAGTCTTCAGAAAAAGAAGTCAAGAAAAGAAGAAAACAATATTGGCTGCTGAGACTGCTGAGCCAGCCAAGTGCAAAGAAGCAGCAGACTCAGATAGTAGTGAAGATAACTACTCAAGTGATACAGAGGAAGAGGCTTTGATCTGCCTCATGGACAAAGAACAAGATCAACAAGATCAAGAAGATGAGGTACATTCTAACTCATCTCATTCTAATTCAAGTGATATTGACTGTGATACACACACTTCATCACCCACAGATCTTTATGATTCATTAGGCAAAATGATGAAAGATTTTGAGCACATTAAAACGTCACACACACTTTTGAATGTGTAAAACAACCAACTTAAAAGCCAAAACTCACAGCTGACAAATGAGCTGAGTACTCTGAGTCACATAGCTGATGAGAACACTAAGCTGAAGGCTGAAAATGCCAAGATCTTAGCAGAATTAGCTGCTACTGAGAAAAGAGAAAAAGATCATAAAAATATGATTGCCTCATTTACAAAAGGATCCAAATCATTGGATGAACTTATTATAAGCCAAAAAGAGTGTGGAGACAAGACATGCATAGGATTTAATTCCTTTGTTCATAGTCAAACTCCAAGAGTGATTTTGGAAAAAGGAACTTCAAGCAATGAAGGAATCCAAAAACCCAAAACACCATATTTTACACCCACATGCACACCAAAATACAATCACAATCATACTGGCCCTGGTTATAAGGGATAAGGAAAGAAGCCAGTACATGCTGAAACGACAGCTGAGAAGAAATTCAGATAGATCCATTAGCAGACTCCTAACAGAAAATACTCTGTAAGAGCCAAACAGAGTTACGAAAAGCCCCAAAAATTTCATCAAATAAATACATATGATGGGAATGGTAGAAACTATCCAAACCAAGCTGATTGGAATAACAATGCGAAATATCAGCAAAGACCTATGGGATACAAGCCACAATGACAAAGATCTCAACCTCAACAAAGGTCATTCCCAAGGCAAAATAGTTATTATCAGCACATTCATGCACCCAAGCACTACACTCAGAAATTCCACAACTCCCCCAAGAAAGCAGTTGCTAAAACAAACACACATGCATACAGATAAAAGAGACAGATGTATGATCCTAAAACCCCCAAACAATTTGCTAATGTGCATTATGATTATGGTACCGATCAATGGCAACCTCTTAGAGCTAGATCATCTTGCTATAGATTGGTTGGATCATCTTATAACACTAACCCCCCAGGACCCAGGCAAGTATAGGTACTTAAAAAGTGATTTCCTTGATTGCAGGTTCAAGGAACAGTTGAGTGCCAAAGAAGCTAGTACATGGATCGTGGTTGTTCCAAACATATGACATGAAATAAAAGAAATCTGTCAAGATTCAAGGAGATCAAATGTGCTAAAGTCATATTTCGAGGAAATGAAACTCCAGGGGAGATCAAAGGGACAAGATCCATGGGGATATGCCAACTCTTTGACAAAGGCTACAATGTAGGCTTCAACATGGGGATATGCCAGATCAAAGATGCTGAATCTAATGAAATTGTGTTTCAAGGAACAAGACAAATGAATATGTATGTAGTAGATTGATCTACTGCTACACCAAGCACATGTCTGCTAGCAAGGAGTACAACCGAATCCAGTTGGCTGTGGCATAAGAAGCTGAGTCACCTAAATTTCAAGACAATCAACAAGCTTGAAAGGAGTCATCTTGTGGAAGGATTGGCAGACTCAGTGTACCAGAAAGAAAGCATATGTGATGCATGCCAGATGGGAAAGCAAATCAAATGATCATTCAAGGATAAGCCAAGTCCTTCTCAACCAGGATACTGCATCTGTTGCATATAGATATATTTGGTCCTATTGAGCCAGCTAGCATCAGTGGAAAGAACTACATATTAGTGGTGGTGGATGATTATTCAAGATATACATGAACAATTTTCATGTGTAAAAAGAAGAAAACACTGCAGAAGTTACCTCAGCTGATAACAATAGTTCAAAATGAGAAGAGTCAAACCATTATAAAGATAAGATCTGACAGGGGAACTGAGTTTGTCAATGGGATTATAACTCAGTATTATGTTGAAAATGGTATTGCTCATAAGTTACCAGCAGCAAGGACTCCACATCATAATTGAGTAGCTAAAAGAAGGAACAAAACTCTCAAGGAAGCTGCAAAGACAAGTTAGCTGAAGCTGGATTGCCTAAGAGATTTTTGGCTGAATCCATAAATACAGCATGCTATACTCAGAATAGATGCATGATTAACAGGCAATTGACCAAGACTCTCTATGAGAATTGGATAGGGAGAAACTCTCTATGATTAACAGGCAATTGAGATTTCAAGATTTTTGGATGTAAATGCTTCATCCACAACAATGGCAAGGACAATTTGAAGGCTTTTGATGCTAAAGCTGATGAATGTATCTTCTTAGGATACTCAACTGAGAATAGAGCCTATAGAGTGCTAAACAAGAGGACTATGGTCACATAAGAGCCTATGCATGTGGTTTTTGATGAGTCCAATATGAATGGAGAAGACATTGATGAGTTAGCTGATAAGCAGAATCGGCCAACTATGCAGAAGAGTCCTTATGTTGAAGCAGAAGTAAGAGCACTCAACCCTGATGATAATGAGATAGCTGAATCTCAAAGACAGCTGGAAGGTCTGCAATTAATGATGATGAAGAAGATGTTCAAGACAACTTATCTGCAATACGACTGAATCCAATAGACTTACTCCAACCTGATCTGAGATGGTTGAGAGATCATCCACCTGAGTTAATTATTGGAGATGTTAGAGATGGCATAAGAACCAGATCCAGAGCACAACATGAAGCAATGTTCACTATTTTATTTCCAAAATAGAGCCTAAAGATGTGTCTCAAGCATTGGAAGACACACATTGGATTCAGGCTATGTAATAAGTGCTGAATCAGTTTGAAAGAAACAAAGTATGGGAATTAGTTCAAAGGACAACTCACCATAATGTTATTGGTATTAAGTGGGTATTCAGAAATAAGATGAATGAGGAAGGATCTGTTGTAAGAAACAAAGCAAGATTGTTAGTCAAAGGGTCTTGCCAAGAAGAAGGTAATAGATTTTGATGAAACCTTTGCTCATGTTGCCAGATTGGAAGCAATAAGGATGTTTCTTGCTTATGCTGCACATAAGAACTTCACTGTATATCAAATGGATGTGAAGAGTGCATTTGTAAATGGACTGCAAGAGGAAGAAGTCTATGTTGAACAACCTCCAGGTTTTGAGCAGAAAACTATTGGAGATAAAGTCTACAAGCTCAGGAAAGTAAGCAAGCACCAAGAGCATGGTATGATACATTGTCTCAGTTTCTAATTGACAATGGATTCACCAAAGAAAAGGTTGATAGAACACTCTTCAGGATTCAAGATGGAGAGAGTATACTGCTTGTTCAAATATATGTGGATGATATCATCTTTGGATCCACAAACAAAGAGCTTTGTGACAAGTTCTCAAACCTCATGCAAGGCAAATTTGAGATGAGCATGATGGGAGAGCTCACTTTATTCTTAGGACTTTAAATCAAGCAATTAAAGGATGGAACCTTCATAAGTCAAACCAAGTATACCAGAGTTGAGTCACTTTGGATGACAATTGAATCATTTATTAGCTAAGTGACAAAAATGCAGTCGTTTTATTCGAGCGGGAATATTTTTAAGTATGACGTCAGTGTAATTATGATCACAAGATAAAAAGTTGCACAAGAAACATATGATTGGATATAAATGTCTTTGCCGCATTTAATGTGGGGAAATTAATGATGTTTTGAATACTCAATCATGACCGTTCATTTTGATCAAGTTATTCAAATTCCAAAAACCGTCCTTCGAAGTCTCATATAAACAAAAATTTACATTTTCTCTCTCCTTACAAAATACTCTCGTCTTCAGCAAGCAAAAGAAATTCTCTCTGCAATTGTTCGAAACCCTACCTTCAAAAATCAAGATTTTCACATCTTTAACCATTTATTCTATTTAAAAGTGGCCGCTACACATGATTTTGCTAAGCTTTTAGAGAAGATCCACTCCGGTGCTTCAGTGGACTTCAAAGGGATGATCAAGCAGGGTGCTGATGATGCCCTAATAAGGAAGATTGCTGACAAGCTTGAGAAATCCGGTCTGAAGGACTTTCTCTCTATGGAGTTCACTCACACCTATTTGGATGAGGTCTCTATGTTTTACGTGAATGCCGAAGTGCATGACGATGTGATTCGCTCATCCGTTCACGTCAAGGACATCCAAATCACTGTGAAGGACCTTGCTGACCATTGCATTCTGTCGACCGAAGGACTGAAGGACAGCCGAGAAGGATGTGAACTTGGGTGCAGCTTGGAAGGAAATTGTCAAGCCCGAGTTTGCTGCGAAAGCTGTCTATACAACTAAGTAGGAGCTGATTAAGGATGTGTAGGTCCCAAGGGGTGTGAGTAAGGTTTAGAAGGGGGGTTGAATAAATCTTACCAACTTTTCAATTTTAGTCCTTTTAAAATATTATAGAGTTAGTTACACAACAAAGTCCTTGAGGGACAACTAAGTTAGTTAATCAGCAGAGTTAGCCACTCAACAGACTCGATAGAGCTATTGATAAAATAACTCAGCTGTTTACACTAAACCATAACTTGGCTGTGATGAGTTTTTCAGCGGAAGACTTAACACCCTTGAATTTGATTTAACTTTATTTTAACACTTGGTTTTTAGGACTTTGTTAATTATCAGTTGAATAGCAAATTATCAGCAGATATGAAATGAGTATGCAGAAATAAAATGCTGAAATGTAAATGACACAATAATTTTTATAGAGGTTCGAAGATGAGGTAATTCTTCTACTCCTCTATTCTCCAACTCCTGGAGGAATCCACTAAGTAATGATCAATTCACAATGTGGTTATCAGTCCAGATACAAGTCTTGATCATACAGCTGACTTGCTCCTTTGGAACTCATTCTGGAGTTGTATTGATCACGCAACTGGCTTCTCATCCGACTCAGCTTCTTCACAGGGCGGCTGCCTTGCTACTTCAGCTTACTTCTCAAGCTTCTTAGATTTGATCACGAAGCCCTCCAATAACTTGAGATTGGTTCGATCTTGAACCTTTCTACAATCCTCCTAGGAAAGTAGACCCCTTTTGATTCTTCAAAAGTTTCCTCTTCAACAGTTTGAAGTTGTCTTTCCTTCACATCTTTGTGTTGTATCGATTTCCTTCGAGATTTAGGCTTGAGGATTGTGCTTGAATAACTTGAGAATATTTTGCAGGTTAGAGTTTGAATATAACTTGCTTGTTCGTGGTTCAGGTAACCTTTTCACAAAGTGATTCCTCAGCCTTTTATACTGTGCTTTTCAAAAATCTGCTCGTTGAAGAGATAGGCTGATTTTCAAAAGTCACTTGTGTTCGTTGGCTTGTCTTTTCTTGGTCTTCAGTCTTGAGATGTAGACCTTTCCTCGTATTAAATGAATGTTCAGCTTTTCAGAGTCTGACACGAGGCGCAGTGCTTCCCATTGGTTTATTCCTTTTGCACGCATCATGACATGGCATCAGTATTACTTATTTAAGTAATATTCTTGACTTTTGTGCAACGGATCCTTTTCAGTTAATTCCTCTTTGCAACTGTCTTTTCCCCAGGTGACTTGAGTCTGCTCCAATGATTGAAAAACTCATCAGTCACTTCAACTTGACTTGGCTTCTTGGGTTGACTTAACTGACTCTTCTCACAAATGTCTCACACCGATACTCCTTCATCGAGTCCTTGGTCTTCTCTCTTGGCCATACTCACTGCTCCTCATCGAGTGAGTCTCGCACTTCTCATCTTGATTGACTTCTTGTATTCCCAGGCATAGCTGACTTGACTTAGCTTATTCAGCCCTATCTATTATATTAATAATTACAAGGAAAATGGGGTGCCAACTTTCTAGTCTAAGTTTTACATTGCATTCATCAAAATCTAAACAATAAATTTCCCAACAGGATGACTACCACAAGTTGATGGCCATTGTGTCCAAGTGTGTAGATATGAAGTTCAGGAGCTTCAACCAGCTATCACGGACTAAGCGGATGGTGATGGCTGCTATAATGGAAGAAAAGAAAGTTAGTTGGGCTGAGTTCGTCTTCAGCCGAATCTGTCAGAATGTAATCAACAAGTCCTTCAAGGAGGATGGGACTTTTGGTTGCTCCCTGGGGTATGGCCTAGTGATTGGACATTTGTTGGAGATTAAAGGGATCGCCCTGCGCCATAGGAAGCTCTTTGATTCAAACAAGAAAATGTTTAAGGCAAACCTCTCAGGCGCTCAGAAGAAGGCTCATGCCAGGAAAGCTGATACCAGTGAAGGGGAATCAGCTGACCCTGTAGAAGATACAACTGCGACCGTTCCAGCTCTCTTCCCTAAGCCTGTTTTGAAGAAGAGAGCTGTGGTAGACCTGCTCCTGCCCCAGCAACGAAAACCATGAAGGCACCTGCTATATCAGCCAAACCACAAGCACTTGCCCAAGCAGCTGAGTCACAAGCCCCTTCCCCCGCAGCCGAGACTGAGGAGGAATCCCTACTTTCTTCTCCAGTCATGAAGAAAAGGCGCACTGCCAAGCCTCGAAAGCCAGATGCGTTGAAGAAAAGAGATATTGAAACACAGGCCTTCACTCTTGAAGAGCCTCAAAATGTAGAGCCAGAGATTCCCTTGGTTGCTACAAACAAATACGATTGTTTAAGAAGTCAGAGCTGGAGAAGCCAACCGAGTCTGACACTCAACCAGAGAAGCCCAAAGAGACTGCTGATGCTCAAGAAGAGCAGTCTCAAGAAAAAATTGATGATACCCCGAAGACTGCTGATGTAGATCAGCAGAGTGTCGAAGACCCAGCTGCCCGGGAGACAACTGTGGAGGTGGATGAAGCTGAGACAACCAAGACACATGAAGAAAAAGTTCTCACCCCCTGAGTACATTGAATAGGAGGAGGAGCTCCTAAGCTTCCTAGGAAATGTTTCTGTCTAATATGCCCTGAATGAGGAGTACTGCATGGATACCCTCCGTGCTATTAAAGAGGATGAGAAGGAGAAATCTCTGGAGAAAGCCAAAGCACTCGAGAAATCAAAGATGTGTATGCATACGAGGACCCATGAGCATCTCATGGAGTCAACTGACAGCAGCGAACTTGAGGAGATGGACCCAGTTGGGGCAATTGAAAAGGTGTTGATGTGGGCACCCTAGCCAAGCCTACACTTGAAGAAGGTGTTGAAACACCTGCCCCAACGGCTGACTACTCAAAAGGACAAACGGCCGTGTCTGAGGAGCTGAGTAACCACACGACCGTTCACTCAACTGGTGCGCCAGCTGAAGGGGAAGCTCTCTCCACCACAGCTAGGTCAGAGGGCGCTATGGGAGACAACACTACAAATGTTTTAGGCGAAGGAGAGCAAACAACTGATAAGCAGAGTAAAATTTTTGAAGCTCGGATGGTTGAGATGTTCCAGTTGAGATTTCCTCTAATGTGCAGGCCGATGAAACTGCTGATGTAGCTAAGGCAAAGGATGGGAAAGAGTCCACGAATTTAAACTCTTGGCCATGAAAGTACAATCCTAGGAGTTGAGACTCCAAAGGATACCATAGAAGACCCTAAGAAATATGAGTAAGGGATAAATGTCGAAGGCCGTACAACAGTTGAGCCTATTGGGGGTAATGAAGGCCTAAAGAAGTGTAGGTCCCAAGGGGTGTGAAGTATGGTTTAGAAGGGGGGGTTGAATAAACCTTACCAAATTTTCGATTTTGTCCTTTTAAAATAATTCAACAGAGTTGACTCAAACAACTGTGTCCTTGATGGACTGCTAAGTTGGCTTTTCAGCTAAGTTGCTCACTCAACAGACTCGATAGAGCTGTTGATAATATAACTCGGCTGCTCAAGCCAAATACTTAACTTGGCTAATTGGTTTTTAACAACGGAAGACTTAACACCCTTAGATTTGTTTTAAGTTTTTTTAAAACTTGATTCTTAGCACTTAGTTACTTATCAGTTGGATAACAATTATGAACAACAGATATAAAATGAATATGCAGGAAAGTAAATTTGCTGAAAGTAAATGACACAAATGTTTTATAGAAGTTCGAAGATGGGGTAATTCTTTTAATCCTCTCTTCTCCAACTCCTGGAGGAAGCCACTATGTAACAGATCAATTTACATCGTGGTGAACAGTATGGAGACAACCTTGATCACATAGCTGGCTTCTCTTGCGACTCAACTTCTTCACAGGGCAGCTGCCTTGCTACTTCAGCTTCTCAAATTCTTGGATTTGATCACGAAGCACTACAGCAAACTTGAAAATGATTTGACCTGGAACCTTTCTACAATCCTAGCTTGGAAAGTAGACCCCTTTTATTTCTGCAAAAGTTTTCTCTTCAACAGATTCAAAGTTGTCTTCCCTTCACTACTTGTGTTGGATCGATTTCCTTCGAGTTTCAGGCTTTAGGAATTTCTTGAATGTTTATGAGAATATTGCAGGTTAAATGCTTGAATATTGCTTGCTTGTTTGTGGTTCAAGTAACCTCTTCTCAATAACTTCCTCAGCCTTTTATAGTGCACATTTGAAATTTTGCTCGTTGAAGAGATAGGCTAATTTCAAATGTCACTTTTGTTTGTTGTCTTGTCTTGTTTGTAGTCCTTGATGTTGACATTTCCTCGTATTAAAGGTCTTCGCAGTATTGCAGGTGTCTGACACAAGGTGCAGTGTTTCCAATTGGCTTATTCCTTTTGCATAATGCAGGACAAACACTTTAGACCTGATGTACTTTGACATATTACTATATTGAGTAATATTCTTGACTTTAATCAACGAATCTAAGTCATTGTCTTGACTAGATCGTTGTCTTTACCCCATGGTGACTTGAGTCAACTCGGTCATTGGAAAACTCCACCCTTTGTCACTTCAACCTTGAGACATGACTTCTGAGACGACTTGACTAACACTTTTTACAGTGTTCCTCACCGACACACACGTCGAGTCTTCAATCCAAATCCATAATTGACTTCTTGTAATCCTTGGCATAGCTGACTTGACTCAGCTTTTCCAGCCCTATCTATTACAATACAGATTACAAGGAAAATGGGGTGCCAACTTCCTGGTTTAAGTTTTATATGGTATCATCAAAATCTACTCAATAAATTTCCTAACAATTTCCCCCTTTTTGATGATGCCAAAACTTAAAAATATTCAAAGAAAGTAAACAACAAAGATACATACAGACAATGCAGTAACAGAGAATGTATGCTTAAAGTAGATCACTTTATTGATCATAGCATTCTCGTCCTTTACACAACTGTTTACATTTGATATCAGAGCAATATAAATGTATACATGTCAAAACATAGTATATCTAAGCTAAGATACAAAGATGTAAGTCCAAGCGGCTACGATAATCTAGAGGGGGGATGAATAGATTTTCTCCATCTTTTCGATTTTACCCTCTTTTTCGAACCGAATGCTCAAAGACAATAATAAAGGTGCGGAATGTAAACAACACACGTCGATTTATAGAGATTCAACCCACCTAGGGCCTAATCCTCTACCACCCCAGTATATCCGGGATGGATTTCAAAAAGAAAAAGAATTTATTAATTACCAAAATTAATACAAACTCAACTTACAACACCTTGAAGAGCACCACACTCTTCTTCAACACCACCTTTGGAGATTACCACAATCTCCCTTTGAAGATTACCACAATCTCCCTTTGGAGATTACCACAATCTCCCTTTGAAGATCACCACAATCTTCAATCTTGAAGAATACCAAATTCTCCAACACCTCAAGAGCACCACACTCTTGAAACTCCTATCACCTAGATCACCCAAGTGTATTCTTACCACAAGAATACTCACAATGATGTCTTGTGTTGAATGATGACCAAAAATCAAGATTACAACTAAATAATGAATATTACAATATGAGTGCAAAGTGTAATCAAGAATAGCCTAGACCTCAAGGATGTGAAAGTGATAAGCTAGGCAAAATTAAAACAAGAATAATAACTATGAAGAACAAATATTTGCTTGAAATGTATCTTGTTGTATTGTATTTCAATTGTTGTAATGATTGCTCCAAAACTTCCTTTATTTATAGGAGATGATTGATCAAGCATAGGCTCCTCTTGGGGATTGAAAATCTACAGAAAAATACAATTAAAATCAAGAATATAACTGTTAGAGATCAATCCCACAATTTAAGGAAATGTTGTCTCATCAAAAACGGTCGATTTTTCTTGTCATCAAAAGATAGAGGCGGCCGCACGAAATAGAAGTTTGAAACATAACACAAGATAATATTACATAGGGCGACCAGTCCAAGGGTCTTCGACAAAACATCATTAGACAAGAATATAAGTCCATCAAAACCAAGAGATGATGAATTTGACTAATTATAATTCTCAACTTATGGGTTTTAAGATGCCATAGCTTATAGCTTTTATAACAAGCTTTTTTGTTAGCTTCTTTTGAGCTAATGAGCCAATTTCCTGTTTGTCCCCTTTGGAATCATCAAAAATACTCCAATCGAATGTTAGGATGATAAAAAACATCATACAAGTTTATCAAAGTGCGCCAACAATACGATTTATCAACCATTTAGACAAAAAATGGGAGAGATGTATCATAATATGTCAATAAAAACATTGTTTGTCAAAAAATGATCTCAAATTAAAATTTAAGACATTTGAAACTAAGAGAATCATGTTTTAGATGATGAATCTTTTCATTGAAACATTTTAACGAACAAAATTTCCAAAATACATGGTAAGGGCGTAAGATTTGAAAAGATGTATATAGCCCTAATGTAAAAGAAATTAAGCCAAGTTTTTCATATCATCACCAAAAACAATTTTCAACATATGTCCATCAAATTATAATTCTCAAGGCCTTTAAATGCAAAGTAAATCCTCATTCAACCCAATTGAGATACTTTAGCCAAAGAAGAGATCAAGGCATTACAAATGCCATCGAATCAAAAATCAAGTAATAAAAACATGTCAAGCATCAAACAATATAGATTAGACATTTACAAATGTCCCAAATTATCCATTTAAACAAAATGATCAAGGCATCTAAGACATTTGAATTTAAGAAAATTAAATGATGAATCTTTCATTTTACCATCAAGTACTTCATACCAATTATCAAACAATGCCAAACTAGAGTATTTTTACCATCAAATACTCCATCTAATATCATGATCATCCACAAGTCATTTTCAACTTCAACTATTTTATCCTTTCAAGAAAACAAGCAAATCTCATTAATAAAATCAAGAAATCAGTTTTACAAGAAAGTCCATTTTATCCCTTTCAAGAAAAACAACATTAACAAGAGAAAATGCTAAAAATATAAAGGGGTGGGGACATCATTCCTCGTCCAAAGAGAAGCAAGTTCCGAGAATAAGATCTTTGATGAATTTCTTCAACTTGCCGATTGATTTTTGCATTTTGGAGGTCTTTTGCTCCAACGCCTCATACCTAGCTTCATGAAAAGTTCTTAAATCATCATACTCGGCTTGGGTGTACCTCCTAAAAGTTGAGCACCGGTATTACCCTCCGGATTGCTCTGTCTCGCCTTCATCCGCCAATCTCACGGCCTCAGCATCATTAAAGAAGTCGTTTGGATCTGGGGAATCTTGGCCTCTTCCTCTAGCCATCTTAGTTGGTCGGATGTCCATATTTTTGTGCATAGTGACCATTTGGGAGATGTTATCAATGTCAAAGTCATTTTGAAATACCTCTGAATTACACTCCGACGAAGGTAGTCCCAATTGTATAAGAAGTTTACAAATCCAATTGCCCATAACAAACTTCTTATTTCCTTGAGTAATAGACTCAATTAGACATGAATAAGAATAGCGCCAAAGTTAAGCGGTTCCCTTCTAGCAATCTTATAAGTCAAAAAATAGTCCATGTTGCTAGGAATTTTTCCCGCTTTTCCACATATGCAATAGGCGACATTAACGGATTTAATCCGGTGCTCAAGAGTTATCGCTAACAATGAATATTTTGGCCATACGCCCAAATAAGTCTTGACTTCTTTCATAGACACCCCCAACATCTCATCATTCCAAATTGCACAAGAAAAATAGTCCCAACCACCTTCTCTTACATGTAGAAGCCGACAAATTTCATTAGGAGTCCACCTAAAATGACGACCCCTTACAAACGAATTTACCGCAATAGGCTTCCTATCCTCATATTCCACCCACATATTTGCATAAAAATGTTGAATAATATCATCATCATATAAAACATAAGCATGCTCCCATAAAAACATCCAACCTTGCTCTTCAAAGAATCCTCTAATAGTAGGATATTCATTAGTAAATGAATTAAATCGACAAATTTTAGTGCGAGCAATCGATTTTCCACCCATTTCCAAATCTTCATAGTACCACTCCGCATATTTATTGATGAAATCTAGAACATTATTAGAACGAGGAGCTTGAGGTATAAAAGATTTCTTACTTTTTGCCCAACGACAATTGTTGAATGAAATCGTCCCTCGGAGTTCGGCAATTTGCGGCTTGGAGAGTACGAGATTTTGAATGTCATCACGTTCTTGAGCCACGTTCCTTTGGGCAGCTCGAATATCCCTTTGTTTGGCTTCTTCTTATCGATTTCTCGAAGAACCCTCTCCGCCCTTTCTTCTCTTGGAAGTGGGATTTTGACCGGTAGAATTTCTTGGAGGAGCCATATATGTAAGATTATTGCAAAAACAAGAGGATTAGCAACAAAAATCACAAAGATTGATGAAGAATTGAGGATTATAGAGAAAGAGGGGAGACGTGCGCTGTGTAAGGGTTTTGGGGATTTCTTGTTCTGTTTCTTAAAATGAAGAACAGACGAGTTTTAACCCAAAATTTTTGCCTGGGCAACCGGTCGAGGTGGGATGCGACCGATCGGCGTGCGATGGCGACTCGGCCTGCCCCGCGACCGGCCCCAAAGGCGATTTTTCATTCTCCAAAATTTTCCAAAATTCGATTTTTCACCCCAAAAGTTTTAAAATTTTGCAAAAAGATAATTATGGACTAAGTCCGACAAATACGTGCTTCGAGAAAACATATACTCGAGAAAATCGAGATTTTACGAGTAGTGCCTTTTTGAGAAAAATTCACAAAATCATTTAGAGGCACTTAAGGGGATGAAATAAAATAGTTTGAAAGAGAAGTGCATAATCATGACATGAACATAATATCGAGTTCTAAGAATAATACGAGTGAACATACCTCGATGGTTTAAGAATCTCTAATAGACGATAGCCAATGAATAGGAGATTTATGACCTACAATTCTTTAAACAAATTTTGCACAAGATATAATAGCACAAGTGTAGGCAAGTAATAAGAGATATCACAAAAAATATGCTTATGCTATAAAAATCCATAAGAGTTTAAAAGCAACATGTAAGGTCTCATTTTCAAGGGATTTTAAAAACACAAATGTTTATTGAGGACCTTAACTTTAAAAATATGAAAACTCATTTGTAACTTAGACACAAATAAAAACATGCATACTAACTAAATAAAATGCATATTTAAATGGGGAGATACGGTTTACCAATTACCCCATTTCCATGGGGGTTGTGCTGCCCGTTCCGTTGTTGATGATATCTTCCCCTTTGAGAATCATCTTGTTGATGATGGCTTCTCCAATTGTTCCATTTCCAAGCATTGTGGCCTTCCCATTTCCGAAAGTGTCTTTCTTTTGGAAAATCATCTTGTTGATGATGTCTTTGCCATTTCCACGGATTGTGTTCTTCCCAATTTTGATTATATCCTCTTCTTGGAAATTGACTTTGTTTTCCCCTTCTTTGATCAAATAAGATGTTCATTTGATGTTTCCTTGGCGGCATGAATTTTCTTCGATTATTATTACGCCGGGTGCCTAATATAACATTGTTTTGTGGTACCCTCAAGTGCTTGGGTCCTTTAGGATTAGCTTTGAGACTTTTAGGTCTCCAACTATAATTAGAGCTATTTCTAGCCCGACAAGTATTTACCGTATGACCCTTCTTACCGCAATAAAAGCAAGTAACATCACTAATATGCATAGGAACTTGATTCTTCTTCATATGCTTGACAGTATTAGGCTCATGATCAAGTTCACTATCACAATCATTAACATTCACAATATTGGGCAATTTAATGGTACTTAAGTTTGATTTTGATAAATCATTTTTCATGCAATTCATATCCTCAACAAGAGTACTATTTTGTTTTTCAAGGTTTCTAACCTTGTCAAGTGTGGTGGTGTGAGCACATGATAGTAATTCATAGGAAGTAAATAAACTATCCTTTTCATTTTTCAAAACATTGAATTCCTTTTTCAAATTTTTGTACTTAACAAGTAAATTTTGGAATTCATTTTGAAGATCATCAAAATCATTTTGCAAATCACTATAATCATTTTGAACAACAATATCATAGGAAGTAGAGGGTTTAAGACATACCTCGTTTTCTTCTTCGATGCCCATAAGACAATGTTCAACTTCTTTATAGTTGGAAGTTGTAAGAGGCTTGTTCCTTAGATTTGACATTGTATCCCTTTGAGAAGTAGATGCTTTTGAGTTGCTCCTATCATTTGCATATACTTCATGAATGGCTTCTAATTTTTGCCATACTCCATGAGCCGATCGAATCCCTACAATATGTTCATATACCAAATTAGTAAATGAACAATACAAAATATTGAGAGCTTTACCGTTTAAGGAGATGATTTTCTTCTCTTCATCATTGAGCTCTTTAAAGCCTTTGGAGGTGTGTGGTGTGTCTATCATCGGAATAGATTCTCCATTTATGACGATGTCCCAAATATCGAACCCGCAACCTTGTAGATAACATTCCATTCTTTCTTTCCAAAATATAAAATTTTTGGAATCAAATAGTGGTGGCTTCGTGGTGGAGGTGCCGGAAAGATGAGCTTCGTTCGTAGCCGACGATCGTTCCTCTTCACTCGCAATGTGAAACGAGCTTGCCAAAGAGTTTGGCTTTGATACCACTTGTAAGTCCAAGCGGCTACGATAATCTAGAGGGGGGGTGAATAGATTATCTCCATCTTTTCGATCTTACCCTCTTTTCGAACCGAATGCTCAAGGACAATAATAAAGGTGCGGAATGTAAACAACACACGTCGATTTATAGAGGTTCAACCCACCTAGTGCCTAATCCTCTACCACCCCAATATATCCGGGATGGATTTCATAAAGAAAAAGAATTTTATTAATTACCAAAATTAATACAAACTCAACTTACAACACCTTGAAGAGCACCACACTCTTCTTCAACACCACCTTTGGAGATTACCACAATCTCCCTTTGAAGATTACCACAATCTTCCGTCAACGGCACCTTTGAAGATCACCACAATCTTCAATCTTGAAGAATACCAAATTCTCCAACACCTCAAGAGCACCACACTCTTGAAACTCCTATCACCTAGATCACCCAAGTGTATTCTTACCACAAGAATACTCACAAGGATGTCTTGTGTTGAATGATGACCAAAAATCAAGATTACAACTCAATAATGAATATTACAATATGAGTGCAAAGTGTAATCAAGAATATCCTAGACCTCAAGGACGTGAAAGTGATAAGCTAGGCAAAATTACAACAAGAATAATAACTATGAAGAACAAATATTTGCTTGAAGTGTATCTTGTTGTATTGTATCTCAATTGTTGTAATGATTGCTCCAAAACTTCCTCTATTTATAGGAGATGATTGATCAAGCATAGGTTCCTTTTGGGGATTGAAAATCTACAGAAAATTACAATTAAAATCAAGAATATAGCTGTTAGAGATCAATCCCACAATTTAAGGAAATGTTGTCTGCTGTCAAACGGTCAGATTTTTGCTGTCAAAAGATAGGGCGACCGGTCGCACAGAAATAGAAGTTTGAAACATAACACACTAATATAGGGCACCCTGGGCGACCGGTCGACCTGACCGGTCGACGCCCAGGGCGACCGGTCGACCTGCTCTTTTACACTCCAGGCTCAAATTTTTGTTTCAACGTACTCTTCAGGTACGGGTAGCCCTATAGGGCGACCGGTTGACCTCGAGACAAAAATGTTGTCCAATTTTTGTCGAAAATAAAACTTAAGAAATACTCCGAAAATTTAGTAAAAATATTTTAAACAAATCGGGAGTATTTAGACAACATTTAGGAACCTTGTTTTGAAGTAAAAACTTATAAACATAAAATCATTAAAAGTGTTGTCCAATTTTATCTGAAATAAAACTTGAAGAAATACTCCGGAAAATATTAAAACCATTTTAAAACATTTAGGAGTATTTGGACAACAATTAAAAACATTGTTTTGGTGTAAGAATAAAATCATCAAAGTTATGATAAAAATATGTATCAAACAATCTCCCCCTTTTTGATGATTACAAACCAAAACAATTTTTTAGAAATATTAGGAGGACAATTTTAAAAACGATTTTCCGGTAAAAACATCTAACCGTTTGGAAGCAACCAAAATTTCCAAAATACATAAGCAACCAAGTAAGGGAGTAAATATATTCAATAATAATCACAAGCTCCCCTATCAACAAGCACATCAAGAATAATGTAAAAGCAATTAACCATAAGCTAGAAGCTTAGCTTTTACATTTTGTTCAAGAGCTTATTAGCTCCCCCTATCAACAAAACATCATTAGACAAGAATATAAGTCCATCAAGCAGCAATTTGACTAATTATAATTCTCAACTTATGGCTTTTAAGATGCCATAGCTTATAGCTTTTATAACAAGCTTTTATTAGCTTCTTTTGAACAAATGAGCCAATTTCCTATTTCTCCCCCTTTGGAATCATCAAAAAGAATGTTAGGATGATAAAAACATCATACAAGTTTATCAAAGTGCGCCAACAATACGATTTATCAACCATTTAGACAAGTTTATCAAAGTGCGCCAACAATACGATAATAAGTCCATAGGCTCATAATGTTTGTCAAAACATTATCTCAACAAGAATTTAAGACATTTGAAACTAAGAGAATCATGTAGATGATGAATCTTTCATTGAAACATTTTAACGAACACTTGGCGGGTGTCAAGATTTGAAGAAGATGTATCTAGCTCTTGTAAAAGAAATTAAGCCAAGTTTTTCATATCATCACCAAAAACAATTTTCAACATATGTCCATCAAATAGGAGGCCTAAACAAAGTAAATTCTCAAGGGTTCAACCCAATTGAGATAATTTAGCCAAAGAAGAGATCAATGCATTACAAATGCCATCAAGCAAAAAATCAAGTAATACATGTCAAGCATCAAACAATATAGATTAGACATTACAAATGTCCCAAATTATCCACCTAAACAAAATGATCAAGGCATCTCAAGTGCATTTAAGCAAAAATTAAAAGAAGCACTTTTACCAATTAAATGCTTGAATATTGCTTGCTTGTTTGTGGTTCAGGTAACCTCTTCTCAATAACTTTCTCAGCCTTTTATAGTGCACATTTGAAATTTTGCTCGTTGAAGAGATAGGCTAATTTCAAATGTCACTTTTGTTTGTTGTCTTGTCTTGTTTGCAGTCCTTGATGTTGACATTTCCTCGTATTAAAGGTCTTCGCAGTATTGCACGTGTCTGACACAAGGTGCAGTGTTTCCAATTGGCTTATTCCTTTTGCATAATTCTGGGACAAACACTTTAGACCTGACAACTTTGACATATTACTATATTGAGTAATATTCTTGACTTTAATCAACGGATCTAAGTCAGTTGTCTTGACTAGACTGTTGTCTTTACCCCAGGTGACTTGAGTAAGCTCCAGTCATTGGACAACTCAACTGTCACTTCAACCTTGAGACATGACTTCTTGAGACGACTTGACTGACACTTTTATAGGTGTTCGTCAACTGACACACATCAGAGTCTTCAATCCAGTCCGCAGTTGACTTCTTGTAATCCTTGGCATAGCTGACTTGACTCAGCTTTTCCAGCCCTATCTATTACAATACAAATTACAAGGAAAATGGGGTGCCAACTTCCTAGTTTAAATTTTATATGGTATCATCAAAATTTACTCAATAAATTTCCTAACAATTTCCCCCTTTTTGATGATGCCAAAACTTAAAAATATTCAAAGAAAGTAAACAACAAAGATACATACAGACAATGCAGTAACAGAGAATGTATGCTTAAAGTAGATCACTTTATTAATCATAGCATTCTCGTCCTTTACACAAATTTGTTTACATTTGCATCGTGAGCAATATAAATGTATACATGTCAAAGCATAGTATATCTAAGCTAAGATACAAAGATACATTCAGAGTGAAAATTACAGGGAAATTCACTATGTTTATTACAAAAAACTTAGATGTATTTACACAAAAATACATGAAGGGGTTTGCAGCAACACTTCAACGGCTTTGCTGCTTCCTTCATCTCTCTTCATCAGCTCTTCTCCTGTCAGAATCAGCTCTTTTCCTTTTTCTTTCCTTTTCCTCTTCAGCCTTCTGTCTTTTCTTTTCTTCTTCTTCCTTTTTCTTCTTCTCATATGATCGTTTTGCAATAGGGTCAGCCTTTTGTTGCCTTTCTTCCCACTCACGGGTTGCTCTGGCACTTTCTTCTACCATCATATTCTTTGCTTCTTCATTTTTTCGAGCGACTTCTAAACTTTCAAAATGGTCATGGCCAGCCCAATATGTGATTCCCATTTTCTCAGTGTCCATAAAAGTGACATCTTTCGGCTTTGGACGAGATTGAAAACTTCTTCCAGTGCCACTTTGTCTTCCCTTTCTTGACTCTGCTCCTCTTCCTCTAGGAGTATATTGTACAGGAGCCTTGGACTTACCAGCTGAGTGACTACTTGCACTCTGCTGCTTCTCAGCTTTGTTGCACACTTCCAGGCCTTTTTCCCAGTACAACTCCCAGGCTTGAGTCAATGTCATTCCTTCAAAGTAGCCTTTAGCTTCCATGGTTTGAAATTCTTCAATAGATCTGGGCTCAGATCCTGCATCCGACATTACTTCTTTGGGGGTCTCTATCATGGTATTTTCTAATCCTACTGGTAGACCACCATGCTGCTTCAGTAGTTCTTCCACTCTTGCTGAGTATTCTCAACTACCTTTTCAAATGTAGCTTCGATGACCTTTCTCTTATCTTTCATGGCCACAACAACTTTCTTGGCAGGTAATCTTACGGGTAGCTTGCTGAGAATATCATCTGTGACTTTACCTAGCTGAGGGATTTCAGCGAACATCAGCTTTATATCCTTCGAACTTCTTTCCCCTCAGCTGCTTCGTCTTTCTTCAATTTTTCTTATTTCAAGCCCTTGAGGGACTCCTCTTCCCACTTTTTGGAATCATCAAAGGAGAGAGGTATCCCAGGGAACATACCACCAAGGATAAATCCAGTCTGCTGATAGTTGAGTTGTGCTTGGAGTCTGCTGCATCATACACTGTACGAAATTCAGAATGAGTTGCCTTAAACTCGGTTGTGACTAGCTTCATTTCAGCCATGAGAAGGCTGAATTTCTCATTCATGCTGTTCTCGAGTCTGGAAATTTCATTCTTGTGGAAATGCTGTAGCAGCTCCATATCCATTTTGTGAGACTGGTTTATCCTCTCAATGTACACTTTCATCCGTTGTTGGTAGCTTGAATTATCCGCACTCCACAATAGCATTTTTGCAAACAATGCTTTAAAGTGGCGAACTTGCTCAGATCGCATAGCTGTCTGCTGCACAACCCATTCCCTGATGCGCACTATAATCCCTCATAAATCGGCTGTGAGGGTGGCATCACGATTGTCCAGGCGGAGGTCTAAAGATGCTTGATAGAGTTCCACTTTCTCAATCTCTTCGCAGATAGTCTTGAAAGCTTTTTGGAACTCAGCTACGGAGGCTGACTCGGCTACTGGCCATTCTGCATCAAAATCAAAGCTCATCGGAACAATCGTATCTGTGGGGATGACTGGCTCTTCACGCACTGTATATTTCCTTAATTCTCGGGCAGATTCAGCTCCTAATTCTGGCAATTCAATGGTGAAGGAAATTTTTCCTCAAAAACATCATCACGAACAAAGGGGATCTCCGAGTCTCTTGTTTGCATCGCCTTCCCTTATTTTGGATGAGTGGATTCAGCTCTCGATGCCTCAGCTGCGTCAGCTTCATCAGTAGTGGTCACAACTGTGGGAGCCTGTGACTGAGCTGAGAGAGTCGTTACTGCTGCAGCTATGGGAGCCTGCGCAGATGACTCGGTTTTAGCTGGGGAATTTGAGATGTTTTGCCCAGCTGATTGAGCCTCACTGCCTCAAAGCAGCCTTCCTCGCCTCTCAAAGGGTTTTTCCAATTGAGTAATCTTGTCCTCAGCTGTATCATCAGCTTCATCGGAGGATGATGAGATATGTGGAGTTGGCTCATCATCAAAATTATATCTCATAGGAGCCGTCTTTTCACTGACTTGGCTCTAAGATTTGTGAACATCCTCTGAGATTTGGGTGGACTCTGCTTCATCTTCTGATCCCAAAAATGATGTGTCAATATTTTCTTGGGAGTCTTGAAGGGCACCGATAACTTCAGCAGTCTCAACTGCAGCAGGGCCTTCTGCATTCCCTTCGACAGACTCAACTGTCTTAGGGTCTTAGACGTTAGCATCCAGAGGAGTCTCAACCCCTTGGATTGCACTTTCATAGCCTAGAGTGTTAACTCCCAGGGCTTCACCATCCTGTGCACCGACTGCCTTAGCAGTGTCATCGACCTTCAGAGCAGTAGACATTTCAGCTGAGATAGACTTAACTGTCCGAGCTTCGCCAATGTCACTCTGCTGTTTTTTAGATTCTTTCTCACCATCTCCTCTAAACTCCATTAATGTGTCTCCCATAGAAAACTCCAACCTAGCTATGGTGGAGAGAGTTTTCTCCTTAGTTGGCGCACCAACTGAGTGACTCATTTTGGGGTCACTCGCTCCGAGACGCGGCTTTGTCCGTTGAGTGCTCACCACGGGCACGTGTGAGAACACATTCTTCAGGGATTAGCTCATCTTGGGTGCCCAACTTCCCGGCCTTCATTGCCGCTTCCTTGAGCCATCCTCCGATTGCACACAGGGACGTGTCTCGCAAAGAATGTCCGACGCAATTTATTGTACCACTCCCGAGGATCATCTGCGGCGTGTTTGGGATGACTCTCCCCGACCTTCTAACAAACGTTTCTCGTGCATGGCTTTGGATTCTCTCAAAGCCTATTGCATATCGGACTTCTCTCGGGCCGCAGCAGCCAGATCCACATCCTCATCACTATTTGTGTACTCATGAAGATGTTCATGGGAGTGATCGTGAGTACCAAAGAACATGCACATCTTGACTTTTCTAGGCGCGGGCTTGCGCCTCGTATTTCTCCTTTTCATCCTCTTTCATGATGCCGAGGATGTCCATGTAGTTGTCTTCATCAATGGCGGATCTGACATCTGCAACACCAAGAAATTGGAGAAGCTCTTCTTCTTTCTCGATGAACTCAGGGCGAGTGAATTGCACCCTGGAGTGGTCCAGCTTCCATGCCCTCCATTCTTTGAGGCATATTTGAATATCAGGAAAAATGGGAGAGTACATTATTACGTCGTCATCATCATCAACTTCCTCTCCTGTCTCCTGGATGGGGGCTAGGGGACCTTGTTCATCCTCAATTGCAACATCATTAGTTATAGGAGGGGAGACAACTCTTTCAACATTAGGCTCAGTTGTCTCAGCTGCTTCGCTTTTCTCAGCTGTCTTTCTCACAGCTGGGTGTTCGAAAGATCTCTGTTGATCATCATCAGCAGACTTTGCAGATATATCAATAACCTCAGGAGACTGTTCTTCCTGAGCATCAGCAATCTCAGTTTCTTTCTCCTTTGATCGATTCACTGTCTTCTCACTAAGATTGCTTGAACAACCTTCTCTTCTTAGGACGAACCAATGGAACTTTTGGTTCAATCTCAGTAGATTCATCAAAAGTAGGGATTTGGGCACTCTTCTTAGAGGCAACTGCCTTTCTGGGCTTGGCAGTCCTCTTCTTCTTTACGACTGGAGAAGGGATTTGAGGTTCCTTCTCAGTCTCTTGCTGCGGGGCCAGGAGTCTCGGCTGCTCGGGTAGGTGACTCGGTTGTAGAGGCATCAACTTTCTTTGGCTTGGATGTGGGGGCAGGAGCAGGCTTGGATGCCGCAACTCTCATCTTCGAGGGAGGGGTCTCAGCTGTGTCTTCAGGGTCAGCTGATTCCCCCTCACTTGTATCGGCTTTATTAGCCTGAGCTCTCTTCTGGGCACCAGAGAGATTTGCCCTGAACATCTTCTTATTCACGTGGAAAGGCTTTCCTTGGCGAAGAGCAATGCCCTTTACCTCCAAAAGATGGCCAATCACAAGGCCATAGCCCAATGAGCATCCAAAGGACTCATCCTTCTTAAAGGTCCTGTTCAACACATTCTGGCAGAGTCTGCTGTAAACAAGCTCAGCCCATTTAACTTTCTTTCCTTGCATGATCGCAGCCATCATGATCAACTTAATTTTGGACAGCTGATTGAAGCTTCCAAATTTCATGTCAATACATTTCGAGACGACATCCATAAGCTTTTGATAGTCGTCTTTCAACAGTTCCTTCTTGGCCGTGTAGACCACTTTATCAGCATACTTAGGCTTGGCAACTTCCTTCCAAGCAACAACTAAGTTGACATCAGCCTCATAGATCCCCTTAAAGCCCTCCAAGGGCAACAAATAAAGGCTCATCAAGGTCTTTTGCACTGAGTTTTATGACCTTGTTGTGGACGAAAGATTTGATTTCATCGTCCTGCACTTATGCATTTATGTAGAACATTGCTACCTCTTTAAGGTATGTGTGAGAGTATTCCATCGTCAGAAAGCCCTTTAGACCGAACTTTTTCAACATATCATTATCTTCTAAACCAGGGTTTCATCGACACCTGTTTGATCATCCCATCAAAGTCCACAAAGTGGCACCAAAGGTGTGGATTTGCTTTGAGAGCTTCATGAAATCGTACTTTGGGGCCATTTTCAGACTTTTTTTACCGATTGAAATATGAGAAACATGCTTTGAGAAAGACTAGGGTTCGCATACATGTTTCGAGAGAAAGGACATATTTCGGATTTTGAATTTTTTTATCAAAATCAACGGCTAAGATTAAAACGTCAACACCGCATTTAATTCCCGCATTAAATGCAAAGAAATTTATATCCAAATCATATGGCTTATTGTGTAGCTTTTACTGTGACCATCATTATTACGCTGACATCATCCTTAAAGACATTCCCGCTCAATTAAAACGACTGCGTTGTTGTCACTTACCTCATAAATGATTCAGCTTATATCCAAAGTGACTTAACTCTGTTTCTCTCTTCTCATGAAATAACTCGTTGTCGCCTAACTTGATACAACTGACTTCCCGATAAGGTCAAGCTTTCTCTTGGTTGAAATGTGAAACTTGATCTGCTTTTATTTTCTCATCTTCTTTCTCTGCTGATTGAGTGTCCTAAGTTTCAACTCAGATCAATTATCCCTAACTCATATTTGAGTTCTTCAAGTCTTGATTCACATAGAGGCTTTGTGAATATATCAGCTAACTGTTTATCACTTGAGATGTATTCCAAGGTGATGTCTTTCTTTTCAACATGATCTCTTATGAAATGATATCCGACATCAATGTGCTTTGTTTTTGAGTGCAATACATGATTTTGAGTGATTGCAATAGCACTAATGTTATCACACATAATTGTAATTTCTCTTTCTTCAATATCATAATCTATCAGCTGTTGTCTCATCCACAAGTCTTGGGCACAACAACCGCCTACGCTTATGTACACCGCTCACCGGGATGTGGCACTGAGTTTGTTTCTTACTGAACCAAGAAACCAATCTATTCCAAGCATTTGACATGTACCTAATGTACTCTTCCTATCAACTCTACATCCAACATAGTCTGAGTCTGAGTAACCAATCAGCTTGAATCCACCTTCATTTGGGTACCATAAGCCAACTTCCTGGCATCCCTTCAACTATCTTAGGATTCTCTTAGTTGCAGTCATGTGGGTCTCCTTTGGTGCAGATTGAAAACTTGCACATACACCTACTGCAAAGGTGATGTCTGGCCTGCTGGCTGTTAAATAGAGCAATGATCCAATGAGTTCTCTATATCTTGTTTGATCAACAGCTTTGCCATTTGCATCCATGTCCATCTTGTATGATGTATTCATTGGGATTTTCACATAAGACTTCTCTTCCATACCAAATTTCTTCATTAAATCTCTGGTATATTTTGTTTGACTTATGAAGGTTCCATCCTTCATTTGCTTGACTTGAAGTCTTAGGAAGAAAGTCAGCTCTCTCATCATGCTCCTCTCAAATTTACCTTGCATGAGGTTTGAGAACTTGTCACAAAGCTCTTTGTTTGTGGATCCAAAGATGATATCATCCACATATATTTGAACAAGCATTATACTCTCTCCATCTTGAATCCTGAAGAGTGTTCTATCCACCTCGCCTTTGGTGAATCCATTGTCACTTAGAAATTGAGACAATTTATCATATCATGCTCTTGGTGCTTGTTTTAATCTATATAATGCTTTCTTGAGCTTATAGACCTTATCTCCAATAGTTTTCTGCTCATAACCTGGAGGTTGTTCAACATAAACTTCTTCCTCTAACAATACATTTAGAAATGCACTCTTCACATCCATTTGATACACAGGGAAGTTCTTATGTGCAACATAGGCAAGAAACATCATTATTGCTTCCAATCTTGCAACAGGAGCAAAGGTTTCATCAAAATCTATACCCTCTTCTTGGCAATACCCTTTGGCTACCAATCTTGCTTTGTTTCTTACAATAGATCCTTCCTCATTCATCTTGTTTCTGATGACCCATTGTAGGTCTCAAGGGGTGTGAGTAAGGTTTAGAAGGGGGGTTGAATAAACCTTACCAACTTTTCGAATTAGTTCAGAGTTAATACAACAACTATGTCCTCGACGGACAACTAAGTTAGTTAATCAAATAGAGTTAGCCACTCAAATGCACTGACTCGAGCCGTTGATAGAATAACTCACTGCTTTAGTCTAATACTTAACTTGGCCGAGATGAAATTTTCAGCTGGAAGACTTAACACCCTTGAATTTGGTTTAAGGTTGTTTCTAACATTTGGTTTTAGCACTTTGTTAATTATCAGTTGGATAGCAAATTATCAGCAGAAATAAAATGATATGCAGAAATTAAGTGCTGAAATGTAAATGACACAATAATTTTTATAGAGGTTCAAAGATGGGGTAATTCTTCTAATCCTCTCTTCTCCAACTCCCGGAGGAATCCACTAAGTATTGATCGTAGTACAAAGTGGTTTTCACCCGGATGCAAGTCTTGATCACACAAATGACTTGATACTTTGGGACTCGATGAGATGCCTTGGTCACACAAATGGCTTCTCGTCCGACTCGGCTTCTTCACAGGCCGGCTGCCTTGCTACTTCAGCTCACTTGCTCAAGCTTCTTGGATTTGATCACGAAGCCCTCCAATTACTTGAGACAGGTTCGACCTTGAACCTTTCTACAATCCTCTTTGGAATGTAGACCCCTTTTAATTCTTCAAGAGTTTCCTCTTCAACAGTTAGAAGTTGTCTTTCCTTCACAGCTTGGTGTTGGATCGATTTTCTTCGAAATTTAGGCTTGAGGATTTGCTTGAATAACTTGAGAATATTTTGCAGGTTACAGTTCGAATAATAGCTTGAATGGTTCAGGTTGTCAAGGTTCACAAGGTTACCTTTTCTCAAAGTGATTCCTTAGCCTTTTATAGTGAACTTTTAAAAATCCGACCGTTGAAGAGATAGGCTGATTTTTAAAAATCACTTTGTGTTCGTTGGCTTGTCTTGTTGCTGTCCTTGATATTGACATTTCCTCGTATTAAATGAACATTCAGCTTTTCAGAGTTTGACACAAGGTGCAGTGCTTCCCATTGGTTTATTCCTTTTGCACGCTTCTGGGACTGAGCACTTTAAGACATGGCAACATGGAAGTATTACTTGTTTAGGTAATATTCTTGACTTCTGTGCAACGGATTCTTTTCGCTTAACTCCTCTTTGCAGCTTCCTTTTCCCAGGTGACTTGAGTCTGCTCCAATGATTGAATGACTCATCTGTCACTTCAACTTGACTTGGCTTCTTGAGTTGACTCGACTGACACTTCACACAGTTGTATCTCAGCTGATACTCCTTCAGTTGAGTTCTTGACTTCTCTTCCTTGCCATACTCAGTTGCTTCACAGCGGAGTCTTCATCCCAGTCTTCAGTTGACTTCTTGTATGTCCAGGCATAGCTGACTTGACTCAGCTAGTAAAGCCCTATCTATTACAGTTCAAGTTACAAGGAAAATAGGGTGCCAACTTTCTAGTCTAAGTTTTACATGGCATTAATCAAAATCTAAATCTAATAATTAAATTTTCCCAACAATTTCCCCCTTTTTGATGATGCCAAAACATAAAACATACATACAAAGAGTAAAAAGAAAAGATACATACAAACAATGTAGAAACAGAGAATGTATGCGTAGAATCGATCTTTTTATTGATCATAACATTCTTGTCCTTTACACAGCTGTTTACAGAGTGTATCAGATCAACATGGTATTCTATATCTAAGTACAAATATAGAAATTGCATAACTTTTATTCATCGTACAGAAGACTTACATACATGCGTATTTACAATAATGAAATACATGAAGGGGTGGACAACAACACTTCATCGCCTTCGCTGCCTCCTTCTTTCCTCTTCAGCTCTGTCGTCTTCTGGTCTCTTTTTCTTCTTTTCTTCTTCAGCTGCTTTCTTTTTATCGTAAGCTCTTCTAGCAGCTTCGTCTTTTCTTTTTCTTTCTTGTCTTCGTTGACTCTCTTCCTACAGCTGATCTTGTCTCTTATTTTCCTCTTTGATCCTTTTAACATAGTCGCAGCATTCTTCCTAGCCACTTCCCGGTTGGCTACTTCGTCATATCCAGCCCAGTAGATCCTACCCTTCTTGCCCGGATCTACATATTCAATATTCTTGGGTAGAGGTCTAGGTTGAAAGCCTCTGCCTCCACCACTCCTTCATCTTCCTCTGGGCGTATATTGTACTGGAGTCTTCTTCTTTCCAGCAGAGTGACCAGTAGAGTAACTGCTTGTAGTCTCATTGCAGTCGCCTTTCTTCGCACAACTTCGGACCTTTCTCCCAATACAAGTCCTGTGCTTGGGCTATGGACATATTCTTGAAGTATCCCTCCGATTCGAGCGTTTTGAATTCTTCCACTGATCGTGGCTTATCTCCATCATCTGGAATGGCATCAGTGTCTCTTTCGGTCGGAATGCCCCCGTATTATTTCAATATGTCCATTGCACGGGCATCCATTTTTCTTTCGACCTCCTTCATCTCTGCTTCTACGATTTTCCTCTTCTCAGACATGGGCACAACAGAGTGTTAGAGCGGCAGAGTCACTAGAAGTTTGCTGATGATGTCAGCTGTGATGAGTCCTTGTTGGGGGGTTCTAGCAACGATTAAAGTCATGTCCTTTGAACCTTCCTCCTCAACGGATTTTCCCTTATCTTTCTTCTGCTCTTCAACTGTTTTCTTCTGCTTCTCAACAACTGCGTCCTTCTTCTCAACTGCCGATTCTTTCAACGTCTTTAGGTGTTCCTTTTCCCCCTTTTTGGCATCATCAAAGGAGAGAAGAACCCTTGAATAGACCAACAAGATGAAGTCCAGCGGCCGATAATGAGTTGTTCTTCGAGTCTGCTGCAGAGTATGCTACACGGAATTCTGAGTGGGTGGCTTTGGATTCAGCTGCCACCAGCTTCTTTTCCACCATGAGCAGGCTGAATTTATTTTCCATATTTTCCTCGACGCGCAGAAGTTCTTTCGTATGAAATTCACGCAACATTTCATTTTCAGTATTGTGGGATTCATGCATTCTGTCGATATTTTCTTGCATCCTCCTCTTCATGTCATCATTATCTGCGCTTTAGATCAACAGTTTATTGTACAATGCTTTGAAGTATCGGACCTGTTCCACACGCATTGTCTGCTGTTGTTGCCATCATTCCCTGATTCTGACCACTATTCCACGCAGATCGGCTGTAAGGTTTGCATCTCTGTTATCCAGCCGCATGTCCAATGAGTCTTGTTGCCTTTCCATCTTCTCTATTTATGCAAAAATTCCCTTGAAGACTTCTCGAACCTCAGCTGTTACCTTCGTCTTAGCTGGCGGCCAAGCAACATCAAAATCAAAATTTGCTGGAACGATGGTATCTGTGGGAATGACTGGATCAGGTTTGTGGAAGCGTCTCTGCTCTCTACTGATTCTTCATCCAGATCAGGCAGCTCTAGTGAGAAGGGGAACGTTTCTTCAAACGCATCATCACGGACATAGGGAATATGTTCAACATTGACTTGTGGCCATGATGTGCCTGGTTGAGTCGATTCTGCTGCAGTGTTGGGAGCCTGCGCAGTTGACTGTGATTCAGCTGGGGTCTGTTGTGGTATGGACCCAGCTGGCTGAGCCTCAAATTGTCTCAACAGTTCGCTCGGTCTCACTAGTTTTTCCTTTTGAGTTGTCTGGTCCTCGATCGTATTAGTGGCGTCATCGAACGATGACGAGACTTGAAGGGTGGCTCATCATCAAAAGTGAATGTTTGATGAGTAGCCTTGAGATCTGACTTACTCATGCTTGGAAGAACATCCTCAGCTGAGTCTTTTCGATTTGCAACAGGGGATGACTCAGCTTCATCTTCACCTTCAGATCCCAGAAAAGCTATGTCAGGGTTGTCTTGGGAATCATGAAGGGCACTTATCTCCTTCTCAGATGCATGAATGATAACAGAGAGGAATGTTCTCGTTTTCTCTTTTACCTTGGGAAGTCTCAACCTCCCGTAGGCTTTCATACTCCAGCGGTCTCAATCGCAGCAAGGCACTTGACAATCCCTTCAACAGACTCACTGCCTTAGGGTCTTCAGTGGTGGCATCCACAGAGTCTCAACTCCGTGGATTGAACTTTCATTGCCCGCAGTGTTAACTCCCAGGCGAGATCCATCATGTGCCTCGATCTGCGTCGATGAGCGTCCTCGGCCAGAGAGCGCTTGGCATTGGGCTGAGAGACAGTCTCAACTGTCTCGAGCTTCGTTAGTGACAACCTTGTTGTGTTTTCTCGCTTTGTTGTTCCTTCTCCACTTCGCCTCCTAGATTTTTTGTGGAGTCATCTGCAGATCCTCCGACCTAGCTGCAGCGGAGGGAGTTTCCCCCGGCACACACCACCGAGTGACTTGGGTTGGGGTCACTCTTCTCCAAACTCCCTACTTTCTGTGAGTGTTCACCATTGGGGCTGTTGATAAGACACCTTCAATAGGGGTTGGCTCGACTTGGGTCCCCAAGTTCCCGCATCACCAGCCTCCTTAGAACCTTGTTCGAATGAGTTGGGGAAGTGGTTGCAGCAATGACAAAGTGGCAATTTGCGCACCACTCCCAAAGGGTCAATCTCCAGCTGGGATTTGGAAGACTCTCCTGGTCCTTCCATCAGCTGTTGCTCATGTAGGATCCTGGATTCCCGCATGGCTTGCTGAGTTTCTAGCTCTTCTGTCGCAGCAGCAGGGTCCAGATCCTCATCACTTCCCGAGAGAGCATCGAAGAGGGGATGAGTGTGAACAGTGGTTCCAGTGAAAGGACAGATGTTGGCCTTCTCACGAGCTTCAGCCTCTTCTGCCAACCTTTCCTTCTCCTTTTCTTTGAAGATATTCAAGATATCCAGGCAGTTCTCTTCATCGAGTGCTTGGACCACTGTTGTCAATCCAAGGAAACTCATCAATTCTTCTTCTTCTTCTTCAATAAACTCAGGTCTTTGGAACTGTTCCCTTGAGCGACTCAACTTCCACTTCCACCATTCGTGCAAACGATTTTGGATTTCTGGATACGGTGGAGATAGCTTGATCACATCATCGTTATCAACTTCCTGTTGTACTTCTTTCTCAGGAATGGAGGGTAGCAAACTTTGTTGCTCAACACCCTCAGCAGCATCTGTCGCGGGTGGAGACACAGCCCTGCCGACAGGAGATTCAGCTGTCTCAGCTGCTTCTTGTTCCTCAAATGTCCTGTCCACAGCTGGGTCTTCGACTTGCCTCTACTAATCGGCCTCAACAGACTTGGTTGTTTCATCAATGATTTCTGGAGACTCTACTTCTTCAAATTGTCTCGATGATTTGTTCCAAAATTTGAGTGGCGGACTAAATCGCTTTCTCAAGCTCTGAACGCTTGTAGAGTCTTCTTCTTTTGGTCCTTACCAGAGGAATTTCTGGTTCGGATATGGTTTCCTCAGAGTCCTGGGCGGTGGGGACCGGTGCTACTTTCTTGGTCTGAGGAGCTGGCTTTCTTGGTTTATCAGTCCTCTTTTTCTTGACAACTGGAGAAGGTATTTGAGGTTCCTTCTCCGCTGCGTCAAGGGGGGAGACACGGCCGCAGGGCGGGTGACTCCGGGCTGCAGGGCAGTGCAATTGTTTTCTTTCTTTGCAGGGGCAGCCTCTTCTTCCTGCGATTGCGGGAGCAACTTTCTTCTTTGGAGGGGAGGAGACAACTGTTTCTACTTGGTCAGCGATTCCCCTTCACTTGTATCCGCCCTCTTGGCGTATGCTCTCTTCTGAGCTCCTGAAAGATTTGATCGGAACATCTTTTTGTTGACATGGAACGCCTTTCCATGTCGGAGTGGAACACCTTTCACCTCCATCAATTGGCCAATTACAAGGCCATACCCTAGTGATCCTCCAAACGACCCATCGTCTTTGAAGGACTTATTCCCAACATTCTGGTAGAGTCTGCTGTAGACGAGTACTGTAAGTTGACCTTCTTCTCCTCCATAATCGCAGCCATGATGATCAGTTTGGTTTTGGAAATATGATTGAAGCTTCCAAACTTCATATCCACACATTTTGCGACGATATCCATCAGCTTGTGGTAATCGTCCTTCAAAGACTTCTTATCACCAAAACCACCTTCGCGAAAGACACTCGTTCGACCACTTCCTTCCATCCAGAAGCCAGGTTTACATCAGCTTCGAATATTTCCGGTACACCTTCCGACGACAGCAAGCAATGCTCCGCAAGGTCTTCAGCAGTGATGGTAAAATCTTTTCCGCGAACGGAGGACTTGATGCCCTCGTCGTGAACTTCAGCGTTCACGTAGAATTGAGCGACTTCTTCAACATAAGTCATCTGAAACTCCATTGTGAGAAAGGGTTTCAGTCCAGACTTCTCAATTTTGTCGGCTATCTTCTTCACAAGGGTTTCATCAGAACCCTGTTTGACCATTCCTTTGAAATCCACGATAGAACCAGTGTGGATTTGTTTCCCTAACTTGGTGAAATCGTAGGTTGATGCCATTTCAGTGATTTTTACTAAACGAACTTGAGAAACTTGCTTTGAATATTTTTAGGGTTTTGAAAAAAAAGCTTTCTTTGCTTTTGGAGAGATGAACAATTTTGAGTAGTGTGAGAGAGAAAAACTGAACAAATGGTATATGTATGGGTTATTAAAGGACGTGCATACGGTTTTTGAAATTTGATCGAGATCAACGGCTCAGATTTAGCACGCCGATTAACATTTAATTTCTCGCATTTAATGCGGCATCATTTATATTCAATCATATGTTTTGTCGTGCAGCTTCTGACTGTACCCGTCATAATTTTGCTGATGTCATCCTTAAAACATTCCCGCTTATTAAAAACGACTACGTTTTTGTCACTTAGCTCATAAATGACTCAGCTTACTCATTAGCTGACTCAACTCTTCTTCTCTCTATTCACATAGGTACTCAGCAGTCAGCTAACTCGATGCAGCTGATTTTCTAATACGGCTGATTTACTTAGCCGATTCACGAGCTCAGCTTTATTTTCATCTTTTCTTATTTCATCTCTTCTCCTTGAGTCTTCTGGGTGTTAACTTAGCTCAATTAACCCTAGCTCATGCTTGAGTTCTTCAAATCTTGATTCACATAATGGCTTTGTGAATATGTCAGCTAACTGTTTGTCAGTTGAGATGTACTCCAAGGTGATGTCTTTCTTTTCAACATGATCTCTTATGAAATAATATATGACATCAATGTGCTTTGTTCTTGAATGCAACACATGATTTTGAGTGATCGCAATAGCACTTGTGTTATCACACATAATTGGAATCTCTTTTTCTTCAATTTCATAATCTCTCAGTTGTTGTCTCATCCATAAGACTTGGGCAACAATTTGCCCTTGCAGTATGTACTCGGCACTTTGTGGATGTGGCTATTGAGTTTTGCTTCTTGCTAAACCAGAAACCAATATGTTTCAAGCATTTGACATGTACCTGACGTACTTTTCCTGTCAACTCTACATCCAACATAGTCAGAGTCTGAGTAGCCAATTAGCCTGAATCCTCCTTCCTTTGGATACCAAAAGCCAACTTCTTGGCATCCCTTCAAATATCTTAGGATTCTCTTAGCTGCAGTCATATGGCTTTCTTTTGGAGCAGATTGGAATCTTGCACATACACCTACTGCAAAAGTGATGTCTGGCCTACTTGCTGTGAGATAGAGCAGTGATCCAATAAGTGCTCTGTATCTAGTTTGATCCACAGGCTTGCCATCTGCATCCATGTTCAGCTTGACGGATGTATTCATTGGCATCTTCACAGAAGATTTCTCTTCCATACCAAATTTCTTCATTAAATCTCTGGTATACTTTGTTTGACTTATGAAGGTTCCATCCCTCAGCTGTTTAACTTGAAGTCCTAGAAAGAATGTCAGTTCTCCCATCATGCTCATTTCAAACTTGCCTTGCATGAGGTTTGAGAACTTATCACATAGCTCTTTGTTTGTGGATCCAAAAATAATATCATCCACATATATTTGAACAAGCAATATACTCTCTCCATCTTGAATTCTAAAGAGTGTTCTGTCCACTTTGCCTTTGGTGAATCCATTATCTGTCAGAAATTGAGATAATGTATCATACCATGCTCTAGGTGCTTGTTTCAATCCATATAGGGCTTTCTTGAGCTTGTACACCTTATCTCCAAAAGTCTTCTGCTCAAATCCTGGAGGTTGCTCAACATATACTCCTTCTTCCAACAATCCATTTAAGAATGCACTTTTTACATCCATTTGATATACAATGAAGTTCTTGTGTGCAGCATAGGCAAGAAACATCCTTATTGCTTCTAATCTTGCAACAGGAGCAAATGTTTCATCAAAATATATTCCTTCCTCTTGGCAATACCCTTTGGCTACCAATCTTGCTTTGTTTCTTACCACAGATCCTTCCTCATTCATCTTGTTTCTAAACACCCATTTTGTGCCAATAACATTTTGATGGGTTGGTCTTTGTACCAATTCCCATACTTTGTTCCTTTCAAATTGATTCAGCTCTTCCTGCATGGCTTGAATCCAATGTGTATCATCCAGTGCTTGGGACACATCTTTTGGCTCTATTTGGGAAATAAAACAAGTAAACATTGCTTCTTGTTGAGCTCTGGATATGGTTCTTACACCGTCTCTCACATTTCCAATGACTAGCTCTGGTGGATGGTCTCTCAGCCATCTCACATCAGGTTGAAGTAAGTCACCTGGGTTCAGTCGTCTTGCAGTTGTGTTGTCTTGAGCTGCTCTCTCATCATCACTTATCTGCAAATTTTCCAGTTGTCTTTGAGATTCAGCTGTCTCATCTTCACCTTGATTGATTACTCGGCTTGGCTTGAAGATAGGGACTCTTCTGCATAGTTGGCTGATTCAGGTTATCAGCCAACTATGCAGAAGAGTCCCTATGTATATCTTGAATAATCATCCACCACTACTAGAGTGTACTTCTTTCCACTTATGCTAGCTGGCTCAACTGGACCAAATAGAATCATATGCAACAGATGCAATATTCTTGTTGAAGATGGACTTGACTTTTCTTTGAATGATGATTTGATTTGCTTTCCCATCTGGCATGCATCACAAACATTTTCCTACTTGTACACAGAGACTGGTAATCCTTCTACAAGATTACTCCTTGCAAGCTTGTTGATTATCTTGAAATTCAGATGACTCAGCTTCTTGTGCCACAACCAACTTGATTCGTACTCTTTGCTAGCAGACAAGTGCTTGGTGTGGCAATCGACCAATCTACCACATACATGTTCTTTTGTCTGGATCCTTGCAACACTACTTCATTTGATTCAGTGTCTTTGATTTGGCATACTCCCATATTGAATCCAACATTATAGCCCTTATCACAGAGTTGGCTGATGCTTAACAGGTTGAAGTTGAGGCCTTCAACGTATGCAACATCTGTGATTTCTAGTCCATTTTTCACGATCGATCCAGTGCCTCTTATTTCCCCTGGAGCTTCATTTCCTCCAAATATGACTTTTGCGCCTCTAATCTCCTTGAATTTTGACAGATTTTTCTTGTTTCCTGTCATGTGTCTGGAACAGCCACTATCCATGTACCAGGTTCCTTGGCACTCACTTCCTCCTGAACCTGCAATCAAGGAAATTAGTTTTTAGGTACCCATACTTGTCTGGGTCCTGAGGGGTTAGTACTGTAAGATGAACCAACCAACCTATAGCCAAATGTTTTGACTCTAAGGGGTTACCATGTATCTGTGCCATAATCATAATTCACTTTGGCAAATTGCTTAGGAGCTTTAGGTTCATACAACTGTCTCTTTTGTCTGTATGCCTGTGTGTGTTTTAGCAATTGCCTTCTTTTGGTAGCTGTGATATTTCTGAGTGTAGTGCTTGGGTGCATATGTGTGTTGATGATAGATATGTTGCCTTTGGAATGACCTTTGCTGAGTTCTAGGTCTTTGCCATTTTGGCATGTATTCCATAGGTCTAGACTGATATTTCACATTATTCCAATCAGCTTGACTTGGGTAGTTTCTACCATTTCCATCATTTGTGTTCCCTTGATAGAGCTCTGGGGATTTTGGTAGCTCTGTTTCTTCCTCACAGAGTACTTCCTGTTTGGAGTTTGTTGAGGAACTCTGCTGGATTTCTTCACAGCTATCCTCTCAGCATACTCAACAGGCTGTTTTCCTTTTCTTTTATATCCAAGGCCAGTTTGTTTGTGATTGTGCTTTGGGATGAATGTTTGTGCATTATTTGGTGTCTTGGATTTTTGAGATGCTTCATTACTTGAAGATCCTTTTTCCCAGATCACTATTGGAGTTTTACTGTGCACAAAGGAATTGAATCCTATGCCTGTCTTGTCTCCACATTCTTTTTGGCTCATGATAAGGTCATCCAATAATTTAGATGGCTTTGTGAATGAAGCAATCACATTTTTGAGATCATTTTCTCCCTTTTCTATAGCAGTTATCTCTGCTACTAGTTTAGCATTCTCAGCCTTCAGCTCTTTGTTCTCATCAGCTATATGACTTAGAGTACTCAACTCCTTAGTCAACTGTGAGTTTTGGCTTTTGAGCTGGCTGTTTTCCTCATTTAATAGGGAGTGTGAGGATTTAACGTGCTCAAAGTCTTTCATCATTTTGCCTAATGAATCATAAAGATCAGTGGGTGATGAAGTGTGTGTGTCACAATCACCACACTAGAATCAATGAGATGAGTTAGAGTGTACCTCATCTTCTTGGCCAGGTTGATCTTGTTCTTTAGCCATTAGACAGAGTAAGGCTTCTTCTTCAGAGTCACTTGAGTAGTCAACTTCACTACTCTCTGAGTCAGCTGCTTCTTTTGACATAGTTGTATCAGCAGTCTCAGCAGCCAACATTGCTCTTTTCTTTTCTTGTCTTCTTTCTCTGAAGACTCTTCTTTCTTCTTCATTCCTGTATTTATTAACTACAGGATATGGTCAGTCAATGGCAAAATGTCCTGGTTGTCTGCAATTCCAACACATGTTTTCAACTTTTTGATCAGCTCTCTCATTTCTTGGGTTGTCAAGTCTTTGATATTCGACCTTTTGATACTCAGCTCTCTTTGGTGGCCTATCTTCCCTTGACTTGGAGGGAGCTGAATGCCTTCTGGAGGATTCACCTTTGTTTCTTTTGTAGTTCTTGCAGAAGAACATGTTGAATCTTTTAACCATCAAGGCACTTTCCTCCTGGTCAATGATTTCTTTGGTCTCAGCTCTCTTTCCTTCCTTGACTATGAGTGCAGCTGTTTTGGGTACAAATATCTCCTCTTGATCCTTTCTTCTCAGCTCAAACTTATAAGCTTTGAGGTCTGAGAATAGTTCAAGATTTGACTTTCTTGAACATGGCTTTGTCTAACGTCTTGTAGAGTATATCCTTGGCCACATTGTCCAGGTTGTGTCTCTTCGTGTCCTCATTAGTCCACTCGATTTGGTCTTTCAACCATGGTGGTCTTGCTCTTGCTTGGGCAATTTCTTCTCCTTCGCTTCTTTGCTCTTCTTCTTCTGACCATGTTCACTTTGAGTATTTGCGTGGCCCATCCTCTATCACAAGCCACATTTCATCATGTAATGCAGATAGATGAGCCTGGATGCGAATTTTCCAATCATCAAATTCTTTAACAGTGAACATAGGAATGCGTGTCAGATTTGTTTCCATGATAATAACTTTGCTTAAAATGAAAGACTTTGAAGCACAAGTGTTTAAAACATTTCTTGAAAAGATAGAGATCTAGTTCTGTAACCAATGCGGAAGGCTCAATGAACCAACCGCTCTGATACCACTTGTAGGTCCGAAGGGGTATGAAGTAAGATTTAGAAGTAGGGTGGTTGAATAAACCTTACCAAATTTTCGATTTAAACCTTTTGAAATAATTCAACAGAGTAGACTCAAACAGCTGTGTCCTTGATGGACAACTAAGTTGGCTATTCAACTAAGTTGCCCACTCAACGGACTCGATAGAGTTGTTGATAGTATAACTTGGCTGCTCAAGCCAAATACTTAACTTGGCTGATTGGTTTTTAACAGCGGAAGACTTAACACCCTTATATTTGTTTTAAGTTTGTTTTTAACACTTGATTCTTAGCACTTAGTTACTTATCAGTTGGATAGCAATTATGAACAACAGATATCAAATGAATATGCAAGAAAGTAAATTTGTTGAAAGTAAATGACACAAATATTTTATAGAGGTTCGAAAATGGGGTAATTCTTCTAATCCTCTCTTCTCCAACTCCTGGAGGAATCCCCTATGTAACAGATCAGTTTACAAAGCGGTGAACAGCCTGGAGACAACCTTGGTCACACAGCTGGGTTCTCTTGCGACTCAGCTTCTTCACAGGGCAGCTGCCTTGCTACTTCAGCTCACTTCTCAAGTTCTTGGATTTTATCACGAAGCCCTCCAACAAACTTGATATTGGTTCGACCTGGAACCTTTCTATAATCCTAGCTTGGAAAGTAGACCCCTTTGGTTTCTTCAAAATTTTCCTCTTCAACAGATTTAACGTTGTCTTTCCTTCACAACTTGTGTTGGATCGATTTCCTTCGAGTTTCAGGTTTGAGGAATTTCTTGAATGTTTATGAGAATACTGCAGGTTAAATGCTTGAATATTGCTTGCTTGTTCGTGGTTCAGGTAACCTCTTCTCAATAACTTCCTCAGCCTTTTATAGTGCACATTTGAAATTTTGCCCATTGAAGAGATAGGCTAATTTCAAATATCACTTTTGTTTGTTGCCTTGTCTTGTTTGCAGTCCTTGATGTTGACATTTCCTCGTATTAAATGTGTTCGCGGCATTGCAGGTGTCTGACACAAGGTGCAGTGTTTCCAATTGGCTTATTCCTTTTGCATATTTATGGGACAAACACTTTAGACCTGACAACTTTGACATATTACTATATTGGGTAATATTCTTGACTTTAATCAATGGATCTAAGTCAGTTGTCTTGACTAGACTGTTGTCTTTACCCCAGGTGACTTGGGTCAGCTCCAGTCATTGGATAACTCAACTGTCACTTCAACCTTGAAACATGGCTTCTTGAGATGACTTCACTGACACTTCTTACAGTTGTTCATCAGCTGACACACAACAGAGTCTTCAATCCAGTCCGCAGTTGACTTCTTGTAATCCTTGGCATAACTCACTTGACTCAGCTTTTCTAGCCCTATCTATTACAATACAGATTACAAGGAAAATGGGGTTGTCAACTTCCTAGTTTAAGTTTTACATGGTATCATCAAAATCTACTCAATAAATTTCCTAACAAGGAGGTTGAGACTTCTTTAGGTATAGAGCCGGAACAGGAGAACATTCCTCAAGTGGAGGGAGCTAGGTGAAAAGAGGAAATCAACGCCCTTCATGATTCCCTAAAACACATTGATACAATTTTTCTGGGATCAGAGGATGAAGCCGAGTCCACACATCTTGGAGATTCAATGCAGGACGAGGCTGAGGATGTTATAAACTCATGGAGCAATGTTAGTGATAAAACAACTCCGATGAGATTCAATTTTGATGATGAGCCATCCTCTCTAGCCACATCACACTCCGATGACACTGTTAATACAACTGAGGACCCGTTGACTCAAAAGGAAAAACCCACTGGGACCGATGAAGCTGTTAACACAGTTGAGGTCTAGTCAGCTGAGCAGACCGATTCAACTACTCCAGTTGGAACACAGTCAGCTGAGCAGGCTACCACAACTACTCCAACAAAGACTCAAACAGCTCCACTGTAGGCTCCCACAGCTGTGTTATTTGCCAATGACGTTGGCTCCGCCGAGGCATAGAGAGTTGATACATAGCAACAAGAGAAGGTAAAGGCCCCCCAGCGCGGACCTTCAGGAATCCCTCTTGTTCAAGATTATGTTTTTGAAGACATATTTCCTTTCACTATTGAACTGCCTGACATGGATGTTTAATCTGCCCAAGAACAGGAGAAATAAACTGTGCAGGAAGAGCCCATAATTCCATTTAATACGATTGTGCCGATGGGATTCAATATTGATGTCGTGTGGCCAGAATAAGAGTTAGCTTCCACAGCCGAGTTTCGTAATGCGTTCAAGAAAAAATGTGAAGAAATTGAAAAGATGGAACGCCACCAAGCATCGTTGGATCTCCATTTAGACAACCGTGATGCAACAATCAGCGCAGATATTCGAGGAGTTGTCTTACGGATCAAGGAATGGGCTGCATGAGACGCGCAATACGCCGTAGTAGTAGTCCGTTAATTCAAATCTTTGTTTGCAGAGCTGTTGGTTTGGAGTGCGGATAATGTCAAATTTCAGCAGAGGCAGAAGAAATTCATGGTCAGAATTGAAGAATCCCACAAGTCGGACATGGAGTTGCTCAAGCTGCAACATAAGAGCAAAATTGCCAGACTGGAAGAGAGCATGAACCAGAAATTTAGCCTTCTTATGGCAGAAATGATGTTGCTAGCAGCTGAGTCAAAGGCTACACGATCAGAATTCCGGACAACCTACTCCAAAGCAGATATCTAGCAGAATTCAACAAACATCCGACTGGAATTCATTCTGAGTGATTTGTTCCCTGGCCTGACCCTATCTTTTGGTGATGATACCAAAAAGGGGGAAGATGAGGCCTTAAAGGAACTGAAAGGAGAAGCAGAAGGGAGTAATATGGAGGCGAAGAAGGGAGAATCTGCAAAGGGGGAAGCTTGAAGAACCCCCCTTTGAAACTTATGTTTGCTAAAACCCCCCAACAAGGAGAAGTCACAGCTTCGATCCTCAGCAAATTGCCGAAAAAGCTGTCCGTAGAACAAAAAGCTGAGATGGCATACAAGGAGTCACGAAAAGCCATTGAATCTGAGTTTGAGAAGGTAGCTGAGAAGCAGTCTACGCGCATCAAGAAAATCAGAAAATAGTATCATGGTCCTCCAGCCGGAAAAGATTATCCTGCAATAAAACCCCCAAGAGACATTATCATGCCTGATGCTAGATCTGAGCCCAGATCACTAGAGGAATTCCAGACTCTAGAAACAGAAGGATATTTTCAAAACATGACTCTACCACAAGCCTGGGATCTATACTGGGAGAAGGGACTTGAAATGTTCAATTCAGCTGATAAGCAGCCAAGTTCCAGCAGTCACTCGGCTGGAAAATCCAAAGCTCCAGTACAGTACACTCCCAGAGGAAAAGGAGCTGAGTTAGGAAGGGGAAGACATGGTGGCAGTGGGAGAAACACTCAACCACGGCCAAGACCAGAAGACATTAAGTATGTGGATCCGCAGAAGAAAGGGACTCATATACTGGGTTGGATTTGATCATCTTGCTAACTTAGAAGTTGCACGCAAGAATGCTGAAGCTATAAGAAGGCAAGAGGCTGAAAATGAAAGGATTGCGCGAGAATGGGAGGAAAGACAGAAGAAGAAGGAGGAAGAGGAAAGGAAGAGGAGGAGAGCTGATGAAGACAGAAGAAGAGCTGATGAAGAAGAGAGAAGAAGGAAGCAGCCAAGGCGTTGAAGATAGTTGCAAACCCCTTCATGAATTTTACTTAGCTGTAAATACATAGCTGTAAGTTTTCCTTGTAGTATAGATCTGATAATTTCCTTGTAATATTTGCTCTAAGATCTTTGTTGTGACCTAGCTCAGATACTCATTGTAATGCAATACTTGTATAAGCTTTGTTATCTTCTGCAAAGAGCTTTGTAAAAGACAAGAATGCTATGATCAATAAAAGTGATTATTCAAAGCATACATTCTTTGTTACTACACTTCTTGTGTTTGTTGTTTAATTGTTTGTTTAAGTTTTGGCATCAATAAAAAGGGGGAAATTGTTAGGAAATTTATTTTGTAGATTTTGATGATACCATGTAAAACTTAGACTAGGAAGTTGGCACCCCATTTTCCTTGTAATTCTATGTTGTAGTAGATGGGACTAAAAGAGCTAAGCGATGTCAGTTAAGTCAATAATGCAAGAAGTTCACTATAGACTAGATTGAAGACTCTGCTGTGTGTCACCTGAGTATGGCCAAGAAGGATGACAATGACTCGACTGAGGGAGAGCCAACTACGGAACAGCTGTGTAAAGTTTGAGTAAGTGTCAGTCAAGTCAATGAAAAAAGCCATGTCTAACAGTTGAAGTGACAGTTGAGTCATTCTCATGATTGGAGCAGACTCAAGTCACAAGGGGTAAAGGCAGCAATCAAATCAATACAACTGACATTGATCTATTGGAAGAAATTCAAGAATATTACTCGATATAGAAATATGTCCAAGCTGCCAGGTCTTAAAGTGTTTGGCCAAGAAACATGCAAAAGGAATAAGCCAATGGGAAACACTGAAACTTGTGTTAGACCCTGTAAAACTGCAAAGCCATTTAATATGAGGAAGGGTCAATATCACAAGTGTTGGAGACCAAGAAAAGACAAGCCAACGAACAAGAAGTGTCATTTGAAAATACCCTAACTCTTCAATGGGCAAATTTTCAAATAAGCACTATCAAAGGATGAGGAAGCAATTGAGAAGAGATTACCTTGGCGAAGAACCTGAAAGTAGCACAAATGAATCAAGCAATTATCAAGAAAGTATAACCTGCAAAATTCTCAAGCTTATCTAGAAAATTCCTCAAGTCTAAAACTCAAAGGATCAACTCAATCGAACACACGATGTGAAGGAAAGATTACTTCAACTAGTTGAAGAGGAAACGTTTGAAGAACAAAAAGGGGTCTACTATCCAAGTCGAATGAGTTGTAGAAAGGTTCAAGGTCGAACAAGGAGATTCAAGTTTGTTGGAGGGCTGTGTGATCAAATCCAAAGACTTGAAGGGAGCTGAAGTAGCAAGGCAGCTGTCTTATGAAGAAGCTGAATCATAGTAGAAGCCAGCTGTGTGATCAACGCTATCTCTAGACTGAGAACCACTTTGTAACTTGATCTTTACCTAGTGGATTCCTCTAGGAGTTGGAGAAAAGTGGATTAGAGGAATTACCCCATCCTAGAACCACTATAAAGTTACTTGTGTCATTTAGTTTCAACATTTATTTTCTTGCTTATATTTTTCATATATGTTGTAAGATTTAATTTGCTATCCAACTGATAAATAACAAGTGCCAAAAACAAGTATTAAAAATGAGCCTAAATCAAACAAAGGGTGTTAAGTCTTCCGCTGTTAAAAAACCAAATCAACTAAAGTTAAGTGTTAGCTGACGCAACCAAGTTATACTATCAACACTCGATCAGTCCTCATTTAAGTGGGTAACTTAGCTGAAGATAGACAACCTAGCTGTCCCTCAAGGACACAGTTGATTTGAGTCAACTCTATTAAAATTCTTAAAAAGACTAAAAAGTGAAAATTTGGTAAGGTTTATTCAACCCCCCACCCCTCCTTCTAAACCCTACACCACACCCCTTGGGACCTACAAATAAGGTTGATGGAGGCTGATTTGTATGTTTTAGAGATGGGAGATTTTGATGTTATATTGGGAATAGATTGGTTAAGTAAGAATAAAGCTGCTATCAAGTGTTATGATCGGGAAATAGATTTTGAGAGATCCGATTGGATCAGATTCACTTTTGATGGAGCTAAGACGCGCAGGAGACTAATGACTATATCTGCATTGAAAGCTATCAAAATGTTGTGAAAGAAGGATTGCCAAGGGTTTCTCGTAAACATTATGGAGGAGAAGTCTCCTAAAAATGCACTGATGGAAGAACCAATAGTTAGATATTTTCTGGACGCTTTTCTGAATGAGTTGTTGGGATTACCACCAGACCGCCAAATTGAATTTACTCTTGATTTAATGTCGGGAGAGACACCAGTGTCTAAAGTACCATACCGAATGGCGCCAAAAAACAACAAGAATTGAAGGTTCAAATTCAAGAATTGCTGGATAAGGGATTCATCTGACCCAGTGTTTCACTTTGGGAGCACCATATTATTTGTGAAAAAGAACAAAAGGGGGTATACTATCAAGTTGAATGAGATGTAGAAAGGTTCAAGGTCGAACCAGGAGATTCAAGTTTGTTGGAGGGCTGTGTGATCAAATCCAAAGACTTGAAGGGAGCTGAAAAAACAATGCAGCTATCTTATGAAGAAGCTGAGTCATAATAGAAGCCAGCTGTGTGATCAAGGCTATCTCTAAACTGAGAACTACTTTGTAACTTGATCTGTTACCTAGTGGATTCCTCTAGGAGTTGGAGAAAAGTGGATTAGAGGAATTACCTCATCCTAGAACCACTATAAAGTTACTTGTGTCATTTAGTTTCAACATTTATTTTCTTGCTTATAATTTTCCTATTTGTTGTTAGATTTAATTTGCTATCCAACTGATAAATAACAAGTGCCAAAAACAAGTATTAAAAATGAGCTTAAATCAAACAAAGGGTGTTAAGTATTCCGCTGTTAAAAAACCAAATCAACTAAAGTTAAGTGTTAGCTGAAGCAACCAAGTTATACTATCAACAGCCCAGTCGAGTCTGTTGAGTGGGTAACTTAGTGAAGATAGCCAACCTAGCTGTCCCTCAAGGACACAGCTGATTTGAGTCAACTATGTTAAAATTCTTAAAAAGACTAAAAAGTAAAAATTTGGTAAGGTTTATTCAACCCCCCACCCCTCCTTCTAAACCCTACACCACACCCCTTGGGACCTACAAATAGGGTTTACTATTAGTAGTCAACTGATGGAGGCTGATTTGTATGTTTTAGAGATGGGAGATTTTGATGTTATATTGGGAATAGATTGGTTAATTAAGAATAAAGCTGTTATCAAGTGTTATGATCGGGAAATAGATTTTGAGAGATCCGATGGGATCAGATTCACTTTTGATGGAGCTAAGACGCACAGGAGACTAAGGACTATATCTGCGTTGAAAGCTATCAAAATGTTATGAAAGAAGGATTGCCAAGGGTTTCTCGTAAACATTATGGAGGAGAAGTCTTCTAAAAATGCACTGATGGAAGAACCAATAGTTAGATATTTTTTGGACGCTTTTCCGAATGAGTTGCCGGGATTACCACCAGACCGCCAAATTGAATTTACTATTGATTTAATGTCGGGAGATACACCAGTGTCTAAAGTACCATACCGAATAGCGCCAAAAAAACTACAAGAATTGAAGGTTCAAATTCAAGAATTGATGGATAAGGGATTTATCTGACCCAATGTTTCACTTTGGGAGCACCATATTATTTGTGAAAAAGAAAGACGGATCTTTCCAGATGTGCATTGATTACAGAGAATTGAACCGATTGACGATCAAGAACAAGTATCCTTTGCCTAGGATCGAAGACTTGTTTGACCAATTGAAGGGCGCTACTCTATTTTTGAAAATTGACTTGAGGTACAGATACCATCAACTAAAGATTAAATAAGTTGATATTCCGGAGACTGCATTCATAACGCGTTATGGACATTACGAGTTCACGATAATGCCATTTGGAATGACTAACGCACGAGCAGTTCTCATGGATTTGATGAATCGAGTATTTCATCAGTATCTAGATCAATTTGTATAGTCTTCATTGGTGATATCTTGGTTTACTCGCTAAGAGAACAAGAGCATGAGAAACACTTAAGAATTGTGTTAGAGACTCTACGATGAGAAGAATTGTATGCCAAATATAGTAAATGTGAGTTTTGGTTCGACAAGGTGGTATTTTTGGGATATATTGTGTCCAGCTAAAGGAATAGAGGTCGACCCTGCTAAAGTGGAAGCAGTGTTGGACCGGAAAACATCAAAGAATGTTGGAGAAATACAAAGCTTTTTGGGATTAGCAGGATATTACAGAAGGTTCATCCGAGATTTCCCTAAGATTGCAAGACCTTTGATGCAACTAACAAAGAAGAGTGAGAGATTCGAGTGGACAACAAAGTATGAAGAGAATTTTCAGTAATTGAAGCAAAGGCTAGTATTGGCACCTATTCCAGCAATTCCTGACAGAACTGAAGGTTTTGTTATCTATATTGATGCGTCCAAGTCTGGACTAGGATGTGTACTTACGTACCTCGGTAAAGTGATTGCTTATGCGTCAAGGCAGTTGAAACTGCATGAGTTAAACTATCCTGCGCATGACCTAGAATTGGTTGTTGTGGTACACGCGCTAAAAATTTTGAGGCATTATCTTTATGGGGGAAAGTGTGAGATATACATAGACCACAAAAGTTTAAAGTACTTTTTCACTCAGAAAGAGTTGAATATGAGACTGCAAAGGTGGTTAGAGTTGGTGAAAGACTATGATTGTACTATTCATTACAATACCGGTAAGGCCAATGTGGTAGCAGATGCTCTCAGCAGAAAGAGTGGAGGGTTTATGGAAGCTATGATTACTCAACAAGAAACATTTATCAATTAATTCATTAAGTTAAATTTGGAAGTGGTGAAACCCTCAAGTAGCACCAGTTACAGTACAACCAGTTTTGTGAGACCATATTTAGGAATCTCAGAAGAGTGATAAATTTCTCGAGAAAATGAAAGAAAAAGCCCAAACCGGAAAAAATCAAAGGATTCATCATTTCACCAGATGGGACATTAACATATAAAGGGAGATTATGTGTGCCTAAGGACGAGGGCCTAAAAATGGAAATTATGGAAGAAGCACACAATACACCTTACATTTTTCATCCTGGAGGAACTAAAATGTACAGAGATCTCCAAGGAACATTTTGGTGGCGAGATATGAAGCGGTCAATTGGACAATTCGTAGAGAGATGCCTGGTATATCAACAAGTGAAAGTAAAACAACAGTGACCATCAGGGTTATTGAACCTGTTAGAGATTCCAGAGTGGAAATAAGAGCACATTACGATGGATTTTGTAACCTGGTTACAGAAGACGATAAAGCGGAATGAGGCCATTTGGGTAATCGTCGATAGGCTCACAAAATCTGTGCATTTTATTTCGATAATTATGACCCGTAGTATGGAACAATTAGCTCAGTTATATGTTGATGAAATTGTCAGGTTGCATGGAATACCAGTTTCTATCGTCTCAGACTGTGATACTCGTTTCACATCAAAGATTTGGGGAAGTCTACAGACAACATTAGGAACAAAACTGATGAGAATCCATGGATGAAGGATCCAGTGACGGTACTGGTTGGTCCGATAACAAGGGCACGAGCAAGACAATTCAAGGAGAGGCTCAATGGGTTGATTCAATTCATGCAGAAGGAGACCGATAGTGCATTGTTGATGGAAGATGCATTTCGGGTGGTCGAGTTCATTGGCGTCGTCGATGTTCTGGAGTCCATCTCAGACTGAGCAAGCTAAGGATGCCAAGAATACGAGTCACTTTGCGTCTTGAAGACATTGAAATCAAGTCTCATTAGTGTCTTGTGTTCGTTTATCTTCGTTAGTTGTAATTTTCATTATTTTGGAGTTGTTTTGATGTTTAGAGGCCAAGTAAACCTTTAGGGTCGCGTCTTAAGTTGTTATTTCGAGTTCGGGACAAAAAGGGGGTCAAAACAGGACGTGCACAGGGTGACGCGGCTTGGTCGTGCTCATGAACACGATCGTGCTCGACAACACGGCCTGGTCATGTCAAGCAACACGTCTGTGTTGCATCGTAGAGTTTTGTTCCGAATTCCAGTGGAGAACACGGCCACGCCAGGATCCGTATTATTGGATTTTTCGAGTTTTTTTTCAGTTTTTTGGGTTTTTGTTTTTGGCTTAAGTTGTTTCCTAGTAGGGTTAGGGTTTTGATCCCTTATAAGGGTGAACACTTATTGTTTTTCATTGGTTATCAATCAAATTAATCTTTTACTCTCATATTGAGTGTTTTCTCCAAGTGCTTCAAGAGTTACGTTCTTGTTGCAATTATCGACTTATTAGGAAATAATCCATAATTGCTTGTGGCGTCTTCGCATACCGAGGTTATTGCTTTGCTAAGCAACGGGTCGAGGTTTCCACCAAATTAACCGAACTAGTGATGGTCTTCAGTTCACAGCATCTTGTTGTTGGGTCGTATGCACAATTGTTGCTGCGATTCACATCAGTTGGTAATCAGAGCCATCTAGCAAGGTTAAGTCTATCATTGTTCTTTAATTTTTGTTATTTTCCATAATTTCTCATAAACCCTAGTTCTTAAATGGTACAAAAAAAAATCAAATTGCACAAAAAAAATCAGCGGTTAAAAAATCGTAAACCGCGTGATCCAAAAAAAAACAAAAATTCTAAAAAATCCAAAAATTTAAACCCTAGTATTCAATGTCATCTTATTACTATTCGTTGTTGGCTTGGTAATTTTCTTGGTGTGTTGAGGCGTACTTGCGACTGTTTGATTGGTTTATAATCGTGACAAGTGAGGGTGCTTGGAGATTGTGAGTTGAGTGATACATGAGCGTATACACGTGAGGGAGTGATTTAAACATGACCGAAGAAAATCGACAAATAGCAGATTTGGGTAACAAGCTAGATATAAAGGTGATAGCAAACATGGTAAAGAAAATAATGTTTGAGACATACAGGGATCCCAGAGAAGCGCCGAGAATCGAGGAGCCTCTTAGGGGTGCGAAGGCACAGAGGTTCAAGTTAGAGGAGTGGGCAGATGAGCTTGATGATTTTGATTCTGAAAGGGAACAAAATTACAATCCATGTAGAGGTCGGCGCGGAAATAGGGGTGATAAGGGATGTGAGGTTGGCAATTTGAGTAACATCAAAATGCAAATTCCCTCATTCCAGGGAAAGAGCGATTCAGATGCATATTTGGATTGGGAGAGGAAGATCGAGAATGTGTTCGATTGCCAAAATTAATCTGAGTTGAAAAAGGTGAAATTGGCATCAACAGAATTTTCGGATTATGCAAGTATTTGGTGGGATCAATTGATGGTCTCAAGGAGGAGAAGCGGCGAGCGGCCCGTTTCCACATGGGAGGAGATGAGAAGTTTGATGCGACATCGCTTTGTTCCAAATCATTATTATAGAGGCGTCTATCAGAGGTTGCAGAGATTTACCCAGGGATCGAAAAGTGCAGAGGATTACCACAAGGAGATGGAGATGCTGATGGTGAGGGCCAATATCGAAGAGGATGAGGAGGTTACTATGGCCAGTTTTATCGCGGGTTTGAATATGGATGCCATCGACCTACATCACTGTGTCGATCTTGAGGAGATGGTACACATGGCGGTGAAAGTTGAGCAATAGCTCAAGAGGAGCGGTTTCAACCGACAAGCACCTAGTTCTAACTCCAATTCATGGAAGTCAAACACCAACAAAAAGGAAGAGCATAATTCGAAGGTAGCGGACCAAAGGGGGAGGGCAATCAAGCCCAAACCCGCAGCTAAATTTGAACCATCTACTACTCGAACGAGGTATATTAAATGTTTTAAATGTCATGGGCTTGGGAATATAGCTAGTCAATGTCCAAATAAGAGGGTGTTGGTGTTGCGTGATAATGGGGAAATGGAGTAGGAAAGTGAGGGAGAGCAGGATTATAGTGATATGCCGGAGTTGGAGGATATTCCGAAGGTGTTAGATGTGGTGAAGGGGGAGGCGGTGTCCTTAGTGTCTCGGAGGGTGCTGAGTATTCAGCCTAAGTCAGATGAGGGAGTCCAGCGAGAAAACATCTTTCATACAAGGTGTTTTGTCAATGGAAAGGTGTGTAATGTCATCATAGATGGTGGGAGTTGCACTAATGTAGCAAGTGCAAAGATGGTGGAGAGATTGGGAATTTCGATGATAAAACACCCACAACATTATAAGTTGCAGTGGTTGAGCGATTGTGGGGAGATGCGGATAAGTAGGCAGGCAAAAGTATCCTTTCAAATAGGGGATATAAGGATGAGGTGTTGTGCGATGTTGTGCCAATGCAGCGGGGCACATCCTATTGGGTAGGCCATGGCGATTTGATAGGAGGGTACAACATGACGACTTTACACCAATCAAGATACTCTTGTTCATAATCAAAAACGCTTTGTGCTTGTTCCTTTGAATCCAAAAGAAATTTATGAGGATCAAGTAAAATTGACAGTTGGAGAGGCAAAAGAAAAGGAGAGTTCGGCTAGTGAGTATAAAAATCAAAATAAAGCCGAGAAAAAGAATTGCTTGAGAGAAAACAAGAGTTAGGGTTCGGCAAAGGGTAGAAGTGAGGTTCGAGAGATAGCCAAGAAAAAGGGGAGCAATATTTTTGAGAGGGCCGAAAAACAAAAGGGGGGAAAACGGCCATGAGGTAAGAAACGAGGGAAAAATAAATTTGATGGCAAAAATAAGTGACCTTAGGAAAGCCACCACGAGTGGTTGTTCGATGATACTCTTGGTTTACAAGGGCGCCTATTTATCTACTGACAGTCTTAACCCCGATTTGCCTAGTTTTGTCTTGTCTTTGTTGTAGGAATTCGAGGATGTGTTTCCAGACGAGATGCTGGATGGATTACCACCTATTCGGGAATTGAGCATCAGATTGATTTCATTTTGAGGGCATCACTGCCTAACCGGCTGGCGTACAGGACTAATCCGGAGGAAACTAAAGAATTGCAGCGGCAGGTTGATGAATTGCTAAGTAAGAAACTTATTTGGGAAAGCATGAGTCTGTGTGAAGTTCCGGTGTTACTTGTTCTGAAGAAAGATGGGTCTTGGAGGATGTGTGTGGATTGTCGGGCTATTAACAACATCACCATTAAATACCGGCATCCCATACCTCGCTTGGATGATATGTTAGACGAGCTTCATGGGTCTAGCATTCTCTCCAAGATAGATTTGAGGAGCGAGTATCATCAGATTCTGATGCGAGAAGGGGATGAGTGGAAAGCATCTTTTAAGACGAAGCATGGTTTGTATGAGTGGTTAGTCATGCCATTTGGGCTAACCAATGCACCCAGCACGTTTATGAGACTGATGAACCATGTTTTGAGAGATTTTATTAGTAAGTTTGTCGTGGTTTACTTTGATGATATTCTCATTTATAATAAATCATTGGGTGAACATTTGGATCACTTGTGAGCTGTCCTAGAGGTATTGAGGAAAAAGCGGTTATATGCAAACGTCAAGAAGTGCACGTTTTGTTCTGAGCAGTTGATATTCATGGGGTTTGTGGTTAGCTCGAGGGGAATTACAGTGGACGAGGAGAAGATTAAGGCAATCCAGGACTGGCCTAAGCCTATGTCGGCCAGTCAAGTGCGTAGCTTTCATGCCCTTGCAAGTTTTTATCGAAGGTTTGTGCGAGCGTTTAGCACTATCGCGGCACCATTAACGGAAACTTTTGAAAAGAGTGTTCCGTTTCAGTGGGGCAAGGCCCAAGACAAGGCATTTGAGTTGTTGAAGGAAATGCTAACACATGCGCCTTTGCTAGCATTGCCGGATTTTACCAAGGCCTTTGAGATCGAGTGTGATGCGTCGGGAGTTTGGATTGGAGCCGAACTAATGCAAGAGGGGCAGCAGATCATGTTCTTCAATGAAAAACTAAGTGGGGCGGCTTTGAACTATCTGACGTACGACAAGGAGTTGTATGCTTTGGTCCGGGCCTTGAAAACGTGGCAGTGCTATTTGTGGCCAAAGGAGTTCATAATCCACACTGATCCTGAGTCCCTAAAGTATCTCAAGGGGCAGCAAAAGTTGAACAAGTGATATGCACGTTGGCTCGAGTTCATCGAGACATTCCCATACATCATCTGGTACAAGCAATGTAAGACTAATGTTGTAGCAGACGCACTATCTCGAAGGTACACTCTTATCTCTACTTTAGATGCTAAAATCCTTGGGTTTGAACGTATTAAAGAGTTGTACTTGCATGATCTTGATTTTTCTGAGTCGTTTGTCACATGCGAAAAGGGGGCAGAGGGTAAATTTTATAAGCATGATGGTTTTCTATTTCGGGAGGATAAATTGTGCATTCCTGAATGTTCTTTAAGAGAGTTGCTAGTGAGAGAATCGCATGGTGGGGGTCTTATGGGACATTTTGGGGTAGCCAAAACTTTAGCAGTCTTACAAGAGCATTTCTATTGGCCACATATGAACCGACACGTTGAGCGTATTTGTAGTAGGTGTGTTACTTGTAGGAAAGCTAAATCCCGGGTTCAAAATCAGGGACTTTACACGCCCTACCTATTCCGACAACACCTTGGGTTGATATTTCTATGGACTTTGTTTTAGGGCTTCTGAGGACTAAACATGGGTCCGATTCTATATTTATTGTCGTAGATCATTTTCAAAGATGGCACATTTTATTCCATGTCATAAAACTAATAATGCGTCTTTGATTGTCGATTTGTTCTTTAAAGAGGTGGTAAGGTTGCATGGTATGCCTAGAACCATTGTGTCGGATAGGGACTCCAAGTTCTTAAGTTACTTTTGGAAGACCTTGTGGGGGAAATTGGGAACTAATTTGTTATTTTCTCTACATGTCACCCCCAAACAGACGATCAAATTGAAGTAGTCAATAGAACTTTGTCTATGTTGTTAAGGGCTATCATTAAAAAGAACATTAAAACTTGGGAAGTGTGTTTACCGCATGTTGAGTTTGCTTATAATCGTGTTGTGCATTCTGCATCGAAGTTTTCACCATTTGAACTTGTTTATGGTTTTAATCCGCTAACCCCATTGGATTTATCACCTTTACCTGTTTCTGAGCATGTTAACTTAGATGGGCAGAAAAAAGCTAATTTTGTGAAACAGTTACATGAGAAAGCAAGACTCAACATCGAATGACGAATAGAGCAGTACACGGCGCAGGCTAACAAGCATCGAAAGAAGATGGTGTTCGCACCGAGTGATTGGGTTTGGGTACATATGCAGCCCGAAACTTTTCTGGCACATCAAAAGTCCAAGCTGTAGCCGCGGGGAGATGGTTCGTTTGAGCGAATCAATGATAATGCTTACAAGATTGACTTGTCGGGCGACTATGGGATTAGTTGTTCTTTCAATGTTGCTGATCTTAGTCCATTTGATGTCAATTCGGATTTGGGGACAAATCCTTCTCAAGAGGAGGGGAATGATGAGAATCCATGGATGAAGGATCCAGTGACGGTGTCAGTTGTTCCGATAACAAGGGCTCGATCAAGACAATTCAAGGAGGCGCTCAATGGGTTGATTCAAGTCATGTAGAAGGAGACCGAGAGTGCATTGCCGACGGAAGATGAAGTTCGGGTGGTCCAGTTGATTGGCGTCATCGACGTTCCGGAGTCCATCTCAGACTGAGCAAGCTAAGGATGCCAAGAATACGAGTCACTTTGCGTCTTGAAGACATTGTAATCAAGTCTCATTAGTGTCTTGTGTTCGTTTATCTTAGTTAGTTGTAATTTTCATTATTTTGGAGTTGTTTTGATGTTTAGAGACCAAGTAAACCTTTACGACCGCATCTTAAGTTGTTATTTCGAGTTTGGGATGAAAAGGGGGCCAAAACATGACGCGCGCAGGGCGACACGGCCTGGCCGTGCTTACGAACCCGGCCGTGCTCGGCAATATGGCCTGGTCGTGTCAAGCAACACGGATGTGTTGCATCATAGAGTTTTGTTCCGAATTCCAGTGGAGAACACGGTCTGGCCATGTCCCACGACACGCCCGTGTCAGGATCCGCGTTTTTGGGTTTTTCGAGTTTTTTTTAGTTTTTTGGTTTTTGTTTTTCGGTTTAAGTTGTTTCCTAGTAGGGTTAGGGTTTGGATCCCTTATAAGGGTGAACACTTATTGTTATTCATTGGTTATCAATCAAATTCATCTTTTACTCTCATATTTAGTGTTTTCTCCAAGTGCTTCAAGATTTACGTTCTTGTTGCAATTATCGACTTATCAGGCAATAATCCATAATTGCTTGTGGGGTCTTCGCATACCGAGGTTCTTGCTTTGCTAAGCAATGAGTCGAGATTTCCACCAAATTAACCGAACTAGTGAAGGTCTTGGGTTCACAACATCTTGTTGGTGGGTCGTATGCACAATTGTTGTTGTGGTTCACATCAAAAACTCAGTTTCAGCACAACATACCACCCTCAAACTGATGGACAATCCAAAAGAATGATTCAAACGCTAGAAGATGGTAACACATGTGCTAGATCTTGGAGGAAGTTGGGAGAAACACTTACCACTTGTGGAATTTGCCTATAACAACAGTTATCAAGCGTCAATCAAGATGGTACCTTACGAGACACTTTATGGACGAAAATGTAGATCGCCTATTCGTTGGGAAGAAGTGGGTGAAAGAAGAGTTTTAGTGCCGAAAAATTTGGAGAGAAAAGTTGGCGTGGTAACCAAGATACGTGAAAGAATCAAAGCAGCTCAGGACAAATAAAAGTCATATGCGGATAACAGAAGAAAAGATTTAAGTTTCGAGGTCGGAGATAAAGTATTCTTCAAAATAGCGCCAATGAAGGGGGTGATTCGTTTTGGTTAAAGAGGTAAGTTAAGGCCGACATATGTTGGACCTTTTGAGATATTAGAACGAATTGGAGACGTGACATACCATCTAGCTTTGCCACCACACTTAGCAACTGTTCACGATGTTTTTCATATTTCCATGCTTAGAAAGTATATATCAGACCCCAGTCATGTTATTAGCTATGAAGGCCTTGAGGTTGGCAACAATCTCACTTACGAAGAGAGACCCGTTGCTATCATAGGGAGGATGATTCATACTTTACGAAACGGAATAGTGCATTTAATTTTGATCCAATGGACCAGGCATGGAAAGGGGAGGCTACTTGGGAGCGAGAAGAGGAGATCTTAGCGAAATACCCGGATATCCTAACTAGTAAGTCAAATTTCGAGGACGAAATTTTTATACGTGGGGGAGGTTGTGATGACCCGACCCTTTTACCAAAATCGCACACACTTATTTTAAAATAATCATGAATTTTAATTTTAATTGCATATAGAAATTTATTTAAATTAAAGAATTTATTTTATTGAACTTTATTTTAAAATTTCTGATAATCGAGATCGATCGTGCCCATAACTTAGAGGTAATAATTTATTGACTTGATATTTTTAGAACTTAATATTTGAGAGCTTAAATACAGACTTAAGTATTTCGGGATTTTAGTACGATTTTTGGGGAAACGCAAATTATTAGATGAATTTACACTTCGCGTTGAAGCTTAGAGTTTCCCGATTAATTATATATATATTAAAAATTGTTGTTGGATGATATATTTAAGTTAGTAAAAATGCATATGGATATTTTTTAGTTCTTTAGTTCATTTTAGCTTGTATGTTGATTTAGTTCTTAAGTTAAAAGTATATACAAAATACATGAAAAATTTGGAGTAGATTTATGGTCTTAATTTGAAGGAGAAAAAAAAATTGGAGACTAATGGGATGATGAGGGAAGGGACTGTCACATGAGTTTTCTTGATGAAGATTGATGCATTTTTGTGTAATGAGGATGCTGATGATGGATAGTGTAGAAGTTGGAGACTTGATATTAGGACATGTTAGTTGTACCATTAGGAGTGTGATATGAGGATGATTTCCATGAATTGAGAAAAAAATGTTGAGAGATATTTTTAGGAAAATGATTGTTGGTGGTTGTAGGTCGCAAGGGGTGTGAGTGTAAGGTTTAGAAGGAGGGGGTTGAATAAACCTTACCAAATTTTCACTTTTGGTCCTTTTAAAAGTTCAGAGTTGATACTACACAGCTGTGTCCTTGATGGACAACCAATTTAGTTAATCAAGAGAGTTAGTCACTCAACAGAGACTCGATCGAGCTATTGATAGAATAACTCAAATTGTTAAGACCGAATTAGCTCAACTCGGGTTTGTTTTTAGCGGAAGACTTAACACCCTTAAGTTTGGTTTAGTAATGATTTAATGCTTGGTTTTGGTACTTAGAGATTATCGGTTGGATAGCAAATATGTCGTGAGAATTAAACAAATAAGATGCAGGAATTAAAGTGCGGAAATGTAAATGACATGATAAGTTTTTATAGAGGTTCAAGATGGGGTAATTCTTCTACTCCTCTCTTCTCCAACTCCCGGAGGAATCCACTAGGTATTGATAAGTGTACAAAGTGGTAATGTCCGTATACAAGTCTTGATCACACAAATGCTTTAATCCTTTGGGACTCGATCGAGATGCCTTGATCACTCACCGGCTTCTCGTATGACTCGGCTTCTTCACAAGGCAAAAGCCTTGCTACTACTGACTCACTTGCTCAAGCTCTTTGGATTTGATCACAAAGCCCTCCAAAACTCGAGACTGGTTCGACCTTGAACCTTCCTACAATCCTTTGTGGAATGTAGACCCTTGATTCTTCAACAATTTCCTCTTCAACTCGATTGAAGTTATCTTTCCTTCACAGTGAGTGTTGGATTGATTTTCTTCGTAGTGTAGGCTTGAGGATTAATCTTGAATGATTTGAGAATATCTTAGGTTACTGATTCAAATATTTGCTTGAATGTTCGTGGTTCGTAACCTTGGTAACCTTCTCTCGCAGTCATTCCTCGCCTTTTATAGTGATCTTTCAAAAAATCTGCCCGTTGAAGAGATAGGCTTATTTTTGAAAGTCACTTGTGGTCGTTGGCTTGTCTTGTTGCGATCCTTGGAATCCACTTCCTCGTATGAATTGTTCTTGACTTTTTCGTAGTTCGACATGGTATAGTGCTTCCCATTGGTTCATTCCCTTTGCACGCTTCCTCGGGATCGAGCACTTCGAGAAAGGTAGCATGGAGGTATTACTTGTTTAAGTAATTCTCTTGATTTCTCGTGCAACGGATCTCTTTTAGTTATCTCGACTTGATCGCGTTTCCTTGCTTTCCCCAGTGACTTAGAGTCACTTTCAATCATTGAATGACTCTTCCGTCACTTCAACTTGAGACTTGGCTATCTTGAGTTGACTTGACTGATCGACTTTACTCACCGCATCTCACCGCACCTTCAATCGAGTTCCCGTCTTCTCTTCTTTGCCATACTCACTTGTCCCGCAATGAGTCTTTCTTCTAGTCTCCATTGTCTTCTTGCATGTTTAGGCATAGTTGACTTAACTCACTTGACCAGCCCTATTTGTTACAATGCGCTTTACAACAAAAATGGGGTGCCAAATTCCTATTCTAAGTTTTACATGGCATTCATCAAAATCTAAACAATAAATTTCCCAACAATTTCCCCCTTTTTGATGATGTCAAAACTTAAAACATTCAAAATGTAAATAGCAAAGATACATACAGATAGTGCATTCACAGAGAATGTATGCGTAGAATCAATCCTTTTATTGATCATAACATTTTTGTTCTTTTACAAATCAATTTACAAGGTGTATCAAAGCAAACATTTATGTCTACGCAAAAAAATAGAGAATTTACAGATTTATTACAGAAGACTTACATAGTATGTATTTACATAGTAAAATACATGAAGGGGTGGACAACAACACTTCATCTCCTTCGCTGCCTCCTTCTTTCATCTTCTTCAGTTCTGTCATCTTCTGGTCTTCTTCTCTTTTTCTCATCTTCAGCCGCCTTCTTCTTCTTTTCATATGCTTTCCGGGCAGCTTCATCTCTTCTTAATCTCTCTTGTCTCTCCTCCCATAGCTGAGTTTGTCTTTTATTTTCTTCTTCGATTCTTTTCACATACTCAACATTGTTTTTAGCCACTTGCAGATTGGCTACTTGGTCAAGACCAGCCCAGTAGATCCCTCCTTTCTTGCCTGGATCTATGTACTCAATGTTTTTGGGCGAGGCCTAGGTCTCAAACCTCTTCCTCCACCACGCTTCTTCCTCTTCCTCTCGGGGCGTGTATTGTACTGGGGTCTTCTTCTTTCCAGTTGAGTGGCCAGCAGAGTGACTACGGTAGTCTGCGCGCATGTCGCCTTCTTCACATAACGTGAGACCCTTTTCCCAAGACAAGTCCCGTGCTTGAGCCATAGACATGTTTGCGAAGTATCCTTCGAGATGCGGCGTTTTAAATTCATCAACTGATCGTGGCTCGGTCCCGACATCCGAGATGGCATAAGTGTCTCTCTCACCGAATGCCTCCATGTTGTTTCAAGATGTCCATAACTCGGCATGCAACCTTCCTTCCACTTCCTCCATCCCTCGCTTCAATCGTTTTCTCTTCTCGGCCATAGATGCAAAGCAGAGTGTTGGAGTGGCAGAGTCATCGGAGTTTGTTGCTAATAATATCACCAGACAAGACCTTGTTGGGGGGTTTGTGCAATCATCAATGTCATATCTTTCGATCCTTCCCCCTCAACTGACTTTCCTTTCTTTTGTTTTGACACTTCCTCAGTTGTCTTTCCCTTTGCAGCTGCTCCTTCCTTTTCAACATCAGAACTCTTTAGCGCTTTTAGGTATTCCTCTTCCCCCTTTTTGGCATCATCAAAGGAGAGAGGAACCCCTGGAAACATACTTGCAAGCAGGAAATCGAGCCTGCTGATAGCCGAGTTCTATCTCGAGTCTGCTGCGGAGTATGCGGCGCGAAATTCAGAGCGAGTAGCATTGGACTCTGCTGAAATTAGCTTCATCTCAGCCATGAGAAGGCTGAATTTTCTATCCATGTTTTCTTCCATACGCTGGAGATCACTCTTATTTTGCTCACGCAGCAGCTTTATCTCAGCAGTGTGAGCATCATGCATGTGCTCAATGTTTCTCTCAATTTCGTCTTTGCATCATTCTCGCTCTCCATACCAACAACTTGTTGAACAATGTCCTGAGTATCTAGCTTGTTCCACACGCATTGTTTGTTCTTTGTTGCCACCATTCCCCGATTCGACTATTATGCCTCTCAAGTCGCATCGAGGTTGGCATCTCTATTGTCCATCTCATGTCCATCGAGGCCTGGTGCCTCTCCATCCGTTCAATTTTTGCAAATAATGCTTTGAACACCTCCCGAACTTCGCTTATTTCCTCCCTCTGTTGCGGTGATGGCCAAGCAAAACGTCAAAATCATAAGCAAATGGAATGATGGTATTTGATGGAATGACAGATCTGTCCGTGAAGCGCGCAAGATCGTTTTCGACTCGTCGGGAGGTCGGGTACCTCCAGAGAGAAAGGAAATGATTCTACAAAGGAATCATCACGGCCAACCGGGATTTGTTCAATGATGAGAGGGGCACGTGAAGTTCCTTGTGGAGTCGAACTCCGCCAGCTTGGGAGCCTGCGCGGTGGACTCTGTTGCAGCCGAGTCTTTTGTGAAGTGGACCCGACTTGCCGAGCCTCACTGTCTCAACGGCTTCGTCGGTCTTAGTTTTTCCAATTGAGTTGGTACTGTCCTCCTCGGCCTTATCGGAAGCGTCATCGGACGATGATGAGATTTCCATGGGTGGCTCATCATCAAAATTGAAAGTTTGAGGTCTTGAGACTTGCTCGTGGTTGGAACATTCTTAGCCGAGTCTTTTGGATCGATCCATAGGGGATGACTCGGCCATCGTCTTCATCCGATCCTTAAAAGTTACATCGATTATCCTGGGAGTCGTGAAGTGCGCTAATCTCCTTTTTCGGATGGATCAATGATAGCGGGAGGGATGTTCTCTACTTCACCTTCTTTACCCCGGAAGTCTCAACCTCCCATTGGCCTTCATTACCTCCTCCCCGCAGCTCAACTCGCAGCGAGGCCTTGACCTCCCTTTCGATAGTGTGTCACTGTCTTAGGGTGTCTTCGTGGTGGCATCCATTGGAGTCTCAACCCCATGGATTACACTTTCATCGCCTGCAGTGTTAACTCCCGGGGTTGTTCCTTCATGTGCCTCGACCGCATCGCAGCGTCATTTGCCTTCGAGCATTGGCACCTCAAAGAGAGATAATCTTAATCGTCCGAGCTTCGTTGATGGCAACTTGTTTGTGTATTTTGTGTTTGTACTTTCTCCACTTCGCCTCCTAGATTCATTGTGGAGTCATCTGCAGCATCCTCCGACCTTGCTACAGTGGAGAGAGTTTCCCCATCACCGGCGCATCACCGAGTGACTTGGAATGGGGTCACTCGTCTCCAAACTCCCGGCTATTTCTCTTGAGTGTTCACCGTTGGGGTAGGTGGTAAGATACCTTCATTAGGGGTTGGCTCGATCGGGGTCCCCACTAACCCGCCATCGCCAATTCCCTAATTCCTTCTTCCGAGTGAGTGGTGAAGTGGTGGCAAAGAACAATCGTGGCAATATCTTTGAACCACTCCCATTGGGTCCAATTCCAAACTGTGCTTTGGAGGACTCTCCTGGTCCCTCCATCATTCTTTTCTCATGAAGGATTCTCGATTCGTGCATTGCTTGTTGCATTTGCAACTCTTCGTGGCAAAGGCGGGTCCGAGATCCTCATCACTTTCGATAGAATGTCGAGGTGAGGATGTGTATGTTCTGTGGTGCCAAAGAGAGAGGCGGATGTTGGCCTTCTCTCGTGCCTCGCTTCCTCTCCGCTCTCCTTCTCCTTGTCCTTGAAGATCTCGCAAGATATCTCGCGCGCTTTCTTCATCCGAAGGCTTGATCACAGTGGTCACCCAAGAAAGTTCAACAGCTTCCTCTTTTTCTTCGATAAACTCAGGCCGTTGGAACTGCTTTCCATGGATCGACTCAATTTCCACTTCCTCCACTCTCAGACATTTTGGATGTCCGGATAAGGTGGGGATAGGATCATCACATCATCATCTCTTTCACTTCTTCTTCTTGTGTCTCAAATTGCTCGAACTACAAATTGGGTCTTGATTTGCCTCTGATGATCGCCTTCAAGACTTGGTTGTTTCATCAATAATATCCGAGACTCTACTTCTCCGCCAGCCTCTCCGATCTTGCGAGTGGTGACTCACCTATTTTTCAAGTTCGGATTGCTTGATGATTCTTCTTCGTCTCTTGGTTCATACCGAGAGGGATTTCTCGTTCGGAGAGAGTGTCTTTCCGAGTCCTGGCGGCGGGGCGGTCTTTGTGTTTTCTTCTCGAGGAGCAGCCGTCTTGGCTTATCGCTTCATCTTTTTGACGATTGAAGAAGGTATTTGAGATTCCTTCTCGGCCGCTCATCGGGCAGAGACACGGCCGCGGAGCAAAGCGACTCGGCCGGGGCGGGAGCGAGTTTGTTTTTCTTAGGCTGCGGGGGCAGCAGCTTCTCTTAGTAGTGCAGGGCAACTTTCTTCTTTGGTGGAGAGGAAACAACAGTATCTTCGGGTCACCGATTCCCCCTCACTTGTATCAACTCTCTTGGCATGGGCTCTCTTTTGTGCGCCGAGAGGTTTGATCTCGAACATCCTCTTGTTTACATGGAACGCCTTTCCATGTCGAAGAGGGACTCCTTTCATCTCCATCAACCGCCAATCACCAGGCCATATCCCGGGATCCTCCAAATGCACCATCTTCCTTGAATGATTTGTTCCTACATTCTCGCGAGTCTGCTTTGTGAGACAAACTCAGCCCATTTTCCTTTCTTCAATGATCAACAACTTTGCTTTTGATAGTTGGTCAAAGTCCAAATTTGATGTCTATGCATTTGGCAACTATGTCCAACGACTTGTGGTAGTCCTCCTTCAAAGACCTCTTGTTTCTTTGTGTAGACTATTTTATCAAAGATAGTCGGAGTTGGCTACTTCCCTCCGGCAAGCGGCCCGTGTCTACATCACTTCGTTGATTTCGATGCTCCTTCCGCTTAGTGAGTGAGTGTTCAGCCAAATCCTTGGCAGAGATGATGAACTCCTTCCCATGAACAGAGGATTTAATCCCCTCATCGTGAATCTCAGCGTTCACATAGAACTGTGCGACCTCTTCCACATAGGTCATCGAGAACTCCATCGCGAAATGGTTTCAAATGGGGCGATTTGAGCTTTTCAAATGATTTTCTTTATGAGGGCGTCATCGGACCCTGTTTGACCATTCCCTCGAAATCCACTATAGACCCAAAGTGGATTTGCTTCCCTAGCTTGACGAAATCATAAGTTGGTGCCATTTTTTTTCCCAGAATTTCACGAAAGGAAACTTAGAAGTTGATTTGAATATTGATAGGGTTTTGAGAGTGTTTTGCCTTTGCTTCTGAGATAGAAATGAAACATTTTGGTAATATGTGAGAGAAAACAGACGAAAACGTTTAAGTATGGTTTCTGAAAGGACGTGCGGATAGTTTTTGAAATGTGATCGAAATCAACGGCTTAGATTTTGCACGCCGATTAGCATTTAATGTCTCGAATTTAATGCAGCAGCATTTATATCCAATCATAAGCTTGGTATGCAGCTTTTTGTCTGTACACATCATCATTATGCTGACGTCATTCTTAAAAACATTCCCGCTTAGTAAAAACGACTGCGTTTTTGTCATTTTGCTCATAAATGACTCAGCTTATCTCTTAGTTGATTTAACTCTTCCGTCACGATTCTCTCAATGACTTTCAAATTTCCCTAATTCGATATAGTGTCTTTCGGACATGGTGATTCATTTAGGCGATTTTTGAGAATTTAGTCCTTTCTCTCTTTTTGTGTTTCATTTCTTTTCTTTGAGTCTTCTCGAGTGTCGATTCGCTTCAATTAACCCTAACTCATGCTTGAGTTCTTCAAATCTTGATTCACATAATGGTTTTGTGAATATGTCACCAACCATTTATCGGTTGAAATATATTCCAAGATGATGTCCTTCTTTTCAACATGATCTCTTATGAAGTGATATCGACATCGATATGCTTTGTTCTTGAGTGCAACACAGATTCTCGAGTGATTGCGATTGCACTTGTGTTATCACACATGATTGGAATTTCCTTTTCTTCAACTTCATAGTCTCTCACTTTGCCTCATCCATAGGATTTGGGCACAACAAACTTTGCCTGCCTATGTATTCTACTTCACCGTAGAGGTGGCTATTGAATTTTGCTTTTTGCTAAACCAGAAAATTAGCTTTGTTTCCAAGCATTTGACATGTGCCTGAGGTGCTCTTCCCCGTCAACTCGCATCCAAAGATAGTCGAGAGTCAATAGCCAATTAGCTTGAATCCACCTTCCTTTGGATACCATAAGCCAACTTCTTGGCTTCCTTTCAAATATCTCAAAATCCTCTTAGCAGCTAGCGATCATATGGCTCTCTTTTGGAGCAGATTGAAATCTTGCACATACACCTACAACAAAGGTGATGTCCGGCCCGCTTCCGTGAGATAAAGCAATGATCCAATAAGTGCTCAGATCTTGTTTGATCTACAGTGCTTGCCATCCGCATCCATGTCCATTTTGACGATGTATTCATTGGTATTTTCACGAAGACTTCTCCTCCATACCAAATTTCTTCATTAAATCTCTGGTGTATTTTGTTTGACTTATGAAGGTTCCATCCTTCAAATATTTTACTTGGAGTCCAAGGAAGAATGTCGATTCTCCCATCATGCTCATTTCAAATTTGCTTTGCATGATATTTGAAAATTTTTCACATAGCTCTTTGTTTGTGGATCCAAAAATGATGTCATCCACATATATTTGAACAAGCAAAGATGCTCTTCTTGTCTTGAATTAAAAAAGTGTTCTATCTACTTTTCCTTTTGTCAATCCATTCTCGCTAGGAATTGTGACAAAGTATCATACCATGCTCTGGGTGCCTGTTTCAATCCATACAGAGCTTTCTTGAGTTTGTATACCTTATCTTATCTCCAAGAGTCTTCTGCTCAAATCCTGGAGGTTGTTCAACATACACTTCTTCTTCCAATAGACCATTTAGGAATGCACTTTTTACGTCCATCGATATACAATAAAATTCTTGTGAGCTACATAGGCAAGAAACATCCTTATAGCTTCCAATCTTGCTACAGGAGCAAATGTTTCATCAAAATCTATTCCTTCTTCTTGGCAATATCCTTTGGCTACTAGTCTTGCTTTGTTTCTTACCATAGAACCCTCCTCGTTCATCTTGTTTCTGAACACCCATTTAGTACCAATGACATTTTGATGGGTGGGTCTTTGAACTAATTCCCATACTTCATTTCTTTCAAACTGATTCAGCTCTTCTAGCATAGCTTGAATCCAATGTGTGTCATCCAATAATTGTAACACGTCTTTAGGCTCTATTTGTGAGATAAAGCATGTGAACATAGCTTCTTGTTGAGTTCTGGATCTTGTTTTGACGCCTTCTCTTATATCTCCAATGACAAGTTCTCGTGGATGGTCTTTCACCATCTTACATCAAAGTTGAAGTAAGTTAGCCGGATTCATCGTCTAGCAATTGTGTTGCTTTGATCGCTCTCTCGCAATCATTTAGCTACAAATTTTCCAAAGATTCTATGGGACTCGGCTATCTCATCTTCATCCGAGTTTATAATTCCACTTGACTTTAGCATAGGGATTTTTCTCGTATGGTTGGATGATTCAACTTATCACCGACTCTTCAATGTCTTCTCCATTTACATTTGGCTCATCGAATATCACATGAATGGATTCCTCCGCAACCATAGTCCTTTTGTTGAGTACTGTGAGGCTTTGCTTTCATCCGAGTATCCCAAGAAGATACCTTCATCGGCTTTAGCATCGAAAGCCTTTAGATTGTCTTTGCCATTGTTGTGGATGAAGCATTTACATCCAAATATTCTAAAATATGCAACATTTGGTTTTCTCCCCGTCCAAATCTCATAGGAGTCTTTGTCACCGTCTGTTTATCATACATCTATTTTGAGTGTAGCAAGTCAAGTGTGTTGATTGCTTGACCAAAATCTCTTTGGTAACCCCCGCTTCTACTAACATGGTCCTTGTTGCTTCTTTGAGAGTTCTATTCCTTCTTTCTCGCAACTCCATTCTCATTGGAGTCCTTGCAGAGATAATTCATGACCAATGCCATTTTCAATACAATATTGAGTTATTATACCATTGACAAACTCGGTTCCTCTGTCTTTATTTTGATAATGGTTTGGCTCTTCTCGTTTTGAATCCTCTTCATCACCTACGTGGTAGTTTCGTAGAGTTTCTTTCTTCTTACACATGAATGTTGTCCATGTATATCTTGAGTAGTCATCTACTACCACCAAGGTATATTTCTTCCCACTTATGCTAGCTGGTTCAACTGGACCAAATAGATCCATATGTAGCAGTGCAATATCCTTGTTGAAGATGGGCATGTCTTTTCTTTGAATGATGATTTGATCTGTTTTCCCTTCCTCGCATGCGTCACATATACTCTCCTTCTTGTATCTTTTGAGTCCGGAAGACCTATCACAAGATTACTTCGCAAGCTTGTTAAGTGTTTTGAAATTCAGGTGACTCACTTTTTGTGCCACAAACAACTTGATTCAAATTTGTGCTCTTTTGCTAATAGACAGTCTTTGGGTGTAGCGGTTGACCAATCTACTACATACATGTTCCTTTGCTGCGCCCTTGCAACACAACTTCATTTGATTCAATATCCTTGATTTGGCATATACCCATGTTAAATCCAACATTATAGCCCTTGTCACGAGTTGGTCGATGCTTAGCAAGTTGAAGTTGTGTCCTTCAACATATGCAACATCTGTGATTTCTAATCCGTTCTTCTTGATGGATCCAAAGTTGCCTCTTATTTCTCCTGGAGCTTCATTTCCTCCAAATATGACTTTTGCTCCTTTAACTTCCTTGAATTTTGACAGATTTTTCTTGTTTCTGTCATATGTCCGAACAACCACTATCCATGTACCAGTTCCTTGGCACTCACTGCTCCTTGAACCTACAATCAAGGAAATTAAGTTTTAGGTACCCATACTTGTCCGGGTCCCGAGGGGTTAGTATTGTAAGATGATCCAACCAGCCTATAGCCAAATGATCGCTCTAAGGGGTTGCCATCTATAAGTGCCATAATCATAATTAATTTTGGCAAATTGCTTGGGGATTCTAGGTTCATACAAAATTGTCTCTTTTGTCTATATGCATGTATATGTGTTTTAGCAATTGCCTTCTTTGGGTAATTGTGGTGTCTCTCCGAGTGTAGTGCCTAGGTGCATATGTGTCTTTGATGAAAGCTCTTATACTTTTGGAATGGCCTTTGCTGAGTTCTAGGCCTTTGCCATTTGGGCTTATATTCCATAAGTTTATGCTGATAGTTCACATCGTTCCAATCAGCTTGGCTTGGATATTTTCTACCATTCCCATCATATGTGTTTCTTTTATAGAACTTTTGGGGTTTTTGGTAGCTCTGTTTCTTCTTTACAGAGTAATTCCTGTTTGGAGTTTGCTGAGGAACTTGGTGAAATTTCTTCTCAGCTGTCCTCTCAACGCACCCAACTGGCTGTTTTCCTTTTCCTTTATAACCAAGGCCAGTTTGTTTGTAATTGTGCTTTGGAGTGAATGTGTGTGCACCATTTGGAGTTTTGGATTTTTGAGATACTTCATTGCTTGAAGATCCTTTTTCCAAAATTACTTTTGGAGTTTGACATAGCACAGAGGAATTAAATCCTAAGCCTGTCTTGTCTCCACATTCTCTTTGACTCATAATAAGATCATCCAATGATTTAGATGCCTTAGTGAATGAGGCAATCACATTTTTGAGGTCATTCTCCCTCTTTTCTATGGCAGCTATTTCTTGCTATTAGCTTGGCATTTTCACCTTTAAACTTTTATTCTCATCGGCTATTTGACTTAGAGTACTCGGCTCCTTAGTCACCGTGAGTTTTGCTTTTGAGTAGGTTGTTTTCCTCATTTAGTAGTGTGTGTGAGGATTTAATGTGTTCAAAATCTTTCATCATTTTGCCTAATGAATCATAAAGATCAGTGGGTGATGAAGTGTGTGTATCACAATCACTATCACTGGAATCTGAGTTTGATGAGTTAGAGTGTACCTCATCTTCTTGGTCAGTTGATCTTGTTCCTTGGCCATCAAACAGATCGAGCTTCTTCTTCGAGTCACTTGAGTAGTCGCCTTCACCGCTTCTCAATCATCTGTCTCTCTTGACTTGGCTCTCAGTAGTCTCTGCAGCCCAACATTGCCTTTTTCTTTTCTTGTCTTCTTTCTCTCAAGACCTTCCTTTCTTCTTCATTCCTGTATTTGTTGACTACAGGATATGGACAATCAATGGCATAGTGACCTGGTTGCCTACGATTCCGGCATAGATATTCAACCTTTTGCTCACTCTTTCCATTCTTGGATTGTCACCCTTTGATATTCACTTTTTGATGATTTGTTCTCTTGGTTGGCCTATCTTCCCTTGACTTGGAGGGAGCCGAGTGTCTTCTAAAGATTCGCCCTTGCCTCTCTTGTAGTTCTTATTGAAGAACTTGTTGAACCTTTTAACCATCAGGGCTATTTCTTCCGGATCAATGACTTCTTTGATCTCGGCTCTCTTTCCATCCTTAACAATTAGAGCAAATTTTTTTTGGGTACAAATTGTCTCTTCCTCGATCTTTTCTTCTCACTCAAATTCGTAGGCTTTGAGATCCGAGAATAGTTCATGGTTGGAGGTCTTCGATAGGTCCATGTAATGTCTCGGTGCCATGACCTTCATTTCCCATTCAACTCGGGAGACTTTTTAGGATCTTCATACACATTTCCTTCTGTGTATATTCCTTTCCAAGTGCGATAGCTCGTTGGTGATTTCGTGAACCGAGCATCCAGTTGATCCAGGTTTTCTCCTGCGATCATTTTGAAATTCTCAAATTTTTGTACTTATTTCCCTTGATTTGCTCACGAGCCTTCACAAATCAATGTTAGCTTGTCCCAGATTTCTTTAGCCGTTTTGCATGATTTGACTTTATTGAACATGGCTTTATCCAAGGTTTTGTAAAGGATGTCCTTGGCTACATTGTCCAGGTTGTATCTTTTTCTGTCATCATTTGTCCATTCAGTTCTTGGTTTTTCAACCATAGTTGGTCTAGGGGCAACATCCTCTTCACCTTCAGCTGTAGCTCTTCTTACAGCTGTGTTTATTTTTAAGATTTGCAGTGGCCCATCCTCTATCACTATCCACATCTCATCATGTAATCTTTGATAGATGAGCCTGCATACGAATTTTCCAATCATCAAATTCTTCAATAGTGAACATAGGGATGCGTGTCAAATTTGCTTCCATGATAATAACTTTTAATGATAAAAGGAGTTTTGAAAACTTAAGTACTAAAACAGACTTTGAAAATTTTGGTGATCTAGTTCAGTAACCAGTGCGGAAGGCTCAATGAACCAACCGCTCTGATACCACTAGTAGGTCCCAAGGGGTGTGAGTGTAAGGTTTAGAAGGGGGGGTTGAATAAACCTTACCAAATTTTCACTTTTGGTCCTTTTAAAAGTTCGAGTTGATACTACACACCGCAATTGTGTCCTTGGTGACACCAATTTAGTTAATCAAGAGAGTTAGTCACTCAACGGACTGATCGAGCCGTTGATAGAATAACTCAAATTGTTAAGACCGAATTAGCTCAACTGTGGTTTGTTTTTAGCGGAAGACTTAACACCCTTAAGTTTGGTTTAGTAATGATTTAATGCTTGGTTTTGGTACTTAGAGATTATCAGTTGGATAGCAAATATGTCGTGAGAATTAAACAAATAAGATGCGAGGAATTAAAGTCTTTGAAATGTAAATGACACGATAAGTTTTTATAGAGGTTCAAGATGGGGTAATTCTTCTACTCCTCTCTTCTCCAACTCCCCGAGGAATCCACTAGGTATTGATCGATTGTACAAAGTGGTAATAATCCGGATACAAGTCTTGATCACACAAATGACTTGATCCTTTGGGACTCGATCGAGATGCCTTGATCACTCACCGGCTTCTCGTATGACTCGGCTTCTTCACGAATTTTCCTTTGCTACTACTGACTCACTTGCTCAAGCTCTTTGGATTTGATCACGAAGCCCTCCAAAAACTCGAGACTTTCGACCTTGAACCTTCCTACAATCCTTCGTGGAATGTAGACCCCTTGATTCTTCAACAATTTCCTCTTCAACTTTGAAGTTATCTTTCCTTCACAGGTGAGTATTGGATTGATTTTCTTCGTAGTGTAGGCTTGAGGATTAATCTTGAATGATTTGAGAATATCTTAGGTTACTTTCAAATATTTGCTTGAATGTTCGTGGTTCGTAAACCTTGGTAACCTTCTCTCGAGTCATTCCTCGGCCTTTTATAGTGATCTTTCAAAAATCTCTGCCCGTTGAAGAGATAGGCTTATTTTTGAAAGTCACTTGTGGTCGTTGGCTTGTCTTGTTGCGATCCTTGGAATTGCCACTTCCTCGTGAATTGTTCTTGACTTTTCGAGTTCGACATGGTATAGTGCTTCCCATTGGTTCATTCCCTTTCCACGCTTCGGGGTGAGCACTTCGAGAAAGGTAGCATGGAGGTATTACTTGTTTAAGTAATTCTCTTGATTTACGTACAACGGATCTCTTTCGATTATCTCGACTTGATGCGTTTCCTTGCTTTCCCCGAGGTGACTTAGAGTCGACTTTCAATCATTGAATGACTCTTCACACTTCAACTTGAGACTTGGCTATCTTGAGTTGACTTGATCGATACTTTACTCACCGCATCATCTCATGCACCTTGATCGAGTTCCCGTCTTCTCTTCTTTGCCAAACTCAAATTTGTCCTGCAATGAGTCTTTCTTCTAGTCTCCGATTGTCTTCTTGCATGTTTAGGCATAGACTTAACTCACTTGACCAGCCTATTTGTTACAATGCGCTTTACAACAAAAATGGGGTGCCAACTTCCTATTCTAAGTTTTACATGGCATTCATCAAAATCTAAACAATAAATTTCCCAACAATTTCCCCCTTTTTGATGATGCCAAAACTTAAAACATTCAAAATGTAAATAGCAAAGATACATACGAGATAGTGCATTCACAGAGAATGTATGCGTAGAATCAATCATTTTATTGATCATAACATTCTTGTTCTTTTACACAATCAACAAGGTGTATCAAAGCAAACATTTATGTCTACGCAAAAAATAGAGAATTTACTGATTTATTACGGAGAAGACTTACATAGTATGTATTTACATAGTAAAATACATGAAGGGGTGGATAAAGAACACTTCATCTCCTTCACGCCTCCTTCTTTCATCTTCTTGATTCTGTCATCTTCCTCGGTCTTCTTCTTTTTTCTCATCTTCACCGCCTTCTTCTTCTTTTTTCATATGCTTTCCGGGTAGCTTCATCTCTTCTTAATCTCTCTTGTCTCTCCTCCCATAGTTGAGTTTGTCTTTTATTTTCTTCTTCGATTCTTTTCACATACTCAAAGATTGTTTTTAGCCACTTGCGTTGGCTACTTGGTCAAGACCAGCCCAAGAGATCCCTCATTTCTTGCCGGATCTATGTACTCAATGTTTTTGGGCGGAGGCCTGGTCTTTCTTCCTCCACCATCGCTTCTTCCTCTTCCTCTTCCTGGGCGTGTATTGTCTTTGGGGTCTTCTTCTTTCCACTAAGTGGCCAAATTTAGTCTGCTGTCGCCTTCTTCACATAACGTGAGACCCTTTTCCCGAGACAAGTCCCAATCTTGAGCCATAGACATGTTTGCAAGTATCCTTCGATGCGAGCGTTTTAAATTCATCAACTCGATCGTGGCTCGGTCCCAACATCGAGATGGCATAAGTGTCTCTCTCTTTGAATGCCTCCATGTTGTTTCAAGATGTCCATAACTCGGGCATTCAACCTTCCTTCCACTTCCTCCATCCCTCGCTTCAACTGTTTTTCTCTTCTCGGTCATAGATGCGGCAGTGTTGGAGTGGCGAAATCACTGGGAGTTTGTTCTTTGATAATATCGTTGTGACAAGACCTTGTTGGGGGTTTGTGCAATCATCAATGTCATATCTTTCGATCCTTCCCCCTCAACTGACTTTCCTTTCTTTTGTTTTGACACTTCCTCACTGTCTTTCCCTTTGCAAATGCCTTCCTTTTCAACATCGAACTCTTGGTAACTTTTTAGGTATTCCTCTTCCTTGGAATTGCCACTTCCTCGTATGAATTGTTCTTGACTTTTTCGAGTTCGACATGGTATAGTGCTTCCCATTGGTTCATTCCCTTTGCACGCTTCGGGACCGAGCACTTCGAGAAAGGTAGCATGGAGGTATTACTTGTTTAAGTAATTCTCTTGATTTACGTAACGGATCTCTTTCGATTATCTCGACTTGATCATTTGTGTTTCCTTGCTTTCCCCGGGTGACTTAGAGTCGACTTTCAATCATTGAATGACTCTTCTCACTTCAACTTGAGACTTGGCTATCTTGAGTTGACTTGACGATACTTTACTCACCGCATCTCGCACCTTGATCGAGTTCTCGTCTTCTCTTCTTTGCCATACTCGGTTGTCTGCCTGCAATGAGTCTTTCTTCTAGTCTCCATTGTCTTCTTGCATGTTTAGGCATAGTGACTTAACTCATTGACCATTTGTTACAATGCAGTTTACAACAAAAATGGGGTGCCAACTTCCTATTCTAAGTTTTACATGGCATTCATCAAAATCTAAACAATAAATTTCCCAACAGTGGTTAGATGATGGTCGGTGATTATAGAGAAGCACTTAGTTGATTAATGTTTAGATTTAAACATAGTTAATAACTAATTGAATAATAAAAAATAGATATTTGTTTATAATAATAGAGATAATAATCATGTTTAATACCTTAGATGGATGAGTTGACTAAGCTTTGACTATTGACTTAGGTTATGACAACTTAGTTGGCTAAGTTTGATTAGTTAGTTATTTTATTTAACAATTATTTGACTACTAATTAATTTATAAAATATTTATTTATTTAATTATTAATTAATGATTTAATTATTTTCGAAATTATTTAATTAAATAATTTGAATTACTTATTATTTAATTAATTATTTATCAATAAAATATTATATTATTATTAGTTTATTTATTTATTTAATTCTAAAATAAATATAGAGTCAAGTGGACTACTAAAGGACTTATTTTTACTTACGTGACTTACTATTTCATTAATTAAGAATAGTTAGAAATAATATACTCTATGAATACTATAAACCTCACATAAGTAGTAGCTTGATCGATAACTTGTTAAATTTTAGCCTTGAACCTTTATGGTTCACTTATGTTATCAAACTCTTCTCAATCAAAAACATTTAACACTTTTACATCAAACAAAGGTGGGTAAACTTCTAATTTGTAAGCATATTGTATTGTTACACTAATTTGGTTAAATTCCCTATCAATCCACGAAATTGAAAGTGACACTGCGGTGTCGGCCGTTGGGCCATATGAATGAAAAGTGCCTTCGGGCCAGAAATAGAAAGTACCTTCAGGTCGAATTTTGTTATGCAATATAGATGTATTCTCCTGTTAGTGTAACTGCTTACGTTTTTCCACTAAGTATAAAAACTCACGCCTTTAAACTAATATTATTTTCAGATGATGGGGGCGAGTAGTAGGGGCTGTGCACGTGGAAGTCGCGCGTTCCTTACTTATTTTGTCATAAACTCCAAACATAAAATATATATTTTGAACTTGTATTAAGAAGTCAATCATACTCTGATGACTCGTATTTGGACGTACCATGTTAAGCTTTTTAATTTTCACATTTTGACATGTTGTATATATATCTATGGCGTGTTTTAGAAAAAATATTTCATATTTTTTTAGATTAATATTATTCCATTTACACTTCCGTAGACACTTTAAGTGCATTTATGGTTCCACAGTAACAATCTGAACTCTATATGGGTTTGGGGTGTTACACGAAGCCACATGCTTCGATGGTCTTGCACCTAGATAGAAAATCAACAAGCTCTTAGACTTTGTTAGTCATTCGACTCATCTTTTTTTTCTCAACAATTATCCACTCAGGGTATCAAGTGAAGTCACATGTTCTATCGACTCATCAACACCCACAAAAGTAATTGTGATGGATACCCACTCAATCTCATATAGATGATGGGGAATATTTCATATTCACTCCTTTTTACTTGTAGAATATAAGATTCCTTTTTGTGTGAGACACTAGCTCCTACTGACTTAGTGTCGCAACCACTATCCCAGCGATTACTATATGAGTATAAGATACAACATCCTCGCTAAAAAATGAGCACCTCCTAAGGATCTTGCAACTTGCTTCGTTTAAAGATTTCTTAAGACCTCACATATGCTCAAGAAATTCCATTGAGAGAAAACCTAAATTGTGCGAACCTACTAATTTGGGCTTGTTACCGAACTAAAGCTCATACAATGTTGAAGAATCACTTGGAGGGACATTTTTTTTATGATGTAGGCCGCAACAAGATACAAAAATCAATTTACGCCATCATAAAACCAACCATTTTGAAGTGATTGTCCATTCTTCGCAAATTCATATAGCTGCAAAGTATTTAGGACCATCATTCAACTTGAAACTTTATTTTCTTCAACTGTGTGTCCAAACTAATTAGACACACTATTCCCGCTTCCTATTAGCACATCTCCATCTGTCAAGAATCGCTCAAAATAATTTGGTGCTTTTAACTGATGAGAGTGAGAATGTACTAACTTATAGCGTAAATAGCAACGAAAGAAAATATAATGTGTTAATTTTGTGCCTCACACTCCGAAGTATGCAATCAATTTAGTGGAATTTGTTTTAAAGGAAAAAGTAGTCATCTTTTATTCTTCTGACAGGCTTATCCCGCCGGAAAAAAATTATGTAGAGGGATATTGACCTTAGGGAGTTAGACAATAAATCCTTCTCGAGTTAATACAGTCATCCTCCTAATCTCAAATGCCACGATATCAATAGAAGACTGAAAAGAAATATTATCTAAAGCCAATCGCATCACAATGTAAAGATAGATAAGTTTTCTTACTCAACAAATATCTTATAAATGCATTTATCCGAATAAGACTACATCGATACACCAAGTTGCTCGTACCAACTGTTGAGCTTGAGGTGACTCTTTTAACCTCCTCTTGTTGCGCTATATAGCTGCACAACTTGATAATAGTCGTACACATTTTCTCAATCTCAACCACATGCTAAGTCAACCAATATCTATGATCCACTCATGGAGAGATTTGGAAACATAATTGATTAAATTTCAATTTTTGGACTTAAAATACAAAAAATAGTAAGTTGGTGGACTTAATTGCAAGAAAATAAAACTTAAGGGACCCCTCTGTAATTTTTGAATTTTGGGACTGTACTCAGGTTCAAAAATAAAGTTTGGACAATTTAATAAATTTTTAAGAGTTTTAAGATAAATAATCAACCATTAAAAGCCCAAGGACTATATTGTAAAATTTTAGAAGTTTAAGGGTTAAATTGCAATTTTCGAAACTGTACCAAGCCCCTATTTTAAAATTTGAATTTTTAAATCTTAATCGACTGGAAATAATATATTTTAAGAGTATTTCAAAAATCCAAGTGTTTAAAGCTCGGAAAGTAATTTTATAAAAATTAAGGGACCAAATTGTAAAAGATTAAACTTGAGGACCCAAATGAAATTTTCAGGACTTATACAGTCCATGTAACTGAAAATACTAATTTATCTATAACTAAATGATATTTTGAACCCAAGGTTCAAATTTCATAACAATTGGACCCCTAAAAGTCTTAAAGGCAATTATTTTAAAATGGGTCAAAAATGAGATTTTTAAAAGTTATAGGACCTATACTTAATTCTTTTAAAACTATTTTTGTCATGCCCCAAACGGGACGCGACGAACGATCCACAACTTAAATACAATAACCAAACAGTCCAGACAGATATCAACGAGAACCCAATGAGACAGAGTCTAAATAGCAGCGGAATTAAAATAACAAGAGTACGAATACAACTTAAAGTCTACAATCCATCATCCAAGTTACAACCCGAAAATCAACAAAATATAGCAACTTAAAGTCAAAGGGTCCTACGCCCTTCAGTTACAAACTGGAATGGAACGAAATACAAAAGTCCGACAACAACATAAGAAAATAGTCCAATCAACAACAAGAAGTAGTAAATCCAACAAGCGTAGTACAAGGTCTCAATCCGTTCAAAGATCTCCAACGAAATCCTCATCTAAGGTTTGAAAGCATGGTGGGGATGAGACAAAAATCTCGGTGGATGGGGTGATCGGTAATGCGAGTGTGGCGCAATATAGTTAATGTGAGAAAATAGTTATATGAAAATGCGTGAGTATGATGCATGAATTCACACACACGATTCATAAGCGTCGTGATAAAATAATACAATAGTATATTTATACGATTCAAGAAAATAGTTCATGGTCACACACAGCACTATGTGATTTAGTCGGACATGTAGGATTGCGTGCGGAAGTGTAACGCCAATCCTATGCAAGGCAAATAATGGTTGCGTACGGATTTGTAGCGCCAACCAATGCAAAATAGGTAGCGGTTGCGTACGGAAATGTAACGCCAACCAAAACGGGTCCGATAACTCCGGAATCGTGTGGATCGAGAAATGATTCCTTCGTTCTTCCTTGTAACTCCCGGTCAAGTATGGTCCAAGACCGCACCTTATCGCTCCGTAGGCAAAGACAAAATCCACAGTGGAGCTTGCAAGGCTCTGATCTGTCATAATCATGATTATACCTCAGTACTACGACCCGCTTCCCTTGGACAAACTCCGTCCCTCAGTTGCGGGATTAGGACGATGGGGCCGGAAGAGTGGAATAGCAGCCGAGCTGCCCGGTTCCATCCCCGACGTATCCATTCCGACTGTGAGCTCGACACACCAAGTTGACTCAGGCAGGAAAGTAATTACAATTACAGGCAGTCAACCAGGCAGTCGAGTATTATTGATTTAGGGAGGCAGTTTAGGAAATTTTTTGAAAATTCGCGAGTAGCAATTTTGGCGTTGGTGGAGTTTTTGGATGAAGATGATTATCGGAAGGATAAGCAACCTTCGATATCTTGAAAGATTAGGTGGGACATAAGTCCCGTTATAGATTCAATTCGCAAGGCGAGGAAGTCGCTCCACGATCGGGTATTAATCGGTCAAATTGATCCGATAAGTCAAAGGTTTTTGGGAAAGTAAAATACTTAAATTAAATCTCCAAGTCAGAGAGTCCAGGGCTATTTTAGTAAAAGAGAAAATAATTTGAGTTAGGTCCTTTATAAAAGAAAAATTGTAATTTAGCCCCGTTTTGTAAAAACTAACACTTTTGGGGTTAAAAATTGAATAATTAAATATCCCGACCTTGAAAAATTATGAGGTCAATTCCTAAATTCTCCAAATTGTCCAGAGATTCAGGTTTTTAAAGTTTTGAGGTCGAGTTTTTATAAAGATCTCACATTGGCCCCAAATTTGTAAAAATTGCCAATTCGGACCTTAAGTTTTAAAAATTTCGGAACTCACAAACCGGAAGGGCTTTTAATGTGATTCCAGTTGGAAATTGTCACTATGGTTAGTAGGATATTGGGACAAAAACAGTTTTTAAAAGAAATATGTGTAGGTCCTTTAACTTTTGAAAATATCATTTATGTCCCATTTTGAAATAATTGCCTTTAAGGCTTTTAGGGGTCCAATTGTTATGTAATTTGAACCTTGGGTCCAAAATATAATTAGGTTATAGTTAAGTTAGTATTTCCAGGTGCATGGGCTGCATAAGTCCTGGAAATTTTATTTGGGTCCTCAAGTTTAGTATTTTATACATTAGTCCCTCAATTTTAGTAAAATTGTTTTCCAAGCCCTAACCACTTGGAATTTTTGGAATACTTTTAAAATATGTAATTCCCAGTACCTTAAGAGTAAAAATTTCAAATTTTAAAGTTTAGGTCTGGTGCAGTTTTAAAAATTGCAAAGTAGCCCTTAAACTTTCAAAATTTTACAATCTAGTCCTTGGGCTTTTAAAGGTTGATTTTATTTATCTTAAAACTCTTAAAACTTTATTAAAATGTCCAAAAGTCATTTTTGAACCTGAGTACAGTCCCAAATTTCAAAATTTGCAGAGGGGTCCTTTAACTTTTATTTTCTTGCAATTTAGTCCACCAACTTTCCATTTTTGCATCTTTAAGTCCAAAATTGAAATTTAATCAATTATGCTCGACTTTTCCAGGTTATAAGTCATCCAAAACATAGATTTTAAAGATCATACACATGCATGTCCAATACATACAAGAATTCATCAATTAAAACATTAAAGTGTACATGCATGCACCTAAAATTCAATAAATAGTAATTTTGAGCAACTCTTGAGAATTTTCATAACTTGATACATAAAATTGACATGCAATACATAGATTATACATATCTCAAGGCTCATGATCAAATTTTCTACATGCATTTAATCAAAACACCTAAAAGTTGGAAAATATTTTTCTACCCACCTTAAAATTGGAAATTGTGAAATAAAAGGATAATTTCACAATTTTGGATGAGGATTCTTAGGTCAGCCCCTAATTCAAAAAAATATCAAAATTTGAAGTTAGAAAAATGAGAGAAAAATTAAGGAGAAAAAGAAGGAAATAAGGAAATGAGAAGGACTACACTTTACCTTGTGTAGTAGATGTTTGGAGACTAGTTGAAGCTCAAAAATTGGAAATTTTGGCTCAACTCCAAAATCTCCTAAGGTCAGCCCCTATTTCTCAAAAATGAAAAAGGGGTGTTAAAATTTGGAAAAATTAGAAAGAATAGGGAAGAAGGGGTCTAGTACTCAATTCTTACCTTGTAGTCTAATTTTCTCTACTATTTCCTCTTCAAATTTGAAGTCCTTCTTAAAAAATGTTGTCAAGCAGAATCTTCAAGTTCTTCTAAATGTACCTCCAAACTAATTTCAAACTTAAGTTAAGAAGGTGGAGAGATGAACAATGTGATATACAAAATGGATTGAAGCTAAAATTTCTTACCTTGTATGATGATGGTTCGATTTTTAGTGAAGAATAGGAGGAAAATGTTGAAATTTTTCTAAGTATAGAAGAAGAAAGTGAAAGGAAGAATAGAGAGAAGTTGGGAGTTTTTAGAGAGAAGGAGGAGAATTGATTTGGAAGATCAAATGTGTTGGTGAAGTTTGAGATGAAATTTTTGTGTAATTAGGCTATATGGCCATCCAACATAGTGAGAGAGGGAGAGAAAATTTTGTTCAAATTGTGTCTTGTAATTTGCCTCATGCATTGGAGACAAAGTGCAAGTCAAAGTATGGGCTTGAATGGTGTTGGGGAATATTGAGAAGAATGTTGGTAAAGTGGGAATAAGTTGGGAAAAATAGTAATAAAGAATTGGTGTATAAGATGATGTGTATAATGTTTGAATTAATGATATAATTATACACAAGATGACTAATATATGGTGTAGGTGTACAAGAGTTGGATGATATTTTTACTCCAAAAATACCATGTTGGCCGTCCACTTCAAGGGTATTATGGTAATTCCATATTTTTTTTTGTCCCAAATTTGATGATAATAGATGAAATATATCAATCTCCAAAATAATTAGTGATTTCCTTGATCACTTGTAAGTCTCATGATCACTTAATCTAAATCAAAATCTTAATTCTATAAGGTAAAAGTCTCTAAAATAAATAGTCTCTTAAAATTCTAAGGTGACTAATAAATACAAAAATAGTAATAATGATCAATCAAGTGATCATAAATGAGGAATAAAATTAATGATGATCATGATCACAAGTAATTAAATAAAATGAAATAAAATCAAGTAAAAATGAAATAAAATTAAAATACAAAACTAAATAAAATGAAATAAAATACAAAATTTATACATTATTAATAATTACCCGTCAAAATGACGCGGTAAAATAGTCGATCAAAAGTATAAACGACAATAAGGATCAATTAATAGCTTTGGAAAAATCGGGGCTTCACAATTTTTGTCCCAATATCTCACTGACCTTAGTGATATTTTAAAACTCTAATCACATTAAAATCCTTTCCGGTTTGTGAGTTCCGATTATTTCAAACTTAAGGCACAAAATGATAATTTTAACAAATTTGGGGCCAATGTGAGATTTTTATAAAAACTCGACCTCAACACCTTAAAACCCTGAATCTCTGAACAATTTAGAGAATTTAAAAATTGACCTCATAATTTTTAAAGGTTGGGACATTTAGTTATTCAATTTTTAACCCCAAAATATATTGGTTTTTACAAAACGGGGCTAATTGTAAATTTTCTTTTTAACAAGGACCTAACTCAAATTATTTTCTTTTGAAAACAGCCCTGGACCCTCTGACTTATAATAATTATTTAAAATATTTAGTTTCTTAAAAATCCCTTGACTTATGGGATCGTCTTGACCTATTAATACACGACTTATGTCCCACCTAACTCTTCAAGACATCAAAGATTACTTATCCTCTCGATAATTATCTTCATCCAAATTACTCCACCAACATCTAAATGTCACACGCGAATTTCGAAATATTTTCTAGAACTACTTCCCTGAGTCAATATACTCGACTGCCTGGTTGACATCCTGTACTTGTAATTATTTTCTGTCTGAGTCAACTTGGTGTGTCGAGCTCACAGTCGAAATGGATACGTCGGGGATGGAACCGGGCATCTCGGCTGCTAATCCACTCTTCGGCCCCATCGTCCTAATCCTACAACTGAGGGACGGAGTTTGTCCAAGGGAAGCGGGTCGTAGTACTTGAGGTATAATCATGATTATGACAATCCAGGCCCAGCTAGCACTACTTTGGATTTGTCTTTGCCTATGGAGCGATAAGGTGACAGGTCTTGGACCATCTTGGTCGGGGAGTTACAAGGAAAAATGAAGGAATCAATGTCTGATCCACACGATTCTAGAGTTAATCAGACCTATTTGGTTGGCGCTACAAAACCGTACGCAACCGCTACTTGTATTGCATTGGTTGGCGCTACAAATCCGTACGCAACCACTAACTGGTCTTGCATGGATTGGCGTTACATTCCATACGCAATCCTACCTATCTTGCTTGAATCACGCAGTGCCTGTATGATCATGAACTCTTTTCGAAACTGTATATATTATATTAAATATAAAAATCACGATGCTTGTGAACTGTGTGTGAACTCACGTATCATAACTCACGCATTTTTCATACAACAGTTTTCTTGCATTAACTATATATATATATCGCTGTTAGGCGTAAAAACACTCACCTAATTTACCGCAAGTGTACGATTGTCAAGTTTTAGTATAGTGTAATGAGTAGGGTTGTCGTATCCACAAGGAATGTGTGTGTAAGTACCAAGTATAAATTACCTCTGCTATATTTGACTGATCAATAATAGATGGATTGGTGGATTTATAATTAACAATAATGAAATACAAGTAAAAATAAAAACATCTAAATCTACGGGAGAATTATTCTAGAGGTTGATTTCATCAAGTTATCACTTATGTAAGATAAACAATTTATCTATATCAAACAATGGTTTATAAGTTGAAATTTCCAATTTAATCAACTACCTCTCTTGAGTGCCTAGTGATTTTAAATTATAAAATAAGATTTCAATATCTCTATAAAAATCTCAAGAATTATAATTCTCAATAGGTCAGTGGAATTTCTACAACAACTTCAAAGGATTTATAAATCTCTCGATTATATAATTTCCTATGTTGTGTTATTCTAGATCTGGTATTAAACCCCTTCTCTCGAATGTGGATTAACCAATCACGCATCAAAGATTAATAGCCAGGTAATCAAGATGTAATTAATACAAATAACACAAATAAACCATGAGATCAAACAAGATTACGTCAATCCCCTAGAATATCTAATTAATACATCAAACAACACACATAAGAATTTCGATAAATACGAATTAATACAGGAATTATTCTAAAAATAAAGAGAAGAAGAAGGAAAAACTTATTTTTAATGAAGTGCTCATTCTCCAGTGTTGAAGAATTAGTTTGGTTCTTCCTTAGTAGCATCGAAGGATCTCTCCCCGCTGCTTTCCCCCAATATAAATTCCATTATTATGTTTTTCTGTATCAATTTCTTTCTCCCCGTCTCCCAATGTCCCGGTCTCCCGGTCTGTTCTTCTACTGCTGAACTCACAAGTATTTATAGCTGAAGATTGGTAAGTGTTTGCTGTCAAGAAGATGGGTCTCCTTACTGTCCATCACCAGATGTATTCCACTAATTTTTCTTTTTTCCTTTTGATCTGTAGATTATTGTTTTCTTCTTCTTCTTTTGCCTGATAATGCTTCTCCGTCTCTGTTCGTGGTTTTTCGTCGTGTGAAGTCGATGTCGAAAGCTGTTTTGTAGGTACTGAATGTATGGCGGTTGAAAGTAGGTGAAATCGGATCAAGGTATAGACAATTGCACCACGGTTCAAGCTTAAAAAAATATATATAATTTTTTATTGCTAGTACCTAGATACCAACTTGTGTACCTAGGTACACAAGCTTCCACTTTTTTCTTTTGGTTTTTTAGTTGGTGTACCTAGGTACACAAATGTGTATCGTGGTACACATTTTATTTTCTTTTTCCTTTTTTTTCTTTTCTTTTTCTTTCCCTTTTGTTTTTTTTTTTCCTTTTTTTCTTTTGTTTTTCTTTTTCTTTTTCTTTTTCTTTTCTTTTATTTTCTTTTTTTTCTTTCTTTCACCGCCTTGATTCATTTTTTACCGTCTTCCGCCCGTTTCTTGATTTCTTGGTACCTTCATACCTATTACAACTCGATGTACAATTTCAACAATAATCTGGACTCGATCTACTTAAAACCAATACAATTTCTAAGTCTTAGAATACCTATTTTGTTGGTAAAATTCCAACTTAACAAATACCCACTAACTTGAATTGTTGCTTGTCCTTAAGCAATTTGAAAACCATTAAAAGTTATCATGATGCATAATATTATTGTCCTCAAGCAATCTGAAAATCATCAAAAGTTATCATGATGCATAATATTATCCCCCAAACTTAAAATGTGCATTGACCTCAATGTACGAATGATGAGCAATAAGGAGTTTAAGGTCAATTAAACTTCCTGAAAATACATCAACAAGCGGGTTTATCGTCATTCCGGTGAAGTGAGTGAGTATCATCAATCTCTGATTAGGCGATGTCGAATCAATCTTTGACCAAAAAATTATTTCTTGCATCTTCACACCTTAACCCGAGTATGTTGTTTGGGTCTCCGTCTGTTTACTTTTGTGGAGCACGTCAAGTAATTCATCTTTTTTTTTTTGTAAAGATGATAAAAATCGAGGCGAGAGGGTTTGGGTTCGGCCTGTTGAGTTGAATACTCTTTGTAGAGAGGAAGACAAAACATAAGTGATTGTGAAAAAATGATTTTAGACCGATTTGGACATTTTTGGGGATTTTTTTTTGTACCGCGGTACTGTTCTGTTAAGTTGGTTTTATACCAATGTATTGGGTGCCTAGACTAGGATTTTGCGTTGTTTTCGGGTATTTTAGTATTGTTTGAGTCGAGTTTGTGTCATTTAGTGTCGTTTGAGAATCGAGACTGATCTTGAGAGCCAAAATTATTCAAGAATGATGAAAAATGTGTTTGAAAGGTGAAAAGCGCATTTTAGAAGCAGAAAACAGAAAAATATCACGAAAGGACGAGCGCCGCAGTGCCAAAACCCCCGGGCCAAGGGCTGCAGCGCGCCAAAATGACAGCAGCAGCAGGTACATGTTTGAGGTTGGCCGCAGCTGCTTCCAGCTGCAATGCGTCGCGCAGAGAGAAAGTGAAGCGGCGCGCTGCTAGCGCTTATTTCGAGGCTGGGCACAGCGATGATGTCAACTTGACGTGCAGCGGCAGACGAGACCAAGCGGAGGGGATGGAGATGGAGGAGATGGGTCGCGGGAATGGCGCGCGCAAGCGACGAATAAGCGACTAGTGATGCCTTGCCATTGCTTGCGCTGCTTTGCGCGCACGTATGGCCTTAACGTGGGCTTATTAATTTTGGAGCTTTTTGGACGGATTTTTGAGGGTTTCAAGCCTATAAATAGAAGAAGTGACGTACAATCTGCGGGGCGGACATTAATTTGAGCACAACGCAAGGCGGGAGACATAGAGCTAGGGTTCGAACGGCAATTGGAGGCACTTCTCGTGTGGACACAGAGAGAATTCCTTCTCTTTTCTTCTCAATTCTTCCTTTGTTTTTCTTTGTTGATTTCTTGTGATGTATAATTATTTCTTTATGAATTTTTGTACATCCAACATGAGCTAAACCCATATTTCTAGGGGATTGATGTAACTTACGTTTGAACCTATGTTTTGATTTCCAGTTTATGAAATTCGCATATTTATTAATCTATTTGTGCTATTTGATTTGATTGCATCTGGATTATCTGATCAATAGTTTAGATTGTTTGGTGTGTTTAATTTGATGCTCGAGAGAGGTAATTGAATGTCTGGCTATAGAATAGCATAACCTAGGGTTTCATAGAATCGAGAGATTTATGAATCTTTTGAAGCCTGTGATAGAATATTCATTGAGCGCATTAGGGTTTAATTTATGATTTTTATAGAGATATCAAAATCAGAAATTGGAACCTAGAATCACTTGACACTCGAGAGAGGAAGTGATAAACTGTAGAAATATTGGCTTATAGATTAATAACTTGTGATTAATAAACTGGATTGAAAACATAGGGGATAACTAGGTGAAATCAACCCTCTAGAATTTATCTTCTATGTGTTTGATAAATTTTCTGAACCATTCGTTAGCTTAATTTTAGTTTTATTTTTAGTATAATAAATCATCATCTCTTTTCGATTTCTGGATAGAATTAAGCTATTTTAATTATAGTACTTAGTATAAAATTCGATAACAATCCCTGTGGAGATGATAACCCTACTTTCAAAACCTATACTAAAACTTGACACCGGCCGCTTGCGGTAAGAATTTTGCGATCAAGTTTTTGGCGCCGTTGTCGGGGATTTTTTATCCTATTTTAAACTACTACTATTACCAAGTAGTCTTAATACTAATCGAGACTAGTTTAGGAATTATAATTTCGTTTTTCTCATTTGACTTGTCTGTTTATGCGGGATTCCAATGATATTAATTTGCTTCCTTTTGATCCAGAGATTGAAAGGACACTTCGAGTAATCAGAGTAGCAAGGCGAGCAGAGAATCAAGCAATGGCAGAAGACGAAGACAATGAGAATAACAGAAATCGGGTCATGAATGTGCCACCACAGCCTGAGACACCAGAAAAGGCAATCCGAGATTACTTTCTGCCGACCGTGAACCAGAACTACTCCAAAATTGTGCGCCAGCCCATTAATGCATATAATTTCGAAATGAAACCGGGCCTCATAAGCATGGTTCAGCAGAATCAGTTTGGGGGTGTCTAGTGGATGATCCGAATACACATCTGGCTACATTCTTGGAAATTTGCGACACCATCAAGATGAATGGTGTGACTGACGAGGCCATTAGATTGAGGCTTTTCCCGTTTTCACTCTAGGATAAGGTTAGGCAGTGGTTACAGACGTTCACCCCTGGGAGTATTACGAGCTGGGATGATCTGACTCAAAAATTCTTAGCAAAATTTTTCCCTCCCAGCAAGACACTCCAACAAAAGAGCGAGATAACCCACTTCCAACAGATTGATTTTGATCCGTTATATGAAGCTTGGAGCGATTTTTAGATCTGTTGCGAAGATGCCCACAGCATGGCTATGTAGACTGGCAGAGGGTTCAGTATTTTTACAATAGGTTGAATGGGCATATGAGGATGATACTAGATGCGGAATCAGGAGGTACATTGATGGCTAAAACTCCGACTGAGGCCTAACTTCTACTTGAAGAAATGGCCACAAATAGTTATCAATGGCCCTCCGAGAGATCAATACCGAAGCTAGTTGCTGGTGTTCTTGAGTTGGATACAATGTCAGCTTTGGCAGCTCAAATCTCGAGTCTGACAAAGCAATTGGCAATCATGAATACTGGCAACACACCACAACAAGCCGCACTCCCACCCGCAACCGTTCACGCAGCTGCCACTCATGAGGCCGAGCAAGTCAATTATGTGAATAACCGGGATTTTAATAACAGAGGTAATTCACTACCAACTCACTATCACCCGGGACTTTGCAATCATGAGAATCCCTCTTATAGAAACAATAGGAACGTATTGAATCCACCTACGGGTTATCCAAACCCATCCAGTTACGAGTAGTAAGTTGCATCATACCCCACCCCTCTAATTTGTGCAACTCCCACATATCCCACTCCATCTTCACAAAGGAGCAGTATAACACCACACACACCATATTTATCTCATCCATTCACCATTTGGTAAGTTTGCAACTCCCAAACCCTACCCCATGGTTTTCCCCATCTTGTGATTGTTGTGTGGTTGGATTGTAGTAGTGCTCAGATAATTGTTGTTGATTTGTGGATTGTGGATTATTTGCTCATGCTAGACTTAGGCTTGGTGTTGATTTTTGGGATTGAATTGAGTTATCCATTGCATTCACTATCTTTGCCCAAATTCATGCATATGAGGTGTTTGATAAAATGCCCCAATGACAATTTCACATTGTTTAGTGCTATCTTGCATATCTATGCTTATCTTTTTGACATGGCACTATATTTTTTTACTTGGGTGCATTATTATATGCTTTGATTTTTGAGTTCTCACCCATAACCGAATTCCATGGTTCCACGAGTTTTGTTTTCTTGTCTACATTGCTAGGTTGCAAAGATGCGAAACCAAAAAAGGGTCGGGGGCAAGGCCAATGGGAAGAACAAGACCACACCTCGGAGACATACAACGCCAATGGGCTTGTGCGCTAGGATGCATTGTGAGCTTATACGAGACACCTCCTACACGTAGTAGTACCACATGACTTAAGGAGCCTTCGCTCCTCGGCAACCAGGAAAGTCCTTTTTCCCACCTCTCCATTGGGGACAATATCTTTTTAAGTTTGGAGGGGTGCAGTCTGTTTTTATTCTTCGAGTCGAGTCTTGATTAAAAAAAAACGAAAATAAACTCCAGAGTCGAGTCAGGTCGTCCATAAAACTGTGGAACTGCATGATTAAGTAAATTTGTTGAATATGAGTTGAACGGTCAAAAGAGCATGTGTTTGAACTGTGATTTAATCTTCTTTCCATTAATTCCATCCATGTTCTTAACTCTGTTGATTTATTTGGGGATGATTTATGCGGTTGAGTGTTTCTTTTATTATCCCACCGGATTCTAGAACTTGTCTGATCACTAGTCGAGGCGAAATCCTAGGTGAAGTAACATTAAGGAAGTGATTTAGGCCATCTTTGAACAAGCCAGAGCCTAAAATGCGTACCTTTGTATAATATTTTCCCTAGTGTCCCCCTTTGAGCCTTATAAACCCGTTTCTTTGGCAACCAATCCAATACCCAGAGCCTAAATGTGGATACCCTAATTACCCATCACTCATACACACAAAGTATAGAAAAATGTTGAAGGTTGAAGAGGGTATGATGAGAAGGGTATGTATTTAATTTAGTGAAGTTGCCCAAAAAAAAAAAATATGAAACCCCATGTATGCAAAAGAATAAGTTTGGGGGTTCCGAAAAAAAAATTGAGAAAAATTAGCGGATTGAATGTTCATAAATATTGGGGATGTCAAAAAGTGAAGGGTAGTTGCTAATTGGTGATTTGAAGTGATAATTGTGTGTTTGGGTGATTTGAGCCACTTATTCCTATATTTTCCTACCTTAACCTAAGCCCACATTACAAGCTTTAAAAGTCATATTGATCCTTGTGTTACATTAGCCTACATTAGTGGAGATTAGTGTGAAAGACAAGCATATGGAGTCCGGTAAGCATCTCATCTCTATATTCAAAAAGTGGATCATTTTGAAAACACTTGATTGCGTGAATCTATCTGGATAATGAAAACGAGGTTGGCATGAACATTCCACCTTCATGATCACATTGTGAAAATACATGCTTGATTGATGGTGAAACGAAATTTGACGAATGAGTTTGGTTGTGAAGTTTTGATTTAGTCTGTTTGAGTCTGTTGTCTTTGTTTTTGCTTCCTTCATGTTTGTTGATTTTTAGAGTCTGTAATTGCTTGAGGACAAGCAAACGTCTAAGTTTTGGGGTATTTGTTAAGTTGGTTTTATACCAATGTATTGAGTGCTCTAGACTAGGATTTTGCGTTGTTTTTGGGTATTTTAGTATTGTTTGAGTCGAGTTTGTGTCATTTAGTGTCGTTCGAGAATTGGGACTGATATTGAGAGCCGAAATTATTCAAGAATGATGAAAAATGTGTTTGAAAGCTGAAAAGCGCATTTTAGAATCGGAAAAACGGAAAAACATCACGAAAGGACGAGCGTCGCATCTTAAAACCCCGCAGCGCAGTCGGGGTCGAAAAATAGTACAAAGACAAAGGCGAAAGGGTCGAAAAATGACAAAATGACAAATAGCAAAGCAGTACATGTTTGAAGTTGGCGCTGCAGCGCCCGCGTGCGGTAGGAGAAGTGAAGCAGGCGCGCTGCAGCACCTATTTCCAGGGCTGCAGCGCGCGATGGTCAGCTTGACGTGTAGCAGCAGACGAGACCAGCAGGCAGTAGGGGACGGCGATTGGCCCGCTACAGCGCTGGCAGGCGACCAGGTACAACAGTCGCGCGCTATTGCGCGCGGTGTGGCCTGAATGGGGCTGAACGTGGGCTTATTAATTTTGGGCCTTTTTTGACAAATTTTTGAGGGTTTCAAGCCTATAAATAGAAGAAGTGACGTACAATCTGGGGACGGACATTAATTTGAGCACAACGCAAGGCGAGAGACACAGAGGTAGGGTTCGGGACGGCAATTGGAGGCACTTCTCGTCTGGACACAGAGAGAATTCCTTCTCTTTTCTTCTCAATTATTTATTTGTTTTTCTTTGTCGATTTCTTGAGATGTATAATTATTTCTTCATGAATTTTTGTACATCCAACATGAGCTAAACCCATATTTCTAGGGAATTGATGTAACTTACGTTTGAACCTATGTTTTGATTTCCAATTTATGAAATTCGCATATTTATTAATCTATTTGTGCTATTTGATTTGATTGCATCTGGATTATCTGATCAATAGTTTAGATTGTTTGGCGTGTTTAATTTGATGCTCGAGAGAGGTAATTGAATGTCTGGTCATAGAATAACATAACCTAGGGTTTCATAGAATCGAGAGATTTATTAATCTTTTGAAGCCTGTGATAGAATATTCATTGAGCGCATTAGGGTTTAATTTATGATTTTTATAGAGATATCAAAATAAGAAATTGGAACCTAGAATCACTTGGCACTCGAGAGAGGAAGTGATAAACGGTAGGAATATTGACTTATAGATTAATAACTTGTGATTAATAAACCGGATTTAAAACATAGGGGATAACTAGGTTAAATCAACCCTCTAGAATTCATCTTCTACATGTTTGATTAATTGTCTGAACCATTTGTTAGCTTAATTTTAGTTTTATTTTTAGTATAATAAATCATCATCTCTTTTCGATTTCTAGATAGAATTAAGATATTTTAATTATAGTACTTATTATAAAATTCGATAACAATCCATGTGGAGACGATAACCCTACTTTCGAAACCTATACTAAAACTTGACACCGTACGCTTGCGGTAAGAATTTTGCAATCATGTTCACCTGTACCACGGTAATGTTTTTTAAGAAAATGAAAAAAATAAAACAAAATATAACAAATGAGACACGTCCGTGTTTTCTTCTGGGAATGTGAAGCTTTTCGACACGGTCCAACATGGATTTTTTTTAATAAATAAAAATAAACAAAAAAATGTAGATATATATATATTAAAAAAATATTCTATTAGCTTCAGAAAACCCAATGCGCACACAAATCATTTAAACAAATCACACAAACCTCGGGTTGCCTCCCGGAAAGCGCTAAATTTATAGTCTTCAGCCAGACTATTGTTTTTGTCAATCTGGATCTAAAAACAAGTGTCGATCATGCCACGCCTTAGTATTTTTCAATAATATAGGCGATCCTTTAGTGCAAGTAAGGAGTAGATGATTTAGGATTATTTTGAGAATATTTTGGAAATCAAAAAATGTGCTCCGAATAATTAAAAATGGTTTTTCAATTATAGTAAAGATATTTCTATCTTTTTCCATATTAAATATCAATGAATCTGTAGAACATATAAATTGATCACCATTTTCAAGAATTTTTCCATCTAGCGTATGCTTCTTAAAATTTGATTAATTTGTATTAAAGCATACATCTAGATTGCACACATTTTTGTGAAAAAGAGGATTTTCAATTAAGTGAGAGATAGAAAAACTCCCTGAGTTAATTTGATGTAGCTCCTCTTATGAGATCGGATTGCACTTTTCAAAAGTCTCCTCCAAATTTTGAAGGATGTCCACCTTTTTCATATTGTGCATTTCCTCAATATGTTCATGATTTTCTACTTCATCAGATCCCAAGAATGATGACAACTTTTCATTATTAATTTGGTCAATCATTTGTTGGAGTGATTTGGATATATGTTGACATTTAATCTCAATTTGTTGAAATCTTATCTCGGCTCGTAGTATTCTATCCTCAATGTCCCGATGTCTTATCGTACTCTCTACGATAAATTGAGCAAGAATTTCTTCCAATTTGGACTAGCGTTTTATCTCAACTTGTTGTTTTCTTGTCTCACAGTCACTTAAGAATTGATAAAATATTTCTTCCAAGTAAGGCAATTGTTCTTGTGGCTGATTACAGATTTCATGATTTGTAATATCCTCGGCCCATATATTTTCTTGAGGTGAATAATAAGGAACAAAAGTGTTCACTCTTTGACTTCCAAAAATCCCCGAAGCATCATCGGTTGACCAGTTATAAGCATACATTGTATTTTCATCAACGATGTGCCTTCAATAAAAAAAATTAAACAAATTAAAACAATAAGGAAAAATAAAAATGGAAAAAAATAGTCAAATTACAACTAGGCAATCAACCTTGATATCACACAAAACACATTCCCCGGCAATGGCGCCAAAAACTTGTTAGGCGTAAAAACACTCACCTAATTTACCGCAAGTGTACGGTTGTCAAGTTTTAGTATAGTGTAATGAGTAGGGTTGTCGTATCCACAAGGAATGTGTGTGTAAGTACCAAGTATAAATTATCTCTGCTATATTTGACTGATCAATAATAGATGGATTGGTGGATTTATAATTAACAATAATGAAATACAAGTAAAAATAAAAACATATAAATCTACGGGAGAATTATTCTAGAGGTTGATTTCATCAAGTTATCATTTATGTAAGACAAACAATCTATTTATTTCAAACAATGGTTTATAAGTTGAAATTCCCAATTTAATCAACTATCTCTCTCGAGTGCCTAGTGATTTTAAATTATAAAACAAGATTTCAATATCTCTATAAAAATCTCAAGTATTATAATTCTCAATAGGTCAGTGGAATTTCTACAACAACTTCAAAGGATTTATAAATCTCTCGATTATATAATTTCATATGTTGTGTTATTCTAGATCTGGTATTAAACCCCTTCTCTCGAATGTGGATTAACCAATCAAGCATCAAAGATTAATAGCCAGGTAATCAAGATGTAATTAATACAAATAACACAAATAAACCATGAATTGCACGAAATAAAATAAATCTACAAATCAAACATAAGATCAAAGAAGATTACGTCAAGCCCCTAGAATATCTAATTAATACATCAAACAACACACAGAAGAATTTCGATACATACGAATTAATACAGGAATTATACTGAAAAGAAAGAGAAGAAGAAGGAAAAACTTTATTTTTAATGAATTGCTCATTCTCCAGTGTTGAAGAATTAGTCTGGTTCTTCCTTAGTAGCATCGGAGGATCTCTCCCCGCTGCTTTCCCCAATATAAATTCCATTATTATATTTTTATGTATCAATTTATTTATCCCCGTCTCCCAATGTCCCAGTCTCCCGGTCTGTTCTTCTATTGCTGAACTCACAAGTATTTATAGCTAAAGATTGGTAAGTGTTTGCTGTCAAGAAGATGGCTCTCCTTACTATCCATCACCAGATGTCTTCCACTAATTTTTCTTTTTTTCTTTTGATCTGTAGATTATTGCTTTCTTCCTCTTCTTTTTGGCTGATAATGATGATGATGATGATGATGATGATGATGATGATGAATGTATGGCGGTTGAAAGTAGGTGAAGTCGGATCAAGGTATAGACATTTGCCACCGCGGTTCAAGCTTAGAAAGATATATATATTTTTTTATTGCTAGTACCTAGGTACCAACTTGTGTACCTAGGTACACAAGCTTCCACTTTTTTCTTTTGGTTTTTTAATTGGTCTACCTAGGTACACAAATGTGTATCGTGGTACACATTTTATTATCTTTTTCCTTTTTTTCTTTTCTTTTTCTCTTCCTTTTGTTTTTCTTTTTATTTTCCTTTTTTTTTTTTTCTTTTGTTTTTCTTTTTCTTTTCCTTTTTTTCTTTTTCTTTTGTTTTTCTTTTTCTTTTTTTTCTTTTCTTTTCTTTTTCTTTCTTTCACCGCCATGATTCATTTTTTACCGTCTTCCGCCCGTTTATTGATTTCTTGGTACCTTGATACCTATTACAACTCGATGTACAATCATCATCATCATCAACTGCACCTTATCCCACTATGTGGGATCGGTGGTGTGAAGTTTATAGTGTCAATTAATTGTCTAAAATTAGTTAACACTAAAAATTCACACAAAAAGCAAAGTGGCAAAGTTTTACGCCGGATGCCCTTCCTGACGCAACCTTTATACGAAGGAGAAATGAGATGAAATTCCAAAACCATCAGCATCATAGGTTTTTCCACTTGCATGGAAAATACGATGAGATGGCGATCTACTTAAAAACAATACAATTTCTAAGTCTTAGAATACCTATTTTGTTGGTAAAATTCCAACTTAACAATCGTCACACTTGCACACGATCACCCCATCCACTGAGATTTTTGTCTCATCCCCTCCTGTTTTCTAATGGCTAGATGAGGAGTACGTTGAAGATGTCGAACCTACCACGGACTAATTTTCCATATTCCATCTATTGGACTTGCTCCTTTTTACTGTCTATTGTACTTGTTTCTTGTGCTTCAACTGATGTTGGACTTCCTTCTGTTCTGCTTCTCTTTTCCATTTTGGAATGTAGCTTAAGGGCGTAGGACCCTTTGACACTTAAGCTTGTGATGTGATGTGTACTTTATTTCTTAGTTCTGGACCGTAAGTTATTTGGATGTTGTTGGGTTGTATTCGGATATTTGCTAGACTTTAAGTTGTAATTTGTACTTGTATTTTATTTCAGCTGCTACTTGACTCTATTTCACTTGGGGTTATGTTATCATTTGTCTAGACTGTTTGGTTCATTTCTGTTTAAGTTTTGGATCGTCTTCTCGTCCCCATCTGGGGCGTGACAGATTAAGTGGTATCAGAGCTCGGCTAGTAAGATGGAAACTTACACCAAGCTGACCCAGGATAGGACCCTCGATCTGTGTTGGGTAGTACCGCGACTTGACTAATTAAGTGTGAAACCGATTTCAAAATGGCATAGAACCGTATTATTGATGTTTAGACTGAGTTAAGAACTTTATACTTGGAGATTCCATAGTCATACATTCCTTATTATCGATTTCAAAATGACATAGTTGACTCTTTATTGACTTTCCATATTTCTTCCTTATCTTTCCTTTACATTCGTCTAATCCATCTTAGTTTTGTTGACCAGGATGGAGTCGCCACCCCCGACCTGGTGGGACATATTTGAGGCTCGTGGATCGAGACTAATACCGGCACTCAAGATCCATTGGCACTAGGAGTGTATCCGGGCCATCTCAAAACTGACGGAGGAGGGCCATCGTATGAGGGAGCTAGAGCGTCTCCTGGCGAAGAGCTAGGAAGAGAAGAATAACTTGACCATCCTTGTCAAGGACCGCGACAACACCATCCGTGCGCGGGAAGACCATATCCAGTTAAGGGATAATTACAAAAAGTACCCCTGAGGTTTAACCTAATTACAAAAAAACCCAACTAACTTTAAAACTTACAAAAAGTACCCCTGAGGTTTGATTTAGTGTTAAAATTAAGGGGTAATCTGCAATGATTTTACAAATATGAAGGTGGATTTTGAAATATATTTCAAACCTCAGGGGTGCTTTTTGTAAGTTTTAAAGTTAGCTGGGTATTTTTGTAATTAGGTCAAACCTCAGGGGTACTTTTTGTAATTATCCCTCCAGTTAATCCAGGAGCACCTGGATAACATGCGGGAAAAGATGAAATGGGCTAGCGATGGCCGCCAGAAGTGGGAGATGGACGCCCGCATGTCTAGGGAAACTATTGACCGTCTGGAGGAGATCCTCATTAAGCAGATGACAGTGATCGAGGACCTTAACCAGGCCCTATCTCAGCGGGACGCCGCCCTGTAGGCTGCCTTAGCAGCTATTGCACCACCATTGCCACCGCCCGAGATGGAACCATACCTGACCCCGAGGCAGATAATGAAGAGGATCCCGAGGAGGATCCTGAGGAGGATCCCGAGGAGGATCCAGCTGAGGCCGGGGAGACTGAGGCATTTGAGGCCGCCCCGCTTGATGACGCTCAGGCACTTGATCAGTGTCTTGAGTTTGTCGACTAGCCGGATACCGAGGCACTACCCGAGCCCTCACGGAGTAGATAGTTTATTTTTTAGATTGTAGTTGTATTGTACCAGACGCTTATTTCCATTCCGTTGTATCTTGATTTCCGTTGTATCCTGATTTCAGATGTATCTTAGATTTTGGTATTTGATGTAAGAACTCCTTTGGTGTATTCCAAATTTTACATTTATGGATATGCCTTTTTCCTTAGTACTTATTCTATCTCTTGTGTTGTTATTCATTCCGTTATGTTCTAATTTGTTTACGCGAGCATTATGTAATCATTTATTATGTATTGTATCTAACACTTCAAGATACAGAATGGCAGAACAACGAGGACACGGAAGACCACGCCGGGTCCCCCGTAGGGACGATGACGTACCCAGGGAACAGGCACCTTCCCCATAATTACCACCACCTCCTCCGCCGGCTGCAGGAGACAATCTGACTACGCAAGCCCTACAAGAAATCCTAGTCTTCATGAGGCAACAGGCAGAGCCTCAACAACGTGCCCCCGAACCCGCCCGAAAGGCAAATGATCGCGTCTTAGAGCGTTTCTTACGATTTAACCCACCGGCTTTCTTAGGAGAGCCAGATGATCTAAAGGCAGAGGGACTGGGTCGAGAAACTGGAGAATATCTTTAATGTTGTCCAATATTTAGATGAACAGAAGGTTACACTCACCGTATTTCGACTGGAATCGGCTGCTAGAGATTGGTGGAGAGTCATTGAGAGGAAGTGGGAACAAGACCGAGTAGCCAGAACTTGGGAAAATTTCCTGGCTGAATTCAATGAATAGTACATTCCCCAAGTAGTGAAGGAGGCACGCTGGGATGAATTCCACAGATTTAGGCAGGGGAAAATGTCTGCAGCCCAGTATGAGTCTTAATTCCATCGGTTGTCCAAATACGCTCTGGGGACGATCAACAGAGAAAAGGATAAGCTGTACAAGTTCAGTAGGGACTGAAACTGGAACTTCAGAAACAACTTTTGACTGTTGAACTAACCACCTACTCAGCCGCGGTAAAGGCAGCTCTCCGCATCGAGTTGGGATTGAACCAAATTAGGCAAATCCAGCAGAGTAAGCCATCAAACAGTCTCAAAAAGACCTGTGGGATAGCCATCTAAGCAACCTGCTAAGTTTTAGAAGGGACCAATTATCAAGGAAGATAAAGGGAAAGGACCAGTATAGGGAAAACCGGGACAAGTATGCGTACATTGCCAGAAACCGGGGCATACTGCCAATGACTGTTGGCGCAAACAGGGAAGATGCTTTTATTGAAGTAAACAAAAGACGCCTTTTTTGTCGCTTCTCAGAAGACTTTTCCTGTCAAAAATCGCATAAGCTTTCATCTCAAACCCTAGCTCACGGGTACAAGATAATGGACGACAATCGATCTCAAGGGTAAAATTATTTTTTCAAAATCGCACTTTCACAAATATTTTCACGCAAGAATTTTTTAACCAGACCACCAAAGGATTTCCCGAAGTACGAAGACCGAACAAAACAGGTGCAGCCGCAGAGGCCGGGCAATGGCAAGGGTAATAGGGCAAGGATGCCCGCTCGAGCATTTGCACTAGCTGGGCATGAGGCTGCGGAGGCAACGGACATGGTGGAAGGTATGCTTTCTAGTATCTAACCACTATGCTAAAATATTGTTCGACCCTGGATCATCACATTCATTTGTCGCACCGCATTTTGTACACAAGTTGCATGCATGCATGGAACATATGCCTACATGTCTAGAAGTATCAACCCCTATGGGTGCAAGCCAGATAATAGATAATATCTATAATGCATGTGAAGTTAAGATTGATGAGATAAATATTCTTGTTCATCTGATCTTATTACCTATATCCGAATACGACGTGATATTGGGAATGAACTTGTTATCTACACACCAAGCACAGATGGACTGCCATCGCAAGTCTATCAGACTGTGCAAACCCGGAAAGCCCGAAGTGGAAATTTCAGGAAGGGCATGGGTTAAGATTGCCCCAATCATTTTAGCAATGAAAGCGAGGAAGGCAATCGCTAGAGGGGCACAAGGTTACTTGGCGTTTGTAATCAACAAACCCAAGGTTGAAACGCAAATTCACCAAGTGCCTATAGTATCGGAATACACGGATGTATTTCCACAAGAACTCACCAATGTCCCTCCAGATAGGGAAGTCGAGTTCATCGTAGAGGTATTACCGGGAACCACCCCGATTGCTAGAACGCCATATAGAATGGCTCCTGTTGAGTTGCAAGATTTGAAGACTCAATTGCAGAAGCTGATAGATGTGGGATTTATCCGACCAAGTACGTCTCCATGGGGAGCACCGGTACTGTTTGTCAAGAAGAAGGATGGCATGTTAAGACTGTGTATAGATTATCGCGGTCTTAATAGTTTGACCATCAAGAACAAATACCCCTCCTGAGGATAGACGAACTGTTTGTTCAACTTTAAGGAGCGACGGTGTACTCGAAGTTTGATTTACAACAAGGATATTACCAACTGAAGATCCGTGAAGAATACGTTTCCAAAACTGCATTTCAAACCAGATATGGATACTTATGTAATACCCGAGCCTCACACTACTCACTAGGCCAATATAATTCATGCATTACATACAGGTTATGTGTTATTTGCATAATCTTATTATTTTATGCGCCATGACTAGTTCTTTAATTTTGGAACTCACATATGGTGTTAGTTGTCGGATTACTATATTAAATGGATTTAAAAAAAAAGAGTATTTATTGGTTGAACTATTAGATGCTAGCTATTAAGTTACACGTGGTAACTATTCAAAGAATTACAAGATTACACGTGGTAAATTAGGGATGAAAAGTTGCAACAATGTGCATAGTGGAATACCTAAAATGTGAACAAAGTGATTGAACGGATTAATATAATATATGATCGAGAACCTGATAGTAAGATGATATAGATTAATAGTTTTATTAAAATAATAATAATAATAATACAATAATGACATATAGTATATATTTTACACAATAATGTAAATTGATATATACCACGAAATGTTCCCCAAACATATATGTATTCAGGTAGCTAATAGATAACTACTAAGTTAACTTACATATATATGCATAAACTAATTAATATATATATATATATATATATATACATAAATATGGGGAGCTTGATATTGCTTACATCAGAGATTGATACAAATTGAATTAACATAGTTAAATTAAAGGATCAATGTGTAACTTAATACAACACAGTGACACATCACCACCAACTCACTACCTTAATCAAAGAATGGATAAGCAACACTAAATTAGCCTTATTTATCATTTGTCTTCAACTACACAAATACAAAACATATCTGTTCGATAACTTAAGAAATAAGGAGATAAGGAACTCGGCGCGAAGAGAGGAAAACAGAGAGAGGCATTGGAGATTGGAGAACAAAGGAACAAATCTTGGTAAATCTTTTAAATCATTGAATTGATTTCACCTCTTTTAGAAGATAAGTGATTTATTGGGGTATTAAGGTATCTTGTACCAAGGACCGAGGCATAGATGGATTAGTTTTAACTAATTAAAATGACATTTTTGAAATATATGGCTCTATAGACCATTGTCTACCTTGTTAGAATTATCCATTTTCTATACATGAGTTAAGCACATAAGGTTTTTGAGATTTATTCAGGATTTTGGCTAAATTATAAAGATAGCTTTTAGTTGTTGATTAGGAATTAACCCTATAACTTTTATCTCCAATTTTGGAAAAAAAAAAAGAAACGAAACAAATATATATATATATACATGTATAGAATAAAGGAAATGAAAGCATAAGCTGGTTGTAGTTATAAGTAGAATATATATATATATATATATATATACACACACAATGTGGGATGGCAACTGAATAGTAAAATTTAGCATTACTTTCATAGGAATTATGTGAAGTTAATGGAAATAGCTATACCTAACATTTTGAGATGTAATATAATGAAATTAGTGTATTCTCGGTTTGTAAGTTAATGTTAACACTTCAGGTTCTTTGTGAGGGTTGATATGGTAAAAATTTGTTAAATAAACAAATATTAATTAATATATTGCATCCTTACAGATTGCTCATGCATAAGGTTGGGGAGGAAATACAATAAGCTTACTTCCAATAGCATACCCAAAAGTGAAAGGTAAGTAAAAATCCATCTGCAACTGTAATGCATGAACATATTATTGTTTGAATTGATTTTATTATATGTGACTGTGGTATCTTGTTGAATATGCGTGGATATTATATGTTGCATAATTGGCTTGTATGATGTTGCAATATGGTGCTTGGTGAGCCATTGAACATGTCATCCACAGCATTTGCATGTGCATGCATATTACAAGAGGATGTTTGCATGCACGAAAATATTTTCTGGAAGAAAATGGTTGTTTGCTGACCACTGCTAGTGCACCGAGTCATGCTGGGCATGCTTATGATATATGTTAGGTATAGCAAGTGGGATACTTCCTCGTGAACACAGGGCTAGATAGAAGATGGGTTCTTGGTGGGTCACAGGAGGATGGTCCATTTGTGAGTACCTATATGTGGCCCTGCGGGGTGGGATACTTCTTGGCGAACACAAGGGACGCAGAATTGCTGGTTTTAGGGACCATTTTTTTAGGGTGGGCCACGGGAGGATGGTCCACACGTAGATCCATACTGATATTATTGGTCGTTTGATTATTGATGTGTGCAAAGCTCTTTTCCGGTGCATAGTAGTTGGGCCAGGGGCCCAAATGAAAGAGAATGATTTGAGAAAAGTATTTTGAATTCATGGATTTTACATGTTGGAATTACATGTTGGAAAAGCATCACTATTCCTTGGACATGCATGATTTTTACTTGCTGAGCTTTAGCTCATGTAGTTCATGCATTGCAGGTGAGCATGACAATACCTTCGAGCATGTTTTAGCTTTCTGCGGGCAATGTTTTCAAAACTTCACGGGTTTTGAGGATCATGGATATGGATGGCGACCTGTCGGGCATGTTTTTGGGTTCATGTTGATTTTGCTTCTATTGTGTTTATGAAGGAACTCGTACTATTTATATCTTTTTAAGTTGTGTTGTAAAAATATGTAAATAGCGTGCTGACTTGAGTTTTGGGTTTGTATATCTGGTCATCGTGTTTACGTACAAATAGGGTTGACTGGCCTTTTGCCTCTAAATGGTAAAATCTCTGTTTCAGTGTATAGGGTTTGTTTCGTTGATCGTCTATTATTAAATATAAACACAGGAAAAGAAAAAAAATTACACGTTTTAAAAAGGCTTTGTGGTCGAGTTGTGCTATTTATTATTTTCTAATAGTAGCAATAGGGGTGGGCGTCACAGAGTGATATCAGAGCCCAACTACAGGTTCTGTAGACTATCCATGTACATGAACTCAAAACTTGTGGCGCACATCCATGCCAATAAGTTTTACTTTATTGTTTGGTGCATTTTATGTTTCATGAAAATATATTGGCCATGTGTTATTAGATTTCTCTTAGATAGTGTTTCACCTATTGTGAGAACTACAGGTGAGAGTAGTGGTGAGGATGGAAACCGAGGAGGGGAGATTCCTATCCTAATTAGTGAACGAGATAATGTCGTTAATAGATTTACAAAACTCATCCAGCGACAATCTGAACAAATACAACAACTCATTCATTAAAGGTATATAGCTTGAGAACAAAGAACGGAGATGAAAAGACCACGCCAAAGGATAGATCAAGACGAGATAGTGAGGGAAAGGTTCTAAAAGATAAATCCACCAATCTTTGACGATGCAACAGATCCCACAACAGCTGAAGATTAGTTGCAAACTCTAGAGAATATATTCCAGTACAACAGTGTTCCAAAAGAAGAGAGTTTTTTTCAAGTTCGACGGCAGCATAAATCCAACTTTCAACAACGTCAAGGATAACAACAATAGGAACAAGTTAAGCGTCAAAGAGCTGATCAAAGTAAGGCATCTATAACACTACTATTTTTTTCCTTGGTGCAAGACTTTACATACCAGGAGTTGCACGATAGATACCAGGAGATGGTTTAAGTGGGGGATATTGGGACATTTTGCTAACGTGTACCTAAATTGTCCAAATCCTATAGGATAACATGTACTAGCCAGAGCATTTACTATCACCAGATTTTGGCTAAATTATAAAGACAAACCCATCAGTGGTTATTGGTAAACCTCTTAGCTTTGACACCCCAACATTCGTATTATTTGATTCGGGAGCGACACATTCAGTTGCATCCATTGAGTTTGTGAGGAGACTGGGTAGCACACCTGATGTAGCTAAAGTGGGTTACAATGTAACAATTCCCTCAGGGGATTTTAAACAGACTAATCAAGTTTTGAGAGCTTGTTCTATTCCAATCAAAAATAGAGAACTTTATGTCGATTTACCTATGTTAGCTATGAACGACTATGATTCCATTTTGTGTATGAATTGGTTGTCTAAGTATAGTGCTGTAAATGATTGTTAGATAAAAACAATAACATTTCAACCCCTAGGAGATGATCAATTTACTTCCAATAGCATACCCAAAAGTGGAATCACAATCCGCATAAAATTTCCAATAATATTAGCACTAAAGACACAATGTTTACTAGACGCTAGCCGTGAAGGATACCTAGTAAGTGTCATGAGCATCGATGAACAACAACAACCAACCCTTAATGAAGTTCCAATAGTACGAGAATATCCCGATGTATTTCCAGATGATCTTCCCGGATTACCACCCGACCATGAGATCGAGTTTGTTATTGACTTACTTCCGAGAATGCCTCCAATCTCTAAAGATCCATACCGCATGGCTCCATTGGAACTAAAAGAACTAAAGACACAATTGCAGGAGTTGCTAGATAAAGGCTTCATTAGACTTAGCTTTTCGCGCATAGGGTGCGTCAGTCCTGTTCGTGCGGAAGAAGGATGGTACGATGATAATTGTGTATCAACCATCGACAATTTAACAAAGTTATAATTAAGAATTAATACTCGCTACCTCAAATTGATGATTTTTTCGATCAACTTCAAGGTGCAGCAGTATTTTCGAAGATTGACTTGCGATCCGGGTACCATCAGCTGAAAATAAAAGAAGATGATATACCCAAGAAAGCTTTCAGCACAAGGTAGGGACACTATGAATTCCTGGCGATGCCGTTCACGTTAAAGAACGCCCCAGCCACTTTCATGGACTTGATGAATCGAGTATTTAAAATTTTCTAGATAAATTCGTTATTATCTTTATCGATGGATCTACTCTAGAACGAAAGAGGAGCATGCTGAACACTTGAGAATGGTATTAGAGGTCCTGAAAGCAAAGCAATTATATGTTAAATTCAATAAATGTGAATTTTGGTTAGATCGAGTAGTATTCTTGGGACATGTTGTGTCCGGAGTAGGAATCTCGGTTGATCCAAGTAAAGTAGAAGCCATCAACAATTGGCCACAACCTACAAATCCTTCAGAAGTACGTAGTTTTCTGGGTTTAGCTGGCTATTATTGTTGATTTGCGGAAGGATATTCGAAGATTTCTTCGCCTTTAACACAATTGACCAGAAAAAGTGTCCCATTCAAATGGACAGAAGCATGCGAAGAAAGCTTTCAAGAACTGAAGAAGAGATTGACTTCAGCACCAATTCTATCAATCTCATCCGGTACTAGAGGTTTCGTAGTTTATAGTGGCGCTTCGAAGAATGGCCTAAGGTGTGTATTGATGCAAAACGGTAAGGTGATTGCATATGCGTCTAGACAATTGAAGGACTATGAAAAAAACTACCCAACGCATGATTTAGAGCTTGTTGCAGTGGTATTTGCGCTTAAATATGGAGGCATTACCTGTACGGGGAATGATGTGAGATCTACACAGATCACAAGAGTTTAAAGTACTTCTTCACACAAAAAGAACTAAATATGCGACAACGTCGATGCTTGTAATTAGTGAAGTACTACGATTGTGTGATCAAATATCATCCTGGTAAAGCCAATGTTATAGCAGATGCGTTGAGCCGAAAATCAATACAAAGCAATGCAATTACGATTCGCATTTGGAAACCATTTAATGGATCTTGAGAAAATGAACGTAGAGATTGTATCATTAGGGTTTGTTGAAGCTAAGTTAGCGGTTCTAACACTCCGACCGACGCTATTGAGTTTGATCGAATTCAACAGAACAACAGGGTGATGATTACTATAACAATTCCCTCGGTATTTCAAAGTGAAGAAGATATTGCCTTGGAAGTATCTTGATTTTAAAATATCTTGTGAGAGGAGTACTACGATTTAAAGAATGATTATAAACCAATAACATTTCAATCTCAAGAGAACGTTCTAGCAGAAGCGCATTCAACGCCATATTCTATACATCCAGGAGCTACTAAAATGTACAGAGATTTGAAGATACATTACTGGTAGCCAGGCATGAAAAGGGATATCGCCCAATACGTGGAACAATGTTTAACACGTCAACAAATAAAGGCAGAACACAAAAGGCCAGCTGGAACATTTCAACCTCTACCTATTCCAGAATGGAAATATGTTGCAAACCCATCTCACATTTTGACAAACGAGCCGATAGAGTTGAAAACGGATTTGTGCTACGAAGAGATACCTGTGAAGATATTATTACGAGAAGTAAAGAAACTCAGTGAATAAGGAGATCCCTTTAGTTAAAGTACTTTGGAGGAATCAATCTATAGAGGAAGCTACGTGGGAAAGCGAAGACGAAATGAGAGATAAGTATCCAGACCTATTTAGGTAAGTAAAATTTCGAGGACGAAATTTCAATAAGGAGGGGAGGATGTAATACCCGATCCTCACACTACTCACTAGGCCAATATAATTCATGCATTACATGCAGGTTATGTGTTATTTGCATAATCTTATTATTTTATGCGGCATGACTAGTTCTTTAAATTTGGGACTCAATATGGTGTTAGTTGTCGGATTACTAATTTAAATGGATTTAAAAAAAAGGGTATTTATTGGTTGGACTATTAGATGCTAGATATTAAGTTACACGTGGTAGCTATTCAAAAATTACAAGATTACACGTGGTAAATTAGGGATGAAAAGTGGCAACAATTTGCGTAGTGGAATACCTAAAATGTGAACAAATTGATTGAACGGATTAATATAATATATGATCGAAAACCTGATAGTAAGATGGTATAGATTAATAGTTTTATTAAAATAATAATAAATAATAATATTAATACAATAATGACATATAGTATATATTTTACACAATAATGTAAATTGATATATACCACGAAATGTACCCCAAACATATATGTATTCAGGTAGCTAATAGATAACTACTAAGTTAACTTACATATATATATATATATATATATATATATATATCCATAAACTAATTAATATATATATATATATATATATATATATAGATTGGTTCAAATGAGACCAATCCCTTTAGGTTAGTCCATAAGAACACTTATGGACTCTTGATTTAAAATTTTGGATGGTGTAGATCATTTTAGTTAATTTAGGCACATAAGGGTATAATTGTACTTTTATATTTAATTAGTTATGTTAATTGGAAAGTTATTAGCTATTTTTAAGGAAACATAATCATACCTTTTCGATTACCTACGATTTTTAGGGAGGAAAAATCATCAACTTCAAGTATTTTTTTCAAAATTGATACTTATTTCCGCCATATTTGTGAACAACAAATAAAGCGCGAGAACACGTTTTATTGTATACTTAGTTCAAATGGACTTGTATACTTAGTCATGTTTTATTGTATATTTAGTTCAAAGTGGATTTGTATACTTGGTTCGAGTGGAATCGTATTCTTAGTTATATAAGTAGTTTAGTAAGTAGTTTAGTAAATTTGTATACCTAGTTAAAGTGGTTTTGTATACTTAGTTCAATGGAATTGTATACTTAGTTATATAAGTAATTCGAAATGTAATTGTATACTTAGTTAAATATTTCGTATACTTAGTATTATTTTAATGTATAGTTAGTTCAATGTAATTGTATACTTAGTTAAATATTTTCATGCATATACTTAGTAAAGTTTTAATGTTATTAGTTTAGTGTAATTGTATACTTAGTTAATTGTTTATGTATACTTAGTAATGTTTTAATGTATAGTTAGTTTAGTGTAATTGTATACTTTTTATTAATTGTTGCACGACTTTGTTGTCATATTTTAATAAATTACAAGATTCGAATGGGAAGAGAGAGAAAGGAAAGGTGAATCGCTTGATTATGGGGACATGATCAATACAAAATCAAAACCCTAATTTTTAGGAATATAGATTAATAGTTTTTAATTTTCCCGGATTCCTATTTTATCCCTAATTTAATATACTTATGAAATGTTGTATATATTGTAATATATCTTGGCCATTGATTTACTATTTGGATGGTGTAGATTTAGTCTTTCAGGACTAACTAATAGTGTGGTCTCACTAAGTTATTCCTCCTATATATATATATATATATATATATATATATATATAAAATATGGGGACCTTGATATTGCTTACATCAGAGATTGATACAAATTGAATTAACATAGTTAAATTAAAGGATCAATGTGTAACTTAATACAACACAGTAACACATCACCACCAACTCACCGCCTTAATCAAAGAATGGATAAGCAACACTAAATTAGCCTTATTTATCATTTGTCTTCAACTACACAAATACAATAACTTAAGAAATAAGGAGATAAGGAACTCGGCGCGAAGAGAGAAAAACAGAGAGAGGCATTGGAGATTGGAGTACAAAGGAACAAATCTTGGTAAATCTTTTAAATCATTGAATTGATTTCACCTCTTTTAGAAGATAAGTGATTTATTGGGGTATTAAGGTATCTTGTACCAAGGACCGAGGCATAGATGGATTAGTTTTAACTAATTGAAATGACATATTTAAAATATATGGCTCTATAGACCATTGTCTACCTTGTTAGAATTATCCATTTTCTATACATGAGTTAAACACCTAAGATTTTCGAGATTTATTCAGGATTTTGGCTAAATTATAAAGATAGCTTTTAGTTGTTGATTAGGAATTAACCCTATAACTTTTATCTCCAATTTTGAAAAAAAAAAAAAAAAAAATAAATATATTTATATATTTATATATATATATATGTATAGAATAAAGGAAATGAAAGCATAAGCTGGTTGTAGTTATAAGTAGAATATATATATATACACACACAATGTGGGATCGCAGCTGAATAGTAAAATTTAGCATTACTTTCATAGGAATTATGTGAAGTTAATGGAAATAGCTATACCTAACATTTTGAGATGTAATATAATGAAATTAGTGTATTCTCGGTTTGTAAGTTAATGTTAACACTTCAGGTTCTTTGTGAGGGTTGATATGGTAAAAATTTGTTAAATAAATAAATTTTAATTAATATATTGCATCCTTACAGATTGCTCATGCATAAGGTTAGGGAGAAAATACAATAAGCTTACTTCCAATAGCATACCCAAAAGTGAAAGGTAAGTAAAAATCCATCTGCAACTGTAATGCATGAACATAGTATTGTTTGAATTGATTGTATTATATGTGATTGTGGTATCTTGTTGAATATGCGTGGATATTATATGTTGCATAATTGGCTTGTATGATGTTGCAATATGGTGTTTGGTGAGCCATTGAACATGTCATTCACAACATTTGCATGTGCATGCATATTACAAGAGGATGTTCGCATGCACGATAATATTTTCTGGAAGAAAATGGATGTTTGCTGACCACTGCTAGTGCACCGAGGCATGCTGGGCATGCTTATGATATATGTTAGTTATATCAAGTGGGATACTTCCTGGTGAACACAGGGCTAGATAGGAGATGAGCTCTTGGTGGGTCACAGGAGGATGGTCCATTTGTGAGTATCTATGTTTGGCCTGCGGGGTGGGATACTTCTTGGCGGACACAAGGGTCGCAAGTAGGGGACCCTTGGCTGGGCCGCGGGAGGATGGTCCACACGTAGATCCATACTGATATTATTGGCCGTTTGATTATTGTTGTGTGCAGAGCTCTTTTCCGATGCATAGTAGTTGGGTCAGGGGCCCAAATAAAGAAAATGATTTGAGAAAAGTATTTTGAATTAATGGATTTTACATGTTGGCATTACATGTTGGAAAAGCATCACTATTCCTTGGACATGCATGATTTTATTTGCTGAGCTTTAGCTCATGTAGTTCATGCATTGCAGGTGAGCATGAAAATATCTTTTTATGGTGTGTTGTAAAAATATGTAAATAGCGTGCTGGCTTGAGTTTTGGGTTTGTATATCTGATCATCGTGTTTACGTACAAATAGGGTTGACTGGCCTTTTGCCTCTAAATGGTAAAATCTCTGTTTCAGTGTATAGGGTTTGTTTCGTTGATCGTCTGTTATTAAATTTAAACACAGGAAAAGGAAAAAAATTACACGTTTTAAAAAAGCTTTGTGGTCGAGTTGTGCCATTTATTATTTTCTAATAGTAGCAATAGGGGTGGGCATCACACACTATGAGTTTGTAGTGATGCCTTTCGGTCTGACGAACGCGCCAGCAGCATTTATGGATCTGATGCATCGAGTCTTTTGACCCAATTTGGATCACTTAGTAGTGATATTCATCGACATACTCGTATACTCTAAGTCTAGAGAAGAGCATGAACATCATTTGAAAATCGTTTTAGAGACACTACGAGAACATAAGCTATATGCCAAGTTCAGCAAGTGTGAATTTTAGCTTAGTGAAGTATCATTCTTGTGACACATAGTATCCGGCAATGGGATCACAGTAGATCTATCGAAGGTACAAACAGTGGTTGAATGGAAACAACCCGAGTCGAATGAGAGATCGAAGTTTCTTAGACTTTGGATGGATATTATCGAAGATTTATCAAGGATTTCTCCAAGATAGTTGGTCCACTCACTCGACTAACCCAAAAGCAAGTCACGTTTGAGTGGAATGACAAGTGCGAGGCTAGTTTCCAAGAACTGAAGAAACGACTTACTATAGCTCCAGTCTTAGCCCTTCCGAGGGGAACAAAAACTTTGTCGTCTACAAATGATGCATCAAAGGAAGGACTAGGAGCAAGTGCTCATGCGGGAAGGAAAGGTCATTGCTTATGAGTCACGAAAGCTCAAGCCGTATGAGTCCAATTACCCGACGCACGACTTGGAATTGGCAACGATAGTATTCGCGTTAAAGAAATGGAGGCATTATCTCAACGGAGCAACATTCACGGTTTTCACAGATCACAAGAGTCTAAAGTATCTATTCTCTCAGAAAGACTTCAATCTGAGGCAATGGAGATGGATGGAATTAATTGAGGATTATCACTTTGATATTCAATACCATCCCGGGAAAGCTAATGTAGTAGCTGACGCCTTGAGCAGAAAGGCGAGTTTAGCCAGACTAATGATTCGAGAGTGGAAATCATTAGAAGAGCTGAGCAATTGGAACCCGACGAGAACCAATACTCAGATTTCATGTGCTAACATTTCGGTTAAACCTGATCTGCTGAAAGAGATCAAGGAAGCACAGGAGATAGATGTGCATCTTCAAAAGCTAAAAATGAAGATACTTAACGGAGAGAGATCAGAATTCTCGGTACCCAAAGATGGGATTATTAGATTCCGAAATCAAGTTTGTGTATCGAATGTCGAGCAGACAGAAATAGAATCCTAGTAGAGCACACCGCTCGAAGTACACTATACATCTTGGAGGAAACAAGATGTATAAGGACTTGAAATGGAATTATTGGTGGGTAAACATGAAGAACCAGGTAGCGGAGTTAGTTGCGAGATGTTTGACTTGTCAACGAGTAAAAGCAGAACACCAACAACCATCTGGTTTACTACAGTCATTGAGAATTCCCGAGTGGAAATAGGAACACATAACGATCGACTTCGTGATGTATCTACCGAGGACTAGAGGAGTCCATGATGCTATATGGGTAGTCGTAGACCGACTCACGAAATCGGCACACTTTTTACACCTCAAGAAAACTGATAGCTTGCAGAAACCCGCGCAGATTTATATATGTGAAATCATTCGACTGCATGGAGTGCCAGTCGACATAGCATCAGACAGAGATCCGAGGTTTGTTTCCAAATTTTGGAAGTGCTTGCACGAGGAATTGGGTACCTCGCTAAGTTTCAGCACAACAGCACACCCACAGACTGATGGACAGTCTGAGCGAACGATTCAAACCCTGGAAGATATGCTGCGAGCCTGCACATTGGATTTCTAAGGAAGTTGGGATTTGCCCTTATCGTTGGCCGAGTTCGCATGTAATAACAGCTATCAGGCCACGATTGGAATGGCACCCTACGAGGCACTCTATGGACGAAAGTGTAAATCCCCACTACACTGGGAGATTGATGACCAATGGACTCCAAAAGGGAAATGAAAGTCGCCCTCGATTCCAAAGGTTGACCTAGTTCAGGAGGCCATGGAGAAGGTCAAGCTGATCAAGGAACGGATCCACACAACTCAGAACCGCCAAAAGAGTTACACGGACAAGAGGAGAAAAGATTTGGAAATTGAAGTCGGAGATGAAGTATTTCTCAGACTCTCGCCACGGAAGAGATTGATCAATCCGAAGAAAGGAGACAAGTTGAGTCCGAGACATGTTGGACCTTTGCAGAAGATCGGGAAATTAGCCTACTAACTCAAGTTACTAGCACAGCATGCGGGAATGCACGATGTATTCCACGTCTCGAGATTGATGAAGTATCGACCAGATCCCGAGCATATCATCATTCATCATACTCCACCTCTGATGAAGAACTTATCCTACAATAAGAAACCGATTAGGATCATTGATCGGCAGATAAGTCAACTATGGAAGAGAGAGATCCTGATGGCTAAAGTGGTGTGGTAGAACCACGACCGAGATGAAGACACAGCGTGGGAGATGGAAGAAGGCATGAGGAATCAATATCCAGAGCTATACTTAATTCTTTAACAAACTGTTTTTGTCCCAATATACCACTGACCTTAGTGACATTTTAAAACTAGAATCGCATTTAAAATCCCTTCCGGTTTGCGAGTTCAGATTATTTCAAACTTAAGGCCCGAAATGATAATTTTAACAAATTTGGGGCCAATGTGAGATTTTTATAAAAACTCGACCTCAACACTTTAAAAACCTGAATCTATGAACAATTTAGAGAATTTAGGAACTGGCCTCATAATTTTTCAAGGTCGGGACATTTACTTATTCAATTTTTAACGCCAAAAATATTAGTTTTTACAAAACGTGGCTAATTGTAAATTTTCTTTTTAACATGGACCTAACTCAAATTATTTTCTTTTAAAAACAGCCCTGGACCCTCTGACTTATACTGATTATTTAAAATATTTTAATTTCTTAAAAGTTCCTTGACTTATCGAATCGTCTTGACTGATTAATACGCGATTATGGGGCGAATTCCTCGTCTTGCGGTTCCGAATCTATAACGGGACCTATTGTAAGTCCAAGTGGCTACAATAATCTAGAGGGGGTGAATAGATTATCTCCATCTTTTCGATTTACCCTCTTTTTCAAACCGAAAGCTCAAAGACAATAATTAAGGTGCGGAATGTAAACAACACACGTCGATTTATAGAGGTTCAACCCACCTAGGGCCTAATCCTCTACCACCCCAGTATATCCGGGATGGATTTCAAAAAGAAAAAAGATTTTATTAATTACCAAAATTAATACAACACCAACTTACAACACCTTGAAGAGCACCACACTTTTCTTCAACACCACCTTTGAGATTACCACAATCTCTCTTGAAGATTACCACAATCTCCAACGGCACCTTGTGAAGATTACCACAATCTTCAACCTTGAAGAATACCAAATTCTTCAACACCTCAACAAGAAGATTACCACAATCTTCTCACACCTAACACCTAGATCACCCAAGTGTGTTCTTACCACAAGAACACTCACAAGGATATCTTGTGTTGAATGATTACCAAAAAAATCCAAGATTACAACTCGATAATGAATTATACAATTGAGTGCAAGTGTAATCAAGAATAGCCTAGACCTCAAGGATGTGAAAGTGATAAGCTAGGCAAATTACAACAAGAATAATAACAATGAAAGACCAAGTGTTTGCTTGAGTATATCTTGTTGTGTTGTGTTGTTCTCTCTAATTGTTGTGCTTCAAATCTTCCTCTATTTATAGGAGATGATTGATACTTGATAGGCTCCTCTTGGAATCTGATGTCTACAAAAAAATTGCAATTAAAATCAAGATTATAGCTGTTGGAAATCAATCCCACAATTTAGGGAAAAGTCTTCCGCTTGCACAACGGTTAGAATTTTGCTGTCAAACCATAGGGCGACCGGTCGCGCACAAATAGACGTTTGAAAATAAGAACACATTTTTACAAAGGGCGACCGGTCGACGGGGGGTCCGACCGGTCACCCTAGGGTCCAACCGGTTGCCCTCTTCAATAAATCGAAACAGAGAAGTTTGCAAATTTGAACCAACCTTCAGGTATAGGGCGACCGGTCGGCGTCACCGGTCACCCTCACCATTTTCTGCAAACATGAAGTTTTCTATTTTGCACAACTTTCAGGTACGGGTTGCCCTATACGGCGACCGGATGACCTCAAAACAAAAGTGTTGTCCAATTTTATATCGAAAATAAACTTCAAGAAATACTCCAAAAAATAGTGAAAACATTTTAGACCGATCGGGAGTATTTTAGACAACATTTGGAAACATAGTTTGGATGTAAAAACCCATTGATACAAAATCATTAAATGTGTTGTCCAAAATAAAACTTGAAGAAATAATACTCCTAAAATATTAAAACCATTTTAAATCATTTAGGAGTATTTGGACAACCTTTAAAACCATTGTTTTGGTATAAAAACAAAATCATCAAAATCATGATAAAACTATTTATCAAACAATCTCCCCCTTTTTTGATGATTACAAACCAAAACAATTTTAACGAGGTCGATTTTGAAAACAAAACAATTTTACCGGTTAAAAGGAACTATCTGTTGTGAGCGACAACATTCCACGCAATATAATCACAAGGATGGGAGTAAAGATATTCGAACACATATAGCAAAAGCTCCCTCTATCAAAATGCACAACAAGAATAATGTAAAAGCAATCAACCGCAAGCTAAAAGCTTAGCTTTTACATATTGATCTTAAGTTCAAGAGCTTATAAGCTCCCCCTGTCAACAAAACATCATTAGACAAGTATATGAGTCCATCATACAATAATTGGACTAAGTATAATGCACAACTTATGACTTTAGGAAGTCATAGCTTATAGCTTCTTTTGTTTAGCTTAACTTAGCTTTTATGAGCTAATGAGCTTATAACCTGTTTCTCTCCCTTTGGAATCATCAAAAAGAATGTTAGCACGATAAAAACTTCATATAATCATATCAAAGTGCGCAACTAAACCGATGTATCGAGCTATTTGAACAATGAAGCTTATAGGCCAAATGGGAGGGAAGAGTCGAATCATACGACTTGTAGAAGCTTATGAAAGATCATTTGATAAGCAAAACATGATCTCTATAAATATATAAGACTTTTGAAATCGAGAGAATCATGTAGGTGATGAATTTTTCATTGAAATATTTTATCGAACACTTGGCGGGCGTCAAAATTAGAAAGACATATATATAGCCCTTGTAAATGTAATCAAGCCAAGTTTTTTTATCACCAAATGCAATTTAACAAATATCATTCATCAACAATCAATAAGCTCATCACAAACATATATAATTTGCATCAAGAAACATACATTAAACCAAGTTCTCAAGGGTTCAACCCAATTGAGCTAAAGAGAGTGAAATTCTTACCATTCGATCGGTAAAGATGAGCAATGATGATGATAGTCGAGCTAGATAATCCCCAAAATATATAATTTATGCAACAAAACTCATTTGGAGTGAATTGTGTGTGCAAATGACAAAGGGGACGAAGAAAGGAAGAAAAATGCCAAAATGCCAAGTCTGGAAACAGAAAGCATTTTATTTGAAAAATCAGCAGGGGCGACCGGTTGGAGGGTTGGGCGACCGGTCGGAGGGTAGGGCGACCGGTCGGCCTCAGCTTCTTCAGCCCACTGCTTCTTTCTATTTTGAAAATTCCGAAGTTTGATCCAAAAATCCGATTTTTTGCCCTTAAATTTTAAAAACGTGCAAAATACAAACGTAGACCTTATTCAATATACATTATGTCTTAATCAAGCTTGAAATTAGATAAAAAGACTCGGCGGTTGACGATTAAAAAGTCCGCGAGTTATTCTTGAAATGGAATTAAACTCATCTCAAGTTTTTTTTTGTTAAAATCGCAATCCCTTAAAAAATATATCGAATCTCAATATTTTTAGTTCGATTATGATGAACCAATATTTTGAGAAATTGCAAACACCGAACTTGTTATCCCGGAAAAATAAGAACGTTTAAATACTTTGGATACAACAAGTCATAAGAAGAAGTGCCTTCAAATATTTGAAAATTTCTTTTAACGTCACTTTAATGAGATTCGTTGGGATAGTTTTTGAAGTCGAGCATATAGACATAAGGCATATAAAATATCGAGTCTATAGGAATAATACAAGAAAACATACCTCAAATTTGTTTGTCGGCCGATATGCCTTTCTCAACCTTTGTCAATTTTCTCATTTGTAACCATATAGGTTGAAATGGTTCTTTCATTTTTATTTTTTTTAATGTCTCATTTCTTCTTTTCTATACTTTGAGTGTGGAATATAACCACCTTCTTGGTATTGTTGAATTTGAATTCCAATGAAGAGATTGAGCTTTCCTCATCATTATCATCTTAGATTTATCTTGCATTGACTTAGAAAAATATCTTGCACAAAATATTCATTAGTAGCACCAAAAATATTATCAACATAAATTTGCACAGGTAAACAATCTTGCCCTTTTTCAAAAACAAAGAGTTGTATCAACTTTACCTCTTGTAAAAACATTTAGCAAAAATAGCTAAGTCTATCATAACATACATGGGGTACTTGTTTTAAACCACACCTGGCCTTTTATAAAAATCATTTGGCCTAGAAAAATTTTAAACCCCGAGGTTATTTTACATAGACTTCTTCTTGAATAAAACCATTGAGAAAATTGGATTTAACATCCATTTGGTAAAGCTTGAAATTTTCTTAAAACAAGAATGGGCAAATAAAATGCAAATAGCTACTAAATGTGCTATGAGTGCAAATGTTACATCAAAATCAATTACCTTCTTCTTGAAAATACCTTCGAGCTACTAACCTCGCCTTAGTTCGACCAATGTTGCCTTGGTCATTGATTTTGTTCCGGAATACCCTTTTTGTCTTCTTCATCACTATCATCATAGGGCATCCAATTGATCTAAGGTGTTCATAATAAAACATTTACATCCAAATATTTTGAGGTAACTAATATTTGGAGTACTTCATTTCTCATCTACACAACTTAACAAACTCATTAATGGCATCGCTTATATAAGCAAGAAAAAATAGCCCAAGTGTAAAAACATGCCTCAATCATCAATCACAAAATATCTTGCATAAGAGCATAGTAGAAATAGACACTATATATATAGACCATGAAGCAAGAAACACATACTATGCATTTAGAAGATCATCAAGAGTCTAATAAATCATGCAAGTTCAAATAAGCTTAAGAGAGCTACAAAGGTCTCTTTTGAAATTTGAAAATCCGATAGCATATAGTTGAGACCTCATTTAAAAGAAGTATTTGAACAAAAGTTGACAAAGCAAATATGTGCAATCAAATATCGAATAGTGCCTTTCAAAAAATCTAAAAATCCTCTTAATGGCACTTGTATGAAATACTATGAAAAACAAGCACATAGGCACATGGCAATACATATATCGAGTCTATAAGAGTAAGAATAACACAAGTAAACGTACCTCGATAATTTATGCCTTTCTTGACAAGTAATGACATAAATGGTCATTTGTGAAAATATGTAAATCCTACACAATTCTTAAAACAAATCTAGCACAAGTCATAATGATAAAAGTGTAGGCTAAGAGATATCACAAGTAAGCCCATGCCATAAAAATCCATAAGAGATGATAATAAACTTTAGTCTACAAAAATGCAACAGAGTTTTAAAAACAACATGTAAGGTCTCCTTTTTCAAAAGGTTTTAAAAATACAAATAAGTTTTGAAGACCTTAATTTAAAATTAAATACATGAAAACTCATTTTGCAATTAAGACACAAATAAAAATATGCATAGAAATAAAATAAAATGCATATTTAAATGGGGAGATACGGTTTACCAATTACGCCATTTCCATGAGTTGTGTCTTTCCCATTGTTGATGATATCTTCCCCTTGAGAAGTCACTTTGTTGATGATGCCTTCTTTGATTACTCCATTTCCAAGGTTTGTTACCTTCCCATTGTTGATGGTCTCTTCTTCTTTGAAAATCATCTTGTTGATGATGTCTTTGCCATTTCAAGGATTGTGTTTTCCCATTTTTGATTATATCCTCTTCTTGGAAATTGGCTTTGTTGAAAATGTTTTCTCCTTTGATCAAATGAATTGGTCATTTGATGTCTTCTTGGCGGTATGAATTTTCTCCGATTATTATTTCGCCGGGTACCTAATAAAACATTATTTTGTGGTACCCTCAAGTACTTGGGTCTTTTAGGATTAGCTTTGAGACTTTTAGGTCTCCAACAATAATTAGAGCTATTTCTAGCCCGACAAGTATTTACCGTATGACCCTTTTTACCGCAATAAAAGCAAGTAATAATTCTAGTAGCATAATGACCAACATGCTTAGAGACTTGATTCTTTTTCATATGATTGACAACAATAAACTTATGATCAAGTTCTAGTTTCAAATTATCACAACAATCAACAATTTCATCGGTACTCAAGTTGGATTTAGATAAATCCTTTTTCATGCAATTAATATCCTCAACAAGAGTACTATTTTCTTTTTCAAGGTTTCTAACCTTGTCAAGTGTGGTGGTGTGAGCACATGATAGTGATTCATAGGAAGTAAATAAATTATCCTTTTCATTTTTCAAAACATTGAATTCCTTTTTCAAGTTTTTGTATTTAACAAGTAAGTCTTGGAATTCATTTTTAAGTTCATCAAAATCATTTTGCAAATCACTATAATCATTTTGTATAACAACATCATAGGACATAGAGGGTTTAAGACATACCTCGTTTTCTTCTTCGATGCCCATGAGGCATTGTTCAACTTCTTCATCATGGGAGGTTGTAGAAGGCTCATCCCATGTTGTTGGATTTGATGTTGTATCCATTTGTGAAGTAGATGCTTTTGAGTTGCTCCTTTCATTTGCATATACTTCATAGATGGCTTCTAATTTTTGCCATACTTCATGTGCCGATCAAATATCTACAACATGATCAAATTCCAAAGTAGTAAGTGAACAATACAAAATATTAAGAGCTTTACCATTTAAGGAGATGGTTCTCTTCTCTTCATCATTGAGCTCTTTGAAGACTTTAGAGGTGTGTGGTGTATTCTTCGTCGGAATGGATTCTCCATTGATGACGGTGTTCCAAATATCGAACCCGCAACTTTGTAAATAGCATTCCATTATTTCTTTTCAAAATGTAAAATTTTTGGAATCAAATAGTGGTGGCTTGGTGGTGGAGGTGCCGGTAAGATGAGCTTCGTTTGTAGCCGACGATCGTTTCTCTTCACTCGCGATGTGAAACGAGCTTGCCAAAGAGTTTGGCTCTGATACCACTTGTAAGTCCAAGCGGCTACGATAATCTAGAGGGGGTGAATACATTATCTCCATCTTTTCGATTTTACCCTCTTTCTCAAACCGAAAGTCAAAGACAATAATTAAGGTGCGGAATGTAAACAACACACGTCGATTTATAGAGGTTCAACCCACCTAGGGCCTAATCCTCTACCACTCCAGTATATCCGGGATGGATTTCAAAAAGAAAAAAGATTTTATTAATTACCAAAATTAATACAACACCAACTTACAACACCTTGAAGAGCACCACACTCTTCTTCAACACCACCTTTGAGATTACCACAATCCCTCTTGAAGATTACCACAATCTCCAACGGCACCTTGTGAAGATTACCACAATCTTCAACCTTGAAGAATACCAAATTCTTCAACACCTCAACAAGAAGATTAACACAATCTTCTCACACCTAACACCTAGATCACCCAAGTGTGTTCTTACCACAAGAACACTCACAAGGATATCTTGTGTTGAATGATTACCAAAAAAATCCAAGATTACAACTCGATAATGAATTATACAATTGAGTGCAAGTGTAATCAAGAATAGCCTAGACCTCAAGGATGTGAAAGTGATAAGATAGGCAAATTACAACAAGAATAATAACAATGAAAGACCAAGTGTTTGCTTGAGTATATCTTGTTGTGTTGTGTTGTTCTCTCTAATTGTTGTGCTTCAAATATTCCTCTATTTATAGGAGATGATTGATACTTGATAGGCTCCTCTTGGAATCTGATATCTACAAAAAAAATTGCAATTAAAATCAAGATTATAGCTGTTAGAAATCAATCCCACAATTTAGGGAAAAGTTGTCTGCACGCACACGGTTAGAATTTTCTTTGTCAATCCATAGGGCAACCGTCGCGCACAAATAGACGTTTGAAAATAAGAACAAATTTTTACACAGGGCGACCGGTCGACGGGGGGTCCGACCGGTCACCCTAGGGTCCAACCGGTTGCCCTCTTCAAAAAATCGAAACAGAGAAGTTTGCAAATTTGAACCAACCTTCAGGTACCGGTCGCCCTATAGGTCGACCGGTCGACGTCACCGGTCGCCCTATAGGATGACCGGTCACCCTCACCATTTTCTCGCAAACATGAAGTTTTCTATTTTGCACAACTTTCGTGTACAAAGGTTGCCTATACGGCGACCGGTTGACCTCAAAACAAAAGTGTTGTCCAATTTTATATCGAAAATAAATTTCAAGAAATACTCCAAAAAATAGTGAAAACATTTTAGACTGATCGGGAGTATTTTAGACAACATTTGGAAACATAGTTTGGATGTAAAAACCCATTGATACAAAATCATTAAATGTGTTGTCCAAAATAAAACTTGAAGAAATACTCCGGAAAATACTAAAACCATTTTAAATCATTTAGGAGTATTTGGACCACCTTTAAAACCATTGTTTTGGTATAAAAACAAAATCATCAAAATCATGATAAAACCATTTATCAAACACCTATGTCCCACCTAACTCTTCAAGACATCGATGATTATGTATCCTCTCGATAATTATCTTTATCCAAACTACTCCACCAACACCTAAATGCCACACGCGAATTACGAAAAATTTTCCTGAACTGATTCCCTTAATCAATATACTCGACTGCCTGGTTGACATCCTGTACTTGTAATTATTTCCTGCATGTGTCGACTTGGTGTGTCGAGCTCGCAGTTGGAATGAATACATCGGGGATGGAACTGGGCAGCTCGTCCTAATCCTGCAACTGAGGGACGGAGTTTGTCCAAGGGAAACGGGTCGTAGTACTTGAGGTATAATCATGATTATGACAATTCGGGCCTAGCTAGCCCTACTGTGGATTTGTCTTTGCCTATGGAGCGATAAGGTGATAGGTCTTAGACCATCTTGCTCGGGGAGTTACAAGGAAGAACAAAGGAATCGCTGTCTGATCCATATAATTCTGGAGTTAATAAATCATTTGGTCGGCTCTACAAAACTGTACGCAACCGCTAACTTGTCCTACATGGATTGGTGTTACATTCCGTACGCAATCCTACCCGTCTTGCTTGAATCACACAGTGCATGTATGATCATGAACTCTTTTCAAAATTGTATATATTATATTAAATATAAAAATCACGATGTTTGTGAACTGTGTGTGAACTCACGCATCATAACTCATGCATTTTTCATACAACAGTTTTCTTGCATTAACTATAAAATATATATATATATATATATATATATATATATATACACTTGCACACGATCACCCCATCCACTGAGATTTTTTTCTCGTCCCCTCCTGTTTTCTAACGGCTAGATGAGGAGTATATTGAAGATGCCAAACCTGCCACGGACTGATTTCCCATATTCCGTCTGTTGGACTTGCTCCTTTTTACTGTTGATTGTACTTGTTTCTTATGCTTCAGCTGATGTTGGACTTCCTTTTTGTTCTGCTTCTCTTTTCCATTTTGGACTGTAACTTAAGGGCGTAGGACCCTTTGACACTTAAGCTTGTGATGTGATGTATATTTTATTTCTTAGTTCTGGACTGTAAGTTATTTGGATGTTGTTGGGTTGTATTCGGATATTTGCTAGACTTTAAGTTGTAATTCGTACTTGTATTTTATTTTCGCTGCTACTTGACTCTGTTTCACTGGGGTTATGTTATCATTTGTGTAGACTGTTTGGTTCATTTCTGTTTAAGTTTTGGATCGTCATCGCGTCCCCGTCTAGGGCGTGACAAATTAAGTTCTTGCATTTTCCACTTAAATATATAAAGCGCAAATACTTTCATTAATCCACAAAAATAATGTCTACATCTAAGCCGCGACAATATTGGATACTTTGTCTATTTTCATGCGAAATTGGTTAAATTAAAGTTGGTGGGTTTGGTCTATACACATTTCAATAAATTGCACAAACAACTAGGTACTGATCAAAAAATTTTATTCTGGATCCAAGTAATATTTATTATTTTCTTCAATTCAATAAGATTGAAAATTAACCACAAAGGCTAGTAATCAACTCCCACCGAATTGAAGATTACAATAAAAATTACTGAGCCACGAATAAAATTATCAATGTCCATAAATAAACCATGCATGCAACCATGCGGTATAAGTAATTACAAAAGAAATAGCCCCCACAGACGACATTGACATATGGTGCATCATGTGGAGATAATTAAGACCAATGGTGGTAAAATAAAAAATATCTTCGCAAAAATGATGTTACATAGCCTCCAAAAATTGGCTCAATAAATACATGTCTCGAGAAAAAAATTAAAAAATTACATATTTTCATGGTCTACTACATCAATCTAGAAAAAGTAAAAATAAATGAGGATATTTAATTACCAACATTGTCAAAAATTAACTCACACAAATAATATTAATATAAAACAGTAAACATTCACATAAAGGAGCACCCGTATGTCAATGTCCATTCATTCCCAACACATGATAATTCATATCACATCAACAAAATTAATTGCAGCATAAAAAAAATTGCTTACACATAAGAAATTTATAAAGCATGCAACTCATACAATACACAAATCACATAGAATATTTTTGATTGCACATTAATGGGCAAAAATATAATTTCTTTCACGCATCTTATGCGAAAAAGTATTTTTCATGCACCAATTTGCAAATATAATTTTCGCATGCATCACTATGCACAAAAAAATATTAATTTGTTGCAAGCATCTTAATGCACAAAAATAAATTATCTTTCGTATACCTAATGCGTAAGAAAAAATATAATTGCTACGTATGTGCAAAAAACAATTCTTCATGCATCATATCGTATGATAATAATTTTATAAGTATTTTCATGCGCAAAAATAATTTTTGCAAGCACTAAATTACGCAAAATATTTTTACATTCATTAATATTATAACAAAAAAATGCACAAAAAATAGTTTTTGCAAGCGTCTCAATGTGCAAAAAATAACTTGTCATCCAGCTTCTATATAAATAGAAAACATATTGATGGTTTAGTAAGAAATCCTCTTGGCCTAGTGGTGAGTATGCATAAAGATATATCAAAAGGTCTATAGATCAAATGTTTGTAAGACCAATAATCACTTCTTTTTTTTATTAAATGAATGACAACCCATATGTGCCAGTCATCCGCCACATGGCGGCAAATATGCCCACATGGTAACCATATGGCACCACACACATAATTCCATACAGATTTTTGTTTTCAACTAAAAAACTTTAAATCTCCAAAACTTAAATTTCAAATCCATTTTTATAATATATCAAATTGATCATCTATCCAAAATTTACAATTTGATACCAATATTTAATGCAAAACGAAAGAGCACAAATTTAATTTTTATCAAATAAAAAATCAAATCACATGTATCATCAAACTCAATCACATCACATAGGCGAAATGAAGCCCTAATGGCTCTGATACCACTGTTAGCAAATATGGGTCAAAATATAAATAACATATTGTGCATATAAGGTGGATCGAGTATACCTATTTGCAGCGAATTGTCGATCCACATAGCCATCATTAAGCTCGTCTACAAGCCTCCTTTTGATCTATGATTAAGCCATCTACAAGCCTCTTGATTGAACCGCAAACAAGATCACGAACCTTCTTTTTCATTGGTGTAAATAACTACTAGAGTTATTCACTTTGATGTGCACGCCTTAAACCCTTGGGGAACTTTGGTGATGCTCCAAAAGAAAACCGTAGAGAGAAATTTTAGGAGAGATTATTCATTCTGTATGGGAGACGATATTTTAAATTGGACTGACATTGTAGGGAGAGATATCAATATATATCTCAATCTCATATCCCAGTTAGAGTCCTGATGGGACAGGTTTCTAGATAAACCCCATATAAATAGGACCTATTATCTCAAATATGGATGCAACCTAATTGCACCCAATAGGGACTATAAGTAAAATTTAATAGAAAATACTTGGAATAACGTGTAATTCATGCCTAGTACTGGAACTGGATACATAAAAAAAAAAAAAAATTGGGCACGATTTATAAAAAATTTAGTAAGTATTTTCGGGTAATAGGATTTTATGGTTAAACTCTAAATACTCTTTATAATGATTTAAGAATGATGTTATATATTTAGTCAATTTACCTAGGGGTTATATTATATTAATTTTGGAATGTCAAGAAAAATTGAAAATAAGAAATTGAGGTGCATGGCAGGTCGGATTTTGTTTCTGATCATAAAATTATAGTTTAATAAATAATTAATTAAAATTAAAGTCCCTTTATTAGATTAAGCATAGTATAATTATTGATTGAATATCATAAATAATAAATATCCAATATCATTTCAGATTGTTCGCATCTAAGGTTCAAGAGTCACGGTTAACAAACTTTTAAGTAAGGCATAATCGGTTTAAGGTAAGTGGAATTCATCTGCAAAACTACAATGCAACATAGTATTTCCTACTTTATGTATATTAAATGAGATTCTTGTACCTTGATGGATGTATTTAAAGTATATTGTCATGCATATGTTGCTTGAATGATTTGGAAATGTGGTGATTGTTGTTTCATTCAGCATGGAATTCATTGTTAGTCCAAGTGGCTACGAAAATCTAAAAGGGAGGTGAATAGATTTTCCCGCTTTTCTTATTTATGCCATCTTTTTCGAATATGAAGATGGTGAAGAAGTAGAAGTGCAAAAGATAAATCAACACACAATGATTTATAGAGCTTCAACCCACCTAGGGCCTACGTGCTCTACCACCCGGTATGTCCACGGATTTCGAAAAGAAAAAAGTATTATTGATACCAAACAATTATAACATTTACTTTGAAGAGCACCACACTCTTATTACAACGCCAACTTAGAAGTGCACCACACTCTTCTCACCTCTATTTTTTTGAATAAATTCGAATAATATATAAAAATAAAAAAAGAGAGTTGTCCTGATCACAGGCAGGTAACCAAATATAAGCCTGGAAACAATGTCATAAAGTAAAACGAAATGGTCACAAGTCGACCAAATGGCTGAATGGTTGGGGCCTCGTTAAAACCTCCCAAGGTAAAACCCACCCTTGTGGAGAAAACCCTTGGAAGGAAAAAGAGTACCCCCAGGAAAGAGTAAAGCGTCCAAAAATGGGAAAAGAAACCTGAAGCGGGGACGCACTAAGTAACAAACCTATAGTTGGATTGACGAACATAGTCATCAGTGAGATAATGTACAAGTTCTGCGGGCTGGATGCCCCACCATGTGCCATACTCCGTCTTCTTGCTCAGCATGCCTGCAACCCGTTTGCCTTCCCAAAAAATATGTGAGACCACGAAATCCATATGCGCAAGAAGATGTAGTGTGTGGCGCCAATAGCTAAGGTGGCACCACGGGACCTCCGTCGATCTCTTCTCCAGCAAATTCACTACATACATCGAATCCGACTCCAGCCAAAGTTGTGTCCAGCCCTTAGCAAAAGCATATTGAATCGCCCACATTGCAGCGACCAATTCAGCTTCAAACGCATAGCTCGAACCATGATGATGAACAAAACACCCCCGGAAGAAACCTCTACAATTCTGAAAAACCCAGGAAGCAGTGAGATTGCCCAGAACCCCTGATGAACTTCCATCCGTATTTACCTTGATCCAACCCATGAGGGGTTTTTGCCAGTTAACTTCCACTATCTTTGGTGCTTGTCTAGCCCGCCCAGGAACTTGCAGCCTACGCAGGATGAGAAGTTCCTATTGGTCGTTGTGATGCATCCTTAATCCAATGATGATGATTCTACAATGAGTACCCGAAGATGGATAGTCGTCGCCTCCACTGTCCAGATTTTATTGTGCAAAAACAGCTCATTTCGGATATGTCAGATGAGCCATATGCAGGATAGGAGAGCCACACGCCAGAGGAAAGTAACCTGCTCACTGAAATGAGAGTACATTAACCACACAAGGAATTCATTAAAGCTATGAACCTCAAAAGGGGGAAAATTGAATGAAGCAAAGATCCATCGTCAGAGAGCTCTTGCAAAGACACGAGATAAATAAATGGTCAACCAATTCTGTAAACTCACGACAAAAAGCGCAAACTGAGGGGCCAGTAAAACTTCCCCTAGCCCGTAATAAATCCAAGACAGCCAGTCGATTGTGGATAACCCGCCACGCCACCATTGATCGCCGTTCCGGAATATGTTTTGACCAAATCCAAGAACCCCACTTGACTGCTGGGTAATGGGGACGGATATGATCATAAGTTGCCTTCGAGGTAACCAAACCATCATCCGAGTTCAACCATACACGTGTATCCCTTGAATCTGGGGCAATAGGGACGCGTACAATAGCACGGACCAGATCCAAATAAGCCTCCACGAACGAGAAGGTGAAGTGCCACGACCCGTCATAAAAGTAGTCTGAAATGCGCTGATGAAATAAGTATCTATAATCCTGCAGGATGCCAATTGCATGCTCGCTATAGAATAAGCCAGCCAATTGTCAATCCAAAATAATACCTCAAAATTAGCCCATGGGATCCAACGAGAGTCATCCAAGCAAGCTAAAATGAAGGTTTAATCCCAGCCCAGATTGAAGAAGGAATAAAAGACCTCCGAACCACCCCATCCTCTGTCAAGTAGCGACGCCTAAAGGGTCTTGAAAATCACCAAATCCGAGTTCATGACCTTCCATCCCAATTTCATCAAGAAAGTCGTGTTAGCCGCCACAATCGATCGGACGCCCAGACCCCCTTCATTCCTAGGTGTGCAGCATTTATTCCAATTCACCACCACCGAACCCTTATCATTTACATCCCCAGTCCAAATGAAATTACGCATGGACCTTTCCATTTGCTTGAGCAATGTGTTGGGCCATTTGTAAGCCAACATGGTGTGCACAAAAGAACTAGTAATCACCAAATTAACAAGACAAACTCTACCAGCAAGGGAAAGCGATGAACCTTTCCATCTTCTGAATTTGAGGATTATCTTATCAAAGACGGGTTGTAACTCCACAACCTTAGGGGCACCCTTGAAGATTGGTGCACCTAGGTATACGATGTGGAAAACATCTGGGGCGGATCCCCATGATAGTTTGTACCTTCCCACGGACATACGATGAAACCCGGGAACCAAAGTCAACTTTAGATTTCAGAGGATTAAACACTTGGCCCGAGATATCCGCATAAAGGGTGAGAATCTGAAGAAGGACACGGGCATTGGCTGAAGAAGCCCCACACATAATAACAATATCATCCACGTATAAGATGGACGATGGGAAAATAATACGTCTGGGTGCCATAAATAGAACTAAACGATTCTGCTCCACCGCCACTTCAATAAACCTACTAAGTACTTCCTTCGCGATGCAAAACAATAAAAGGGATAAAGGATCATCTTGTCTGACCCCTCGAAAACATGGAAAATACCCTACCGGTGTCCCATTTAATAGCACTGATATTCTGAACGACCGAAGAACAACATCCACCCAATGAACAAAAACCTCTAAGAAACCAAAGTGGGGCAAAACGTGTAGTAAGAACTCCTACTTCAATGTATCAAACGCTTTACGGATATCAATCTTCAAGATCATATTCGAATCCATGCGGCCCTGCAAGACATTGAACCCTTCAGAGACCATGGCAATACAATCGTGAATCTGCCTTTCCGAAATAAACCCAAACTACGTCGGAGATAAATAGGCAGCAATTATCGCACCCAAATGCATAGCCAATATCTTCGTGATGATCTTGAAAAGAAATTTGCTCATAACAATTGGGTGAAAGTTCTCAATAGCATTAGCATCCTTAGTCTTTAGGATGAGCGCCATGAAGTTAGCGTTCAAACCTATGGGCAGGGACGAGCTAATAAAGAAAAATCTAACAGAAGAGATCACCTCGACGGAAATGACATCCTAGAAGTGGCGATAAAAAATCCTATTAAAACCATCTGGTCCCAGAGAGCTATCCGAATCCATATTAAAAATTGCTTCCTTAATCTCTGAATATGAGGGAATGGCTGTTAGGCTTGCATTATCCTGCGCCCCACCCTGTGGGAAATGACTTGATCAACTAAAGTATAATCTGCAATGGTACCGCCGGTGTCCGTGAAGAGCTCCTTGTAGAAGGAAATAATGTGATCCCCAAGAACCGTTGTATCATCAGTGTAACTGCCACCCACCAGAAGACCCTGAATCCTCGTGTGTCCGTTATGAATCTGGCTACGAAGATGAAAAAATGCCGTATTACAATCCCCATCCTTAAGCCAGGCCGAACGCGTCTTTTTCTTAAGGAATTCAGATTGTAATAACGGTGTCTGAGAGAGCATCATTTGGGCGTCCAGCTCTTTATCCTGGAGAGCAGCTGTATAGCCCAAAGTCTCAATGTCTGCCTGAATCTGACGAACTTGCTCCATCTGATATTCCACCCTACGGTTAACGTCCCCAAAGACATCTCTGTTCCAGCCTGTAATAACCTGTCTCAACCTTTTGAGCTTCCACATGACACGCAACAGAGGGTTGGGCATGTCGCAAGGAGAAACCCAAGAAGAGGTGACCAAATCACGGAAGGTGTCATGATAAACCCACATGCGCTGAAAACAAAATGGAACCGGACCCCTGCTAATGGAAGAAGAACAAGACACCAAAATGGGGTGATTATCGGATCCAATGCGTGGAAGAACTTATCCCTTGACAACTTGCCAAAAAGAGAAAAATTGACAAGTTGCTAGAGCTTGGTCCAACTTAGCCTGAAGTAAGGATAGAGGCCTTCAGGGGGAGCACCAAGTAAATGAATTCCCCATAGTCGGCACCGCAAACAAACCAGCATCATCCAAGTAATCCCTGAAATCCTGACAAGAGGCTTGGGAAAAAGTACCACTTCCAGAACGCTCATGATGTCTCAATACCGTGTTAAAATCCCCAATAAGCAGCAGATCAGTAAGACCCAAATTCCTCAAATGCAACCAAAGCGCGCTCCGTGCAATATGATCACACATACCATGAGCAAAAGCGATATGAAAAACCATAAAACCAAATTGAACTTGCAAAACAATACATTGGGTAGAAGACCAAACCTGATTAAGGACAGAGATGCCAGCATCGCAAAATACCCAAATATCAACACACATTTTCCTAAAAGCTCTGAGCCACAAATGTCAAACCCAAGCTATTCCAATAAGAATCCGAAATCGACGAAATGTCCACCTTGGGCTCACAGATCGCTAAAATAGAAGGTTTATGCTTTTGACATAAAGCCTTAAGAACATTGCGTGATGCAATATTCCTAATCCCCTAGATGTTCTAGAAGATGCAATTCATTGAGACGATGGGGGGTGGCGCCCGTGACGAACGCACGGTAAAAACCAGAGTGTGGTGCGAAGCAGAGTCCGTCGATTGAGAATGCCCCACTTCATCTTCATAGTCTACACATCTCTTTGAAGCTGCAAAGTCCATCTCAATAGTGATGTCATGAATTGCTGGTGATGGACCCTTGGTGACACTCTGGATTAATGGGATTTAGCCGAGTCCAGAGTCATCCGGAAGGTGCGAGTAAGAGCCCGAATAGGCTTCCCCAATGGATGCTAAACCATAAGAGGCAGAATAGTGGACACGGAACCGGTGTTGGAAGTAGAGGCCTTGGGGACTGATTCCCTTACTGGATAATCGGATTGAGAATCTGCTAACGGTTGATCGGGGGTGTCATCTGAAGAAAGAGCCTCAAAATTGTTACTCGAATGTATATCAGAAGGGCAAGTGACTATGGCACAGGTAAGGGATCCTTCACGCATAGTCGAACCCGTATTTTCCATTGAGTCATCAACGGCCTTGCCCTTGTCCTGCTGCACAGAACGGTAGATTTTGCGGACCCTGGAATGACCCGTTGGACTGAGGTGTGATGTCTTGCTGAAGCCCTGGGATATCCCTGATCAGGAGATGCACGCCTGACTATGTTTGAGTTCCCTGCTGGAGTAATACGGCAAGAAACTATCGAATATCCCGTAATACTGCATTTCAAACAAAATTCCGCTAATTTCATATACTACTGACACGAAAGAACACTGGGCAACTCTTTCCACCATGATGTGATCCTCTAATGGTTTTGACAGATCAATATCTACTAACACCCGGATGAAATGTCCCAGAGAACCATCTAGCGAATGATGATCAATTTGTATCCGGTTCCCAATCGCACTAGCAATCCCCAAAATGGTATTAGGATCCCAATATTCCAAACTGAGCTCGAACATTCGAACCCAAACACTTATCACTGACGTGTATACCTTGTATGGATTAAAATTGGGGACCCAAGGAGAGAGTCGAATAGTTCCCGAATTAAGCGCCCAATGAATACGTTGTTGAGCTCGAGCTCGGTCCTGCGCATTAAAAAACTTGACACAGAAAAATCCCTTACCCAAGGGGATTAGTTTCCAATCATTTTTAATTCCCCATAATTCAGATAGGTGTTTATGCAAAAGCATCGTCACCCCTGGTTTGTTGCCTTTACCTAAAATCACCCTTCCAATCAATTAATGAGAGAATTCGGCAAGGCATTGTTGATAAACATTTTCATCGATAGTAATAGAATAATAATCTCCATTTCTAACCGGTTTGGGAATAGAATAAGATTTACCAGAAACAACATGCAAAAATGTGGTTAAGTTACCTTGGGCCTGCATAGTAGGATTCATCTCGTAGTTAGTACATGAAACCATTTTAGCAAAAGTGTGGCCAAAATTGGATTGAGAATTAGTATTATGAGCCGAATGTCGAGGGTTCGATTCATAAATGGATGTCGTTGGGGGAGAAATTCCAGCAATCTGGGAAAGGCCTTTGGTGATGGAGTTTCCAGCCAGATGAGGAGCATTCGTGGATGGACTTGCAGGAGAAATGCCTTGAGGATGGGAGATTGTGGCCCAGGGGCCATCACCCCTCTGGGAGGGGACCACTCTAGGAGATAGAGTGGTCGTCGGCCCCAGGGGCGCATCCACATATACTCGACCAAGAGGGCTTAAGCCCCCATGGTTTTCAAAAACCGTATTTTTAGTATATAATTTACTTGAATATTCAAAATTAGCCCATTCTAAAATTTAATGCAAAACTCAAATCTCACGCCCAAAATATAAATTCAATTTAAAAATCAAGAATGAAGGATGTAAAACTTTTGTGCTATTATGAAATTGATGTTATGTTTAATATATTCGTGATTTTTAGACTATTTTGTGATCCTTATTTATCATTTATATACTTTACTTTTAAACTGTAGTTAACTATTTGTATGGTGGTTTATTATAATATGTATTGATCCTTATTAGTTTAATGGCCTAATAGTCCTAACTAAATCAATTTAGCGCTTTTGCTTATTGTGTCTACAAACCCATGTTTCGTGTTTTTAGATTTAAATTTTTGGCCCAATAATGCTATTATAAAAATACCACTTAAAGTAGCCCTTTATTGAGAAATAATGTAGTCTTGTAATAATTTGTTATATATATAATCTTGGTTCTATATATAGAGATAATTTTTCTAAGGAAATTTTTATTTTTCTTAGCCCACCCTACTACTAATTCCTGGATCCGCCATGGTCGATTTCACCGGAGCAATTGGAGGGTTCCCCCCATGGTGAAGGGAAGCCATGGGGGTAAAGGTTGCCGCTGCAACATGTGATGGGGGTGCCCACCCCCGTGAACTATCCCCCATAACCGCCGGTAGACAAGAAGAAGGGGCCACGACCCCCTGGTCGCGATACGCTGTCGTCGAAGAAATAACCGCTGAAGGATTGTGGGATTTAGGCAGGAGAAAATTCCATGTCATGCCATAGAAGGACGACAAACCCGGAGCATGAGGTACACCGGAGGGGCCATCACCCCCCTGGGAGGGGACCACTCTAGGAGATAGAGTGGTCGTCGGCCCCTCACTGGAGCACTTGGAGGGGCTGGCCCCCCATGGTGAAGGGAAGCCATGGGGGTAAAGGTTGCCGCTGCAACATGTGATGGGGGTGCCCACCCCCGTGAACTATCCCCCATAACCGTCGGCAGACAAGAAGAAGGGGCCACGACCCCCTGGTCGCGATATGCTGTCATCGAAGAAATAACCGCTGAAGGATTGTGGGATTTAGGCAGGAGAAAGTTCCATGTCATGCCATAGAAGGACGACAAACCCGGAGCATGAGGTACGCCGGAGTGGGCCTACTGCGTGGAAGAAGAAGTTGCGTGCGCTGGAGCATGTTGCTGTGCGGAGAAAGACATCGGAGTACGCTGTGTATGTCATGGTGTTGTTGTAGAAGACGATCAACAGAACCATGCATCAGTCTGTCACCGATGAGCACTGTTCCCAATGAAGGAGAGTCGTCGCTAAGCTTCGAGTCGTTGTGCATGGTGGATGAAGGTTGAGTTAGAGTTTTGGGATCAGAAACCCTGAAGGTGGTGACCTGTGACAGAGTTGAAGTGATGGAATCCTGAGGACGCGTCATCATCGGCGTGCGTGAGTCCACCACTGCAAGTGAAGGGATACCGGAGTTGTGCGCCACAACATTCATGTGCTCCGCATATGACGTATGTGATCTACTTTGTTGTCTAGATGTGAGGGAGGTGCAAAATTAGAATTGTATCCGTACCAGGGAGGCTCTGCCATGGGAGCTGCCAGAGAAGACGACCGGAAGTAACTAGAGATGCAGCCGGCGGTCGTAAGAGTTAGAGAGAGAATTTTTCAATATCTAAGTATTCACTCTTCTCACCTCTATGAAGAGCACCAAACTCTTCAACACCTATAAATCGACTAAGTGTGTTCTTACCACAAGAACACTCAACAAGTAGATCTTGTTTTTGATGATTTTACATAATACAATCAAGATTACACTTTGGAAGAAATATTACAACTCAAAAGAAGGAAAGCCTAATAAGAAAATGTGAAAATAATAAGCTTAGGCTAATACAACAAGAATGTTGAAACTGAAGAACAATAGAATTTGCTGAAATTTTGCTTGTTGTGTTGTATGCATGTGTTGTGTGTTTGATCCTTCAATCCTTCATGTATTTATAGGAGAGTTCCAAGATGTAATCCTCAATATAGGCTCCTCCTAATTTGAATTTTTCTGCTAAAGAAAGGATCAAACAACTCCAAGAAATGATTAAGAAATGATAAAGCCTTAATTTTATGAGAAGTGTCTGCTCAACTAATAGTTTCTACTGTCAAAACAATAGGGCGACCGGGCGCCATGTTAGAATTTCAAATTTTAAAGCCGTTGAAAAGTAATTTTGACACAGGATCCTTTAGAGGGCTACTGGTCACTGTCTAGAGCGGCCGATTGCTGTAGATAGTGACCGTTCACTCGAGAAACAAAAGGATTTCAAAGCAAAATCAAGAACACCCAGGCATCGGTCGCCCTAGAGAGCGATCGGTCGCCCTATCTGCTTTCCAGCCTTGTATTTTATTCTGTGCTGTGAAATACAAACTTTCAAGTATGGGTCTCCCTATAGGGCTACCTGTCAACCTCTTCATAGGGAAGTTATTCGATTTTTGTAAAAAATAAAGTTGAAAAAGTACTTCAAAAACTTAGTAAAAATCAGTTAAAATATTTTGAAGTATTTGGAGAATATTTGGAAGCATTGTTTTGGTATAAAACTCATTTATATGAAATCATCAAAATCAAAATAAAAACATTTATGCAAACTCCCCCTTTTTGTTGATTACAAACCAAAACAATTTAAGAGAGCGAATTTAAATCGAAACAAGATTTTCCGGTCAAAATCAACTATCCATTTTAAGGAACACTTCTCAAGACAAAAAATCATAAGGATAGGAGCTATGGTTTTTCAAAAAACAAGTTGTAAAAGCTCCCACCATCAACATGCTAAGCTAATAAAACAAATAATTTAAAAGCTAGAAACTTAGCTTTTGCAAAAATGACTTAGAATCTCAAGAGCTTTAAAGCTCCCCTGTCAAAAATAAGTCATTAGTCATAAGGCTAAATTAAATCAACAACAATCCACAACTTATAGATTTTTTATGACTGAGCTTATTCTACGAGCTTTTTTTAGTTCATTTGATCTTACCATTAGCTTCGAGCTCTTTTCATTTTTCTCCCCCTTTGGAATCGTCAAAAAGACTATTAGCACAATAAAAACATCGTAGATATATATCAAAATACGCATGAAGATAACAACGAGCAATTATCACGAAAATATCATGCTTTGAGTAAAAGAAATCATAATATCATTTGAAGAACATGGGAGAGATACATAAACATGATCAATATGTGCATTAAAATCAAGTGTAGCCAATGAGATCATTCAAAAGAGTGAAATATCATTTAAGCATTATATCAAACACTTGGCATGCATAGATATAGAAAAAAAATGTATATCCTATTTGTTCATAGAATCGAGCAAAAAATTCAATACCAATTCTAATTCTATAGCCATAAACCAATCATGTAAGCGATTCTCATTATCACATACAATATACATCAATATCATAAGTTCCAAAAATAGCTAAGGGTTCAACCCGATTGAGATGAGAAAACTGAAGCCAAGACTTATCAATGATTGTGGAAGATGAATAGTATGGATGAGATATACATTGTAGAAGTCGAATATAGTATAATTTGCTTGAAAAAATTATTTTGATTGATATGTGTGTGAATTGGGCGAATGGTGTTTGAAATAGTGAAAATAACATATGAAGAGCATTGTTTTTATTCTTTCCACCTCTCCTTCATCGATGATGTTTGATAGTTTTCTCACCTTGTAAGACCAGGTTTTGACTTTGTCCACAGCTTTGTCCAGCATGTGCGACAAGAGCAGTTTCTTGTGCTTGTTTTGACTCCCAACGGTCAACTTCAAGTTTGAAATGACTGAGAACACTATCGAATGTCTGAATTTTTGAAAAGGAAAAAGGTTATTAATAGATACCAAACTAGTACAACCTTTACCTTGAAGAGTACCACACTATTCTTACAACACCACATATGAAGAGCACCAAACTCTTCTTATAACAATGAAGAGCACCAAAACTCTTCAACACCTAAATAATCAACCAAGTGTGTTCTTACCACAAGAACATTTAACAAGTATGTCTTGTTTTGGATGATTTGAAACAATCAAGATTGCAACTCAAATGATGTATACAACTTTGTAAATGCAAGTGTAATCAAGAAAAGTTAACCTAATAAGCAAGATGTGAAAGTGATAAGCTTAGGCTAATACAACAAGTATGTTGAAAGTGAAGAACAGACGAATTTGTTGAAATGTTGCTTATTGTGTTGTATGTTTGTGTTGTTTTGATCCTCTAATCTTCTCCGTCTATTTATATAGGAGCTTCATGATTTGAATTCCTACTAGGCTCCTCACATTTGAATTTTGTCTGCAAAAAGATCACCACAAATAATGTAAAAAATAATAATAAAGTGATAAAACCAAATCTTGTTGTCTGCTGCGGGTTCAAAATCATCTGATTTTGAACAGGGCGACACGTTGAAAAAATTTGAATTTCAAAACCATTAAGTGTGATCTGGCACGGGTCAACCGGTGGGTGGACCGGTCGACCAGGGGGGTCGATCGGTCGGCCTAATGGTCAACATGTGCATGCACAAGGGGGAAACATGGGATTCAAATTCTATTTCTTCAGGCATTGGTCGCCCTCCACCAACGCAAAGTTCTCTATTTTGTTTTCTGTTTTGAACACATTCAGGTACGGGTCTCCCATAGGGCAACTGGTCGACCTCTTCTTAGAGAAATTGTCGATTTTAATAAAAAATAAAGTTCATAAAGTACTTCAAAAACTTAGTAAAAACAATTATAATATTTTGAATTATTTGGACAATATTTGGAAACATTGATTTGGTAACAAACTCATTTATATGAAATCATCAAAATCAAAATAAAAACATTGATCTAACAAGGTCTTCCCCTCCAGGGTCTTAGGCAGATGAGGTGGAATTACTAGAACCCCCATGAGGAGGCTCCTCCATCCGAGGTCTTAACCGGAAGGAGTTTTCCCACCTGGGGTCTTGGTCGGATGAGGTCTTCCCCTCCGGGGTCTCAGCCAAAGGAGGTTATTTATGAGGACCCTCATGAGGAGGACCCACCCATCCCGGACCTTATCCGAAAAGATGGGGTTTGTTGAGGAGAGCACCCCAATGGTCATTGATCTTGGCCGTTAGTTACATTCACAAAATCAAGGTAGAAACGTGAAAGGCTTTTATTCATTAGAATGACAAAGTTTTACACTCTATGAGCTGAAATAATACTAATATTTAAATATATTTTCAACGTCTCTCGGGCGGAAATAAATTGGAAGCAGATAAAAGTACTAAGGCCTCTGGGAGGCCTGGAAGAACTGATGTAGGCGGAAGCTACGAAGATGTGCGACTCTCATGGAGGTGTGATGCTTTCGCTGGCTGGCGGGAGAATTCCTTTCATCCTCAGTATCATCACTCAGCGTCTTCGGATAGTCTCTATGTCCCCAATAATATTGCATATCTCGTATTCCTAGGTGAGTCTCAGCTAGAGGGGAAATGTGGACGAAGTGGTAGGGATCAATCTAGGAGGTGATGTTTGAAGTTCGTGTTGCAGGGTAAAGAATTTCCTAGGCGAGTCAGGCTATTTTCATGGTGTGATGAGGGTTGTCCCCAACTGTTCTCTTCCCGGGACTGATAACGATTTGGGTGCGTCTTGTGGTATTCCACGTATTCTTACATGTGACCCATTCCAAATCACTCATTCAATAGCATACCTTAGCTAAAGCAAGTTTCGGTTGTGTGTCCCCTCATAATGGAAGTAACAAAAGTTCTTGGACCGACATTGTTCAGAACTGTCTCTCATTTACCGAGGAGGTTCTATGATTTTCTTCCTTCGTGCAGTGGCTAGTATCTCCATTAGCGGTGCATTTAAGGGAATTGTTGCTTGCCCACCATTCCTTATGTGACTTTATGGCCGGTTCTTATCACCCTCTTTGACCTTGTGCTTCGCGGGTACTCCATTACTACATCTCCCCGGAAAGGTGTTCTTCTGAAGTGGGCAATTTTCTCTAACACGAGGTGAAATCTTTCTTCTAAAGTTCCTTGTAAAAGATCTCGGGGGGAGAGGGGGTGACACGCTGTTGATTCCTAGTTAAGGTCACCTTTTGGATGCTAGTGACTTCATTTACAGCTTCCAAAAGTTGTCCCATAAAATTGTGTAAAGGTTTCCCGACCTTACGTTAAAATAGATGTCCGATGGTCTCGTAGTTTTCCTTGCTAACGAAGAATTGTTTCATAAAACCCTTAGCGAACTCGTGCATCATGGTGATGGAACCCTCCGGGAGCTGATCAAACCAAGCCATGGCTTGCTTGGTTAGGGTAGTTAGAAATGTTTTTCAATAGGCAGCGTATATCATCACATAAAGATCTGCTTCAGCATAGGATTTATTCAAATGCTCCTGTCGATCTCTAGTTCCATCATATTCCGGGAGATTGGATGTCCTAATTCCCGAGGGTAATTTCTCAGTTAGGGTGGTAGGGGCCAATGGAATCATTTTCCTCGAGGCGGTATCTTGTGAATGAGTGTGACTGGGTTGCGTCTCTTGGGACTCTTCTAATAATGGCGGCTCTTCTCGACTCTCACCGCATCCTTCATCTTTTTCCAGATCAAGGTCTTCAGTAGCGAGCGGAGCTCAGGATGATGCTCCCGTGGTTCCAGTCGTAGCTTGATGCCTCAAGGCATTCCGTGCAGCTTCTTCTAGCAGGATTTGGACTCTTTCTTTGGTCAGGCGAATTTCTTTAATGGGCAAAGCTCCTCCAGAGGGAGGTAGCAGCGCCCTTCCTTCTTGTTGGGGAGGCGGTGCCCTTCATGTGGAAAGGTATCTTGCCTCCTGCCTTCTTGATGGGCTTTCCTCCTGCTGATCTCTGATCCCATGGCCAGATGTTGAGGATTCGACTTCATGTGCTTGCGGTCGAGTCTGCATCATTGTGTGCTTTGGCTTATTCCCATAGACGACGCCAAAATGATGTCTTTGCTTTTTAGGGAAGATCACTCAAAGTCAATGGTGTTGATCGATCTTTCTTCTTAATGGGAAGTCTTCAAGTCTTCTTCGTGTAAGTTGGAAATCACTTTGATTAGAAACTTGCCTGCACATGCGCAAACGTTAGAGGCCCCGGGAGTTCTTCCAGGGAGGCCACTCCGACGCTCAAGTTAGCACGATGATTGAGAGAATTATTAAGACAATAATTGAACATTAAATTAAATGTGTAGGAGAATTATCAGAATGTGAGAATGTACTTTCAAATGAATAGGAAGGACCTTTTGAGCAATTGACATAAATGCCCCACTTTTTGGAGACAATGTCGGCCTTTTTTTACGTTTCCGATACTATTTTACCCAAATTTACGCTCCCGCTAAAATTTCCGGACTTTCTTACACTTTGTTTCAAAATTGCTTCTAACATGTAGGGGTGGCAATTTTTGACACGACACAAAAACTATACAATAATAGCGGGTTAGTGTTTAGCCTTATCGTGTTCGTGTCCTTATCGTGTCGACACGATAAGGACACGAAACTTTCGTGTCGTGTTTACACGATAATGACACGAACACAATAGTGACACGATAATGACACGACACGAACACGATAATGACACGATTATCTGTTAGTAACACGATAATGATACGACATGAACACGATAAGGACACAATAATGACATGTTTAACTGTTAGTGACACGATAACCTGATATTTTGTATGTTTGTAACGTGTATTGTCATGTAATATCGTGTCATATCGTGTAATTTGCTATCGTGTATTAACATGTAAATCATTTTCTTTTTTATTTTTTACTTATCATGTCACTATCGTGTCATGTTGTGTCGACACGAAAATTTTCGTGTTCGTGTCGTGTCGGAGCAGATTCTTATCGTATCGTGTTCGTGTTTGCCCTTATCGTGTCGTGTCGTTATCGTGTCGACACGAAACACGACACGATAACACGATTTGCCACCCCTACTAACATGTTTCAAACATGTTTCTTTTAATAAAATTTCAGTGAAAAAATAAATTTGCCCTCGTTAAATAATCAATTTTATACTACAAGTCTTATAAAATATCAAAAAATATACACATAAAACAACACATATTAAAACCAAAAAAATTAAAAATATTAAAGAAACAACATGAATTAAAAAAACACAATTCAATTTTTGTTCAAATGCATGAAAACATAAAAAACATGGAAACAAACAGGAAGCGATATAGAAACAAACCAGAAACAATATAGAAACACCATATGAGCAAAAAGAGTTAAAAATAGGTAAAAATTGTATTTAAACATTGAAAACTACATGAAAAGAACAAAGAAACATCGGAACAATATTAAAAAGGTATGGAAACAACCCAGAAACAACGTAAAAAATATTAAAAACACCACATGAATAAGAAGAGCTTAAAAATTTTATTTACACATTGAACACTACATGAAAACAACAAAAACAATTATTAGGACAACATTAAAAATATTATAGAACAACACCGAGATAGTAGAAATGATGTACAAAATAATACATGAATGAAAAACAACATAAAAAATAGGCAAAAGTTATTTTGAAACATCGAAACAAGAAATAAACAAATTTAAACGGTAGCTATCCTGTTAGTCTTCACACTGCATTTGTATATGCTATGAGCACTAGAGTGGAAATGATATTCTTATGGGATAACATTAGACACATTACTCATTCTATTGCTGATAATAGCCTTTGGATGATAGGGGTGATTTTAAATGTTTTTTGGCTGCAAATGAGAGGGTAGGTATCACTACTAACAGAAACCTTGATATAGAAGAATTTGTCAACTTGTTAGTGACATTGGACTCATAGATGTAGGCTTTGAAGGATCTCACATGCATACATGGGTTAGGAATTAACTTCAGGAGAGATTTGATGGAATTTTTGTTAACACTACCTGGGCTGATATTTTTCCTAAATCATATGTCTCTCATTTGGCTAGATCTAAATCTGACCATGTTCCCATCTTTTTCACTGCTCATATCTCTGTCTCGAAACCTCCCTCTTCTTTCAAATATCAGCGAATGTGATCTAGAAACCATACTTTTTTATCTGATAATGACCAGGTGTGGCATTGCCCTACTGGTTTCCATGGCATTACTAATCTCCATCACAAGTTACTTAGAGTTAAGTAGAAGCTTCAATGGTGGAATAAACATATGTTTGGCAATATTTTTGACAATCTCCAACATGCTGAACAAAGTGTTATTCAAGCTGAGAGGAATTGACTCCTCTCATAGTCCTTCCTCCCTTACTGCTCTTAATAAAGCTATTGTTGATATGGTCTAGGCCACTAAGATAGAAGAAGACTTTTGGCACCGAAAGTCCTCTTGTAAGTGGATTATTGAAGGGAAAAAAAATATCAAGTAGTTTAACAACTTGGTAAAGTTCAAAAGAACTAAATCCAGAATCCATAATGTTATGGAAGATGGTACTTTGCTGACTAATGAATTTGATATTCAGAAGTCTTGTTTGAAATTCTTCTCTCGATCAATGAATATAACATATAAAGCAATACATGAAAAAAAAAAAATAATCAAAAATATGCATGAGCGTAAAAAAAAATAGGTACAAAAGGGAAAAAATAGATACAAAAGTGATAGGAGCGTATTTTGTGATATGTTTACCAAAAATAGTGTATTTTATGTAATTTCTCCGGACCTTTTTATACCTGGGAGATGGGCCCTATGGGCCGTGTAGGAAAAATCGGGTATGGGCCAGTCCGTGTAGGAGAAATCGGGCTACGGGCCAGTCCCCGATTCCTTAGGGCCAGGTAATTTTATTAAGAGCCCATTGGGCAATTAATATTAAATTAATATATAAACTGAATTATATATTTAATAACTAAATATCGTTTTTGCCCCCAACAGAATACGTTTTAGATGAATTATTGTTGTAATTTTACATATTTTTGGCATCCAATTTATAACATACATATATATCATACACTAATTTTGTCGATAATTATTTTGTCAGTTTTTTTCCTTATTAATATGCTTAATATAGTGCAGTTTAAGATTAATTTGAAATCTCATACTTTGGTTTTTTTTAGTTATAATTGTAAATGATTATATATTAATAAATTCTGCAGGAAATCATGACTAGATCAATAGCAATTTTTTGTGAAGCCAAAAAAATATTTTATTTACCTAATATTATTAATAAATACTTTTAGGGGATTAAGATTAAATGATGTTTATGCATCGGAAACTCATACTTTTTCCCTTATCAATACTGCAGTTAGTATCGAAATGACTTAGCATAAGAAAATCTCAAAAAAAAAAAAACAAAGCATAGTAATTATAATTACGAAACTGGTCCTATATCTTGATGGAATTGACATTAATTAAAGCATTAATTGTATAAATATAAAAGAATTTATATAATTAACACTAATTATAAAAAGTATGTATATGAAAGAGAATAGGACAACCCAAAACATTATTATACAAAATTACATTATTATATACACATATTTACATAACTATATACACACTTTGTAACATAATAAATAACCCGACATACAAATTTATGTAACTAAATGAACAGATATATAATGATAAATGTACATTATTGTAATGCTATATATGCAAGACAAATTAGTGTAGTGAAGTATATTACCTGTTGGTATTGTACGTAGCATTAAAGGGTATTACATCACCGAATGCGGCATAGTTCATTATAGATGTTTGGTCTGCCAAAAAGAGTTGCGTTAGTTGCTCATCTTCATCAACAACGTGTCGAATACCATTCCCCCGATTTGCCTCTTTTCTCGCCTTATGAATTTGTCTATCACCAAGTGTGCATCCGCACCGTATATATGTATGCTTTCAAGTCTCGTTTGAAATTTCTAAAATCAATTTTGAGTGCTCCAACTTTGTGAATAACCGCCCCATTTCTCTATACATCTCGTATTGTTTTGTACTCCCAATATTCGCCTTTGTGCAATTTATGATAAATTACTTGGTGTCCAGAAGTTTAGGTTCCTATTTACCGTCAAGAATTGCTTGTGTTTGTCAATTGTCATCGGATGAGTGTGTCTTTCCTCAAAGCTTTTTACCTTATATGAGCCGGCGCTAGTGTATTCAAAAATACAATGTGCGTTGCACCCAACTCGGTTCGAGACTCTTTTGCGTGCCCCCTGTTTTGGGACGCTGCCATCATGCTTTCGATGTTTCGATGTGTGGGTTTTAGAGTTCTTGTAGCCCTTTCTATTGCAAACCACGTATTGCACATGAATTTCCTCGTTCTTGAATTTCTTTGTAGTGCTCCTCCTAACGTCGAAGCCACTACACATACCGTAATTCTTGTAAAATTGTATTCCAGCCTCCAATGTATGGAAATGCATGTCGGCACAAGGAAATTTTTCTTGTTCCACCTCTGGGATCCAATATTTAGTCGACCATGGCGAGATTTCGAGCTTCTGACCAACATAAACTGTGTAATCTGGATCTTGATCTGGTAAAAACACAAGATTTACATATTAAAATTACAAAATTTGAATATTATGTACACAGACATTCAATGTATGGTGTAAAAACATATTATGCAGTTTTTGTCTTTTAAGTACACGTTTTAAACGCACATTATGTACATAATGACTACTCTAAGCATGCAAAACTAGGATACTATATTTACAGAACATGAACGTATGGTACAAAATCGTACTTACCAATATTTGTCTTAAGTGTACACATATTTAATGCCCATTATGTACATAAATACTACTCTGAAAACGTATTGCAGAATACATTATAAGTATACATATTTTTCGTACAAAATACACAAATTTGAAACACTATACACACATATTATTAATATGAACGAAATACATGATTTCTTATACAAATCCTCATATGTTCCAATATTTTGTTATAACTATACACATCAAAAACACTATACATGCATTATCCTTATTCTAAACTAGCATATTAGTAAATTTTTTGGTGGTTGTTATGTGAGATTATATTTTACATAATTAGAAAGTTATCTGTACAAAATACTTATCGTAAACACACACAATATTTGTTATAATTACACATCCATTCTGCGTTGCTAGGGTCGTAAATGTTTTCTTTGTTCAACATTACATGCATTCGAACAACACATTTTACGGATGAATTGGTCTAAAATTATTACTTTGATGTGAATGGATCGTGGAGGGGGAATCCTGTCTTTGTGACATCGCAATCTCCATTTCGTTGATGTGTATGGCGATTTTCTAGTGTTTTAGTTGGTTTGATGATTTGTGTTTCAATGCTTGATTTTCAATCTTGATGTTGTTGCTAGTTTGAATGTCAATTTTCTCTTAATTTTGCAGGTTCTATTTTTACGTTGGAATGGATCATGGAGGAATAAGATGGTGATTATGGATGTGGGTTGGATGGTAATAGGGAGGAAGAAGATCTCATTCCCTGATTTTCAGGGAAACAGTTATTTTTGCTGAAATTGATGTTCCTATTGTATTCCTATTCGGTCCCCCCCATTTTTTTATTAATAGAAAATCCCATTAAATCCTAGCCTTCTATTTTATTTTGTTGGATGGTGTGGATTGGGTCTTATGTTCTTACCTATAGCTATGGTCTCATAGGATCTCCTCCCTATATTAATATATCAATTATTATGTAATAGCTAAACCCATGGGAGAGATAGGAATGACTATTCCGTTATATATTTGAGTCATTCTTGATGATTGAGAATAGCTGAACCCATGGGAGAGATAGGAAAGATTATTCCCTTACTTTTGGGAATAGGGATTCCGGTGGAAATGAGTATTCGCATTACTAAAGCCAGTGTTTTAAAAACCGGACCGCTGAGCGAATCGGTCATGCTACCGATTCACGGTTCAGCCGGTCGAACCGGTGCAACTGCCGGTCCAACCGATTTGATAAAAAAGAAAAGTTTTTTCTTGTTATATTATATATATGAATATATTAATATATCAATTATTATGTAATAGACTTTTTGAATGGAAATTATATAAATAAGCAACTAAAACAATATCTAACATAACTCAAAATTCAAATAATCATGCTAATGTAGCAAAACATAAAATTTAAAACTCTAAAATACTAAAAAATTTAAAGAAAAAAAATAGAAAATGGTTTGGACCGGTTCAATCATAAAAACGATTTTTAGGGACTAATTGGACTGGTCAAACCACCGGTTTCCTGTTCAACCAATGGAATCGACCGGTCCGGTCCAATTTTTAAAAAAGTGACTAAAGCATACATGTGAATGAGAATGGACTCAGGAATTATTAAAATATAATTTGCAATGGGCCCATTCATTCACTTCAACAACCATCATGACTATTAACCTGCAGCCTCTTCTTCAAGAAATGTCAGAAAAAACCGTGCAGCCTGATTCCGTAACTCCCAAATATTCGGATATTAACCCTATAAATCTTCGCCGCCGCCGTTTAGAGCCTCACAAATTGGGATCAAAGCCGTCCCGCCATCGATGTTGCCGTCTAGCCTCGATCAAGTGAGCATCCCGGCCAAAACGTCGTTGTTCAGCGGAATAAACACCATCTTTGGTAATTTTTTTCTTTTTTCCATTTTGGATGTAGTTGTAATTTAATCAGTCATTGGAAAGGAAGGTAACAACAAAATGAACGGACATGCAACATTTGGAATATAGAAATTTCAAAATTTATTTGCGTAAGTGCGTCTGGGATTTTCAGATGAATTATCGTTGATTATTGCTAGTTATATATATGCTCGAAAAATAACGAGAATCGATAAAGTGTTGCACATCTTTGCATAGTTAGTTCCATTTATTATTCATGTGTATTGCAGGAAGGGAAGTGCTGTGAGGTTTGGGTGGTGATCACATATAATACTCGGAAGGAGGAAGAAGCGCTTCCTATTTTACTTGGTATAATATTCTAAATTAGTTAAAAATAAATTTTCTATCCTCAACTGAATATAAAAAAAGTCGTTAACTGCCACCATAGCGTAAAATTGGTTCTGCATCTTTGTTGCGGTGGCGGTTGTCTTAGCCTCCGTCATTTTCAGCGCAAATATTTAAGGTCATTATTTTGAGAACATCTATCAAAAGGGTAATTCCGCTATGAATTTCTTTTAGTGGATAAAAAATGTGCTTGTTGCTAATTTTCCTTCACTTTATTTCTCAATGTCTCTCAAGGGGCAGAAAACTCAATTTGTAGGGGAAGTTTTACATTCCCACGTAAATTTATTATCAAATCTGTAGAGATAGGAAAACCGATGGTAGCTAGGACAACTTTTTTGGATGTTAATTAGAGGATAAGTAGTCCTTGTATCTTGTTTTTATATCATCTCTTGAACTAGTATGCTAGTCATCAAGTTGCATCTTTGGTAATGTGCTTTTTATGTGTTGTACATTATTGAAAGGATGCAATGAGGCTTTGAACATTGCCCGTCGCGCCTCAAAGGAAGTCGTTGTTCAGCAGTAACATCGTGTGTATAAAACTGTCATGTGCATCCCTCTTGGATGGAGGACATTGTTATCTTGATTATAATGCTAGTTATATATATGCTCGAAAGATAACATTGAGACTTAATCTTGCACATCTTTGCATTGAGTTGGGATGCATTTATTATCCAGGTGTTTGCAGGAACATAGGAAATTGTGATTTGGGTGTATCTATTTTACTTGGAGATAATATTTTTTGTTAGTTAAATAAATTTTCAATCAACTGAATTATGAAAATTATATGCCCTGTCACATTGGATTCTGCATCTTTTATGTTTGATTTTCTAATTTACTTGTGTTTTCAGAATCACCTTGTTTGTTTTAGTTTTTAAATGGATTATGTTGATTTGTAGCCTCGACTGAAGCTTTTTTCTGTTATTACACTAAATATCACTAACGCACCACCTGGCAAAGCTTTCTCCAGAGTTGTTTGGGACTAAGTTTGATGTCATTCTTGTAGACCCACCATGGGAAGAATATGTTCATCGAGCTCCTGGCGTCCCTGACCATATGGATTACTGGACATTTTAAGAAATAATGAATTTGAAGATTGAGGTTGTTTTCCTTTTGACTTTACATAGTTAACCTGCAATATTAATGCCTGAAAAGTCTGGGATTTTGCGGCTACAAACTATGAAACTAGATTAGCTGCACCTCATCTAAGCTTATAATGTCAAACTTTTTGCAATCCCATACTTGTTTTTCCTTTTTTTGTAATTTGAATAGCTTTTGAGTTCTACTCTTCCTTTACTTTTTCTAATAATTCGTAGGCAATCGCTGACACTCCATCATTCATCTTTCTTTGGGTTGGTGATGGTGTCAGGCGGAGCAACGTCGACAATGTCTAAAGAAGGTGAAGAACGAGGCCCTTTGCTTGTAATCATTTACCAGTTTAAAATATATATTTGTACCTTTAACTATCATGTTTGATTTTTGTTTTATATAGTGGGGATTTCGCAGATGTAAAGATATATTTTGGGTGAAGACAAATCAAACAACTGCAACTCCGGGATTACGCCATGATTATCATACTCTCTTCACACGCTCCAAGGTAATAATCACAGATTATTCTATTACAATGCATGATACTGATGTCTCAAGATATAAACACAAGTATTTGAGATACAATTCCTGATACTTTGGTGAATAATCGTTTACTGCACGAAGAAAAAGTTCGGTAAATATAGTTAAGCATAAAAAGTTTGATGAAAAAATGTAATTCGTCCTTACCTGAAATAGAATAAGACATCAAGTTTGAGGGGATGATGCTTATCAGAGGACTAATGCACCTTTGAAGGAACTGTGGGATGAGATGCCTAGCTCTCATCTTGTGAATGGGACAACAGTTCTGTTTCAGATGGACCCTCTGTCGTTGCATTAGAACATCATGAACGGGTTAACTCACTCGAAGGATGCCTACTTCAATTCAGCTTGTCTTTTATGCACTTGTGGAATGTCGATAATGAGCTTGATAACTTGCTAGTAACTGACATGAAGCTCAAATGACCTGATTCTTTTATTGTATCGTCTGGTGTATTGGGGGACAGGGGCTCAATGCTCTTAACATTTCCAGGTTCTGGTTCAACTCTAGAGGTACTTTAGTGAATGCATTGTGTTTGATTTCATGTCCCTGACACAGTTTGTATCTAAACGCATTTAAAAGCGAACATTACAGCTCCGGAGATCTTCATCTGAGTATTCTGCCTTGAGATCATTAAAAATGGTGTCCCTTGCCCAACATTTGATCAGCTTATCTCTTTCTTGTTCTTATCAGCCAGTATCATTTGCATTTGCATATGGTTTTTTGTGGTATGGACCGTATGGTGTAACAGTATATATATATAGATGCTTACTTAAGCATCACATATTATTAAAATTTTCCAGTAAAACCAATGTGAGAGTAACTGGTTTAATAATGTATGGAGGCATGTGAAGACCTTAAAGGAAATGCTGATATTCTTCACTTGAGGAAACACTTATTGTTGAACTTAAAAAAATTTCTCTTTTCAGGAATCAAAGGATGATCCAGTTGACTCTGATGTAAGCATCAAATTCTCTTCAAAGGATGATGAGCATGCCCATGTAAGAGCTTTAATTCCTTGTTCTTTTGAATATAGTTTCTACATTCCACCTGTCGATCTTCTCACTGTTTTCCACTTGTTTTTTCGAACTTCTGTGTAGGACGAACTTTAGGGTGCTTGTGCATTGTAATCTTTTTTTATTATTATTTTTTTCCCTTAGAAAAAATAGGATAAAGAAAATTTGGGTGTATTTTGATTTTGTGTTTGTTGACATGTTTGGTGAGCTTTGGTCCTGCAGTGAGTTTGTGAAGTAAGTTTGTGAAGACAGCTAAAAGATTGTCTATTTTTATGTGACCAAGCAGTACTAACAGTGTTGAAAGGTAATTAATTTGTTAATTATTCATGTCATACATCCAACTGATTTATGTTTGTATGACTTTATAATACTGATCTCCTACCTTCTATTGTTCTGGTGAAAGGTTGTGGAAGAAATTTTCTCGACTTTCTGATTTTAATCAAAATTTGTATTTCAGGAAGTTGATTACTGGTTTGCCAACTGCTGAGCGTGGACTAGATTCCTCAAACCAGACAGGATCGTTGAGCATATTTGCATAGTTCAAGAAATTACTGAACAATGTCTGGAAAATCTTGTTGTGTTCCTTAAATTTTTTGTTTCTAGGAACTTCAATTGGATAGATTTGTGTTTTGCGTTTTGTTTCCAGGATCTTTTTTTCGGTAGGAAAAATGAACAGTTTGAAGCCTTATGAAAGTATTTGTAGCTGATTGCTTTTCATGTGACTTTGTTGTTAGAACAAGAGGAGAATCAGACATTATAGACATTATGGAAATTTTATAATTTCAGGTGCACATTATGTCACTTTAAATCGCTAGGAAAGTGAAAAAAAATTGTATTAAAAAAAAATAATGGGCATCGGTTGTTGTTACAAACTAATGTCCAAACTAACTTTCTGTGCTGGTTGTTTGCGGGAATTCAATGCCTTTGGTGAACATTATGCATCGGTGTTTGCTTAGCAACCGATGCCTATTGTTTACTTTAGTTCAACCGATGCCAATAAATGTGATATTAGCATCACATTCATAAGCATCGCCGTTGGAATTGATGCTTAATGTTGTTTATAACTGATGCCAATGGTCAATTTTGTACTAGTGTACGTCTACTAAAACCAATACATTTGAGAATACAAAATGATTAAAAAAGTACTTTGAATAGCAAGGAATGCTTTTAATTATTCATAGTTTTAGTTTTTTTTTTATTTTTGACAAATTATTCATAGTATTAGTTACAATAATATCATCGGTGATTTGGAGAAGCCAATTAAACTTCAAAAAGGCTGAATTATAAGTATGGTCAATCAAGACTATTAATTATGATTATTAAATGAGTTTATTATAACAGAATCATTGACTAAATAATAGCAATAAGATGTTTTGCAGAGAACATTGATGTACCTTCCATAATTCATAATATGAAAAAAATCTCTTATATATGTTGATTGATATGTTACGTATTATAGGAGGTCTTGTAAATATAATGTTACACCTAGTTACATATATTTGTTGAATCATCTACTATACACTTGAAACAATATGAATCAAACACATCATGGAGAAGAACGTATAACTTATAATATTTAGTAATCAAGTCAAACTAAGAGGTGTAAAATATATAGAAAAAGTGAAATTCGGAATACCAATTGGATTTGGCAAATTAAACGAAAAACAATTACATAATTTTGCAGTATTAATTCATATACACCATAAACAAAATATGCTTGATTGTTTGCAGTCAAGCTTAAGACATTGAAACTCCAAAACTGCCCTTGGCCATCATTTCGAAGAAGTCTCCATCATCTCTATTTATCAATCTTGTCACTATATATGCCCCATCCACATCTTCCACTTTAATAGTTTCATTCAAGTCAAATTTTCTAAATTCTTACCAATAAATCTTATTATTGATTTTTGAAATAACATGACAATGATTTTCAAATTGCATTATATGTTATATTTTTTGTTACCATTATTAATTATATTATGCATTCGCATAAGTTAAATGCATATATATGTATATATAACTTCCAAAAGAGATATTTCCAAAAAGATTGTTAATGAAATGTTGAAGATCCTTGGGATCCATACACATAATTTTTATTATCGTTACAACCCATCTATTCCTTTTATATCATTTCCTTTGTATGTCTCTGATCCTCTCTCTCAATCACTATATAAACATGTAACCTAAAAATACATAACTTCATCATAAACATAAATTATATAATTACATCACAGAGAAAGATGTGCAATAATAATGTCCTTGTGTTAGTATTGGTGGTATTGGCAGCAATTGGCGGAAAGCTGCAGGCGAGAAACAGCGGCATACCGGCGCAACAAGAAGCGGACAAAGTGGGGCGGCTGCCGGGGCAACCAAGAGTGAGTTTCAAACAGTATGCAGGGTATGTTACTGTTAATGAAACTAAAGGCAGAGCACTGTTTTATTGGTTCTTCGAAGCCACCAAACATCCTCAAAACAAACCTGTCCTCTTGTGGCTTAATGGAGGTACCCTTCAATCTACCTTCAATACATAATATATAATCTTAAGGGATAATTACAAAAAAAAAAAAAATCCTAGAGGTTTTTGATTTGCAAAACACCCCTCTAGGTGTTATTGTGTCTTACATTTTCCCATTCGTTAAGTTAAAAAAACATTTCAAATATTCATTGATATTTATACAAATATTATAGTCACCCGTTAAATTTAAGATAAAATCAAATCTGAGTTTTTTTTTTTTTTTTTTTTTTTTTTTTTTTTTTGTAATTTTGAAACATCTGTGGGTTTTTTGGTTTTCTTTTTTTGTAATTATCCCATATATTAATTAGACTATTCTAACATGTTTATGTAGATTATATATATAATATGTGGGTGTATGATGCTTGCACAAAAACTAAGGTCTTGTTTGTTTATGTTTCCAACCAATTTTCAATTTCTAAGTATTTATAAATATGGAATCGTGTTTGATTATAAATTTTCCAATAGAAATCCTTATTTTCACTTTCCATTTCTCACATTAAATATCTCATACCTATAATTTTAATTCTCAACCCCATACAATATCCTCTATTATTCATACTGTTCTCATTTTTCTATCCAATTATATATGTGGAACTCTTCATTTCCAACTTTATCAATTTAAAATATTACTTTTTTTTAATTTTATCTATATAATGGGATCTATCATCTACAATCTTACAAATATTATATTATACATTCAATCACTATTAAATTACAATTTATGATACATAAAATACCACTTCAAAAATACTCAACCAAACATAATCTCATTTTCACACCTACATAAAACTCATTTCCATTCATTCATCCGAACATAATTCTAATTTTTACACGAAAACCAATAAATTCTCAAGATTCATTTTCCAACTAAAAACTGAAATTGGTTAAGGGAAACATAACCATACATGGCATAAGTTTGCATTCGTATAGAAGAATAGAAGTCTTTGAACCAGATTCCAATGTGAAAATAATTAGTGAATTATGACCAACTCACTCTCCTGATAAGGAAATTAACTTGGTTTTAATTAAAGAGAGTGTCCCAACATGGAATTTGAATGATTTTTTATCCACATAATTTTAAATAATTCCATGGATTCTATGGATTCCATTAGATTATAATTGAATTTTATACATTCTTTTTTTTTTGAAAATATATAATAAGTAAAGACTTATAAAAGCAATATTATTGTTTTGTTCTATTTATGCTAATATTTATTTGATAACTCAGCCAATAGAATAATTATTGTTCATTCATTTCTGTTAGAAGATAATTTTCTTAAATAGTCATGGTTTTGAGTATAATGACAATGTTTTTGAAAAATCAAATTGCATTCAAATTTATTTATTAAATCATTATATATAGTAATTTGTTGGTATACAAATTTCAACTATGCTCAATTGACCTAATTTAACTTGGTTTTAATAGGTGTATAACTTGCCTAAATTAAATATATATTCAATTTATTTATTTTTCTAATATTTCCAAATTTTTATTTTTTTTTTGATCGGAAAAATGAATTTTATAGATAGCCACAAGTACGAGAAGTACCTTAGGCCGAATCAGACACCTTACAAATTATCCAATCTCTTGACACCAAGACGCTCAATACAACTGAGAGGTGCAATAAACCAATCTTAAATACTAAAAGGGAAAGAAGACAAGTAAATCGTTTTAAGCCATGTCCAAATGCGAATTTTCACCATTTCAACCAGTTAAAAGATTCTCTTGTTCCTTTCATTCCAGATTGTCCATGTCATGCTCAACCAAAGTAATAACTAGACTTTGCTCTTTATTTAAGTCCCAAACAATTCTCAAATTGCCTTTCAACATTGGCATGAAGTTTCTGAAAATTGACCCATTTGAGGCATTCTGTCCATATTTTGTATGAAAATCACAAGTGATAAACACATGGTTTATCCTCTTCCACTCTACAAAAGATGCATTTGTCATCCATGTCTCCATTTTTAATTTATTATTGGATATTTTTTAATTTATTATTGGATATTTGGGTCTTTAATTTATAAGAATATATTAAATTACCGTAACAACTATTATTTGATAAATCTACATTATTTATTCTTACTCAAGATGAGTTTAACCTCTACCCATTCCCCAAAAGGACAAACGGTTTGGGTCTTTAGATATTATACCCCACACTTTACTATTCTTACAATATATGAATTTCTAATAATATCAAAAATTATACAATATACTTCATTATATTACACTCAGCCATTATTTTTATTTTTCTTATACCAACAAATGTTACTCCAAAAGCATAGAAATTTGCTCGTAAGTCTTGACTCCATTTGTAGCCTTATTAATTTGGGTTAAATTAATGTTTCCATAAAATAATTAATCTCAAGTTACATTTCAGGTCCAGGATGTTCATCAGTTGGCTACGGTCAATCAGAAGAGTTGGGACCTTTCTTTCCTCAAAAGGGGAAACCAGAGCTCAAATTTAACAAGAACACATGGAACAAAGGTATAGGCATGTATGTTTAAATATATGGTCTATTCAATATGTACAGTTAATTATACTTTTCGTATGTAATTGTTCCTCTATAACACTATGTTTTGTTTATATCAATTCAAATTGATATATTTATTTTTTTCAAAATTCTGACAAGTATTGTTGTGTTTTAAATTTTATTTTTTTTGGTGTAGCGGCCAACTTACTATTTTTAGAATCCCCCGTTGGGGTTGGATTCTCATACACAAACACAACTAGTGATTTGAACGAGCTTGGTGACTCTATTACAGGTAACGTCTAATAATTACTCTCTCCGGATAATATATATTTTGCCGATTATTTTAAACTATTAATTTATTTAAATTCATGAATAATTTATTTTTTTGCTACAATGATATATGGTTGTAATTTTTGTTTTCTGTCTCTTCGTTAAAGAGTGAATTCATAAATCATAATATTGTTAATTACTTAATTTGTTGATATTGACATCCATCTTCTCCATTAATTATGTGATCAGCTCTGGATTCATATAACTTTTTAGTGAGCTGGTTCCGAAGGTTTCCACAGTATAAATCCCATAACTTGTACATTGCTGGGGAAAGTTATGCAGGTAAATGATGAAGCTATTAATTATTTGTTTTAAGTAAATCAGTTTTGCTCAATTTTTTACCTGAAGCTTAATCAGCGTGATTATAAAAAACTCAATTATCTTATAAAACTATACAAACACCATACACTAGTATTTGTTTTTAGCTATAATAAAATTAGTATTCTCAATTGGCTTCAAGAGGGGGACATTTGTTAGGTTTATAAATACCTACGTACTTTAAGGGTATTTATAATTTTGAAATATGTTTGAATTTTTTTTTTAAAATGTAATTGCTAAATCTCAATATTTCTTTGTTTATTTGATTATTTATTTGACTGATTTAACATGTTAGGGCACTACGTCCCTCAGCTTGCGGAGGTTGTCATAGATAAAAACAAAATTGCACTTTCGGCAACGACTACATTAACCTCAAGGGCATTATGGTACATTATATTTCAAAATAATTATTAATATTTTATTCATCAATTAGGATATATGGAGTAATTAAACAGTTAATTAGAATAAAAAATAAATAAAAAATGATGATGACTAAATATCTATATGTATATTCATGTTATACAGATAGGAAATGCAGTGTTGGACGACGAGACAGACCAAAAAGGATTGATAGACTATGCATGGGACCATGCAGTTATATCGGATGCACTGTACGATGAAATAAAGAGAAATTGCAATTTCAGCAACGCAAATCTAACCGACGATTGCAACAATGCTCTCAACACATACTTTAAAGTGTATAAGATCATAGATATGTACAGTTTGTACGCTCCTCTATGTGTTGATACCAATTTAACCACTCATTCCAAACCCTTTTCACATCTAATTAAGGGTGCTGCTGCTGCTGCTGCTCCAAGACTTATATCTCATCACATTAATCATGTACGTCGACGTCACTCTTATTATTAATTAATTTCGTTTTATATAATTAATTAATTCGACTATATACATCATTATTTTAATTAACTAATTCTTATATAATTTCATTTTCTAATTTAATTACAGGATGGAAGGCTTATGTGGCCGTTATCCGGCGGGTACGATCCTTGTGCCTCATATTATACTGAGGCCTATTTTAATAGGCCTGATGTCCAACATGCTCTTCACGCTAATGTCACTAAAATTCCTTATCCTTGGACACACTGCAGGTAATACCGATATATTCTTTTTATTTTATTTTATATTTCCATCAATATATATAATATTGAATCCAGCATCACTTGCTGCATAATTATAATAACGCCTATTTACAAGAAATACCCTTAACATTCACCTTAATTACACAAATTCAACTATCTTTCAAAATTACATATCCCTGTCATACTTGTTTTTATTTTTTAAATGGCTAGTTACAAAAACTACCCACAAAGTTTGAGCTAGTGACAAAAAAACCTAGAGATTTTTTAAGATTATAAATTCCCAAGGTTTAATTATGTATTACGCTTTATCCTTTTATTTCAAACACCTCCATTACATTTGTAGAACATTACAGTTACCCCCTTATATTTAAAATATAATCAAACTTCCTAGGGCATTTTGAAATTTTAAAACTTCTCTATTTTTGTTGTAATTACCCCAAATTAACCTCAGGAGTAGTTTTTGTAATGTGTTAGGAAAAACCTTGCAGTACAGTTTATATAAACCGAAAAATCCCAAAATAGAATTGAAATGAAATTACAAATTGTAGTAGTGTTGAATTTACATAAGCTGAAATTACATAAGACAATACAAAATTGGCCCAAATTGTGTGTTGAACACATTATCCTTAAAACAGATTCATCCCCTATTCTGGACGTATCTTTCCCAAGATAAGATGAGAAAACCGGATTACCTTATAACTGCGCGAATCAAGATTATGCCTGGATAATATCACCAAAATGTAACTGGAAGCCAAGGAAACAAAGGAGCAATATGCGAGGACTTTTGTTATGCAAGTGTAGGAGTTGTGTTGTGTGTGATTGTGAAAATTGGACAACCTTTTATAGGCTTCAAGATCAACACATATTAAGTCTCTAAACACTCTTGTTATGTGCATATCCAATAAATATGCAATCAACAGTTTTGGGACCCTTCACCTTCTTTGGTGTAGGTATAGTAACATAGGAAAACCCCCACACTCGTAAGTATTTGTAAGGTGACATTCTTCCATGCCATAACTTTCATAAGGGATTTTGTCTAATTTCTTACGGGGCACCTTATTTAAAAGGTAATTAGATGTCAAGCGACTTTCGCCCACATGTTACGATACAAACCAGAACTTAATAACATGGCATTCATCATTTCTTTAAGTGTACGATTTTTTCGTTCTGCAATGGCATTCTGTTGAGATGAATAAGGTGTTGTTGTTTCGTGTCTAATTCTGTGTTGGGCACAAAATTCAGCAAATGCTGATTCATATTCACCTCCATGATCACTTCTTAGCACCTTAATTTTCTTGTTGAGTTGATTCTCAACTTCATTTTTATAGAGGATGAGTTTCTCTATAGCTTAATCTTTTCTTTTAAGAA